>CM075982.1:27892832-27971137 GCA_038087875.1 Malacoraja senta
GGAGTCCAGAACCAGGAAGTCACGGTTTAAGAATAAGGGGTAGGCCATTTAGGACTGAGATGAGGAAAAAAAATGTCACCCAGAGAATTGTGAATCTGTGGAATTCTCTGCCACAGAAGGCAGTGGAGGTCAATTCACTGGATGTTTTCAAGAGAGAGTTAGATTTAGCTCTTGGGCTAAAGGAATCAAGGGATATGGGGAAAAAGCAGGAACGGGGTACTGATTTTAGATGATCAGCCATGATCATTAAATTAAATCATTAATTAAATCAACCTTTATTGTCATCTTGCAAGCAACAGTTGTACAGTGCAAAATGAAAAGACGTTTCCCAGGGAATACCGGAGCATCGCACATGAAATTTAAAACATTTTACACATAATAACACTAAAAACAATCCAGTCCCTGATGGAACAGTATAAATAGTTAAAAAGTAGGTAAAAACAACGTTAAAATACAGTGCCAGTTATTGAAGTGGCCAGTGCCAGTTATTAAAGTGTCCGTGCCAAGCCGCAGAATCAGGTGACTGTGAGTACAGAGTGGCTGTTTAGCAGCCTCACTGCATATGGCAGGAAGCTGTTTAGCAGTCTTGTAGTCCGGGCTTTGATGCTGCGATATCTCTTGCCTGATGGCAGGAGATCCAGGTGTATGTGGAGGGGGTGCATTTTGTCCTTGGCAATTTTTGGGGCTTTTTTCCGACAGCGGCTCAGGAACAGTTCTTGTACCGAGGGTAGGGAGACGCCAATGATCTTCTCTGCTCCCCTCACTACCCTCTGCAGAGCCTTCCTGTCCGAGCAGTTGCAGGTGGAGTACCATGTATTTATGCAGTACGTGAGTACAGACTCCACCATACCCCTGTAGAAAGTCCTGAGGATGTTGGTGGGGCGTGAGGCCTGTTTTAGTTTCCTCAGGAAGTGCAGTCGCTGATGGGCCCGTTTGACGGTCCCAGTGGTGTTCCTGGACCAGGTGAGGCTATCTGTAATTTGCACCCCGAGGAACTTTATGCTCTCCACTCTCTCCACTGTGGCGCCACTGATGTTAAGGGGTGCATGCTTTGGCTGCGCCCTCCTGAAGTCGACAACCATCTCCTTTGTTTTGTCGACATTTAATTCTAGATTATTTTTGCCGCACCAGTCCACTAGTTGTTTTACTTCCTCCCTGTACATTGATTCATCATCTCCGCTGATGAGTCCCACCACTGTTGTGTTATCCGCGAATTTTATGATCTTATTGTCCCTGAATCTGGCAGCACAGTCATGTGTGAGCAATGTGAACAACAGCGGGCTGAGCACACAGCCTTGAGGGGAGCCGGTGCTCAGCGTGATCGAGCCTGAAGTGTTTTTGCCAACACAGACTGACTGCGGTCTCTCTGTCATATTGAATGGCCTACTCCTGCACCTATTTTTTTTAATGTTTCTATGAAACCTTTTCTATCCATGTACCTGTCCATGTGTCTTTTAAATGTTGTTATAATCTCTGCCTCAACTACCCCCTCGTTCCATACACCCACCACCCTCTGTGAGTGTGGGAGAAGATTCAGCAGCTTGAAAGCCCAGAAGTCCCGACAGGAACAAATTCTTTCGATGGGCCTGTTTCTGCGCTGTATCTCTAAACTAAACCTAACACGCAGAAGCTTGTGAGGAATGAAATCACACAGGTGTCCGGGGTTATGGAGAGAAGGCAGGAGAATGGGGTTAGAAGGGAGAAATAGACCAGCCATGATAGAATGGCGTCGAACACTTGATGGGCCGAATGGCCTAATTCTACTCCTATCCCTTATGACCCAAAATATGCCTCTTTTGTTCGTGTTGAGGGGTGGGTCCTAGTATAGGTAGGCGGCAGAATATTCAGTGACAAGGCAGGGTGCGCTATAAGTTTCAGGGCTATGCCTTTAACGAGATGTTAATACATGAGATGGCCATTTGATACCTTGCCCAAATCTCATCAAAGAGGCTTCAATGACTGCCAATTAAGTTGAATTGATTGTCCTCATTGGCATTAATCAGAAAGTCCCCATCTGATAACCTTATCTTTGTAAATTACCTTATCTTATAAGGTAGCCTTATCTTTGTAAATTACCCTGTGAACAGGTTTGTTCTGCTATTTTGAAGATTGGGTCTTATCTTAATGATTATCACCTCTCCCATGTGATTCTTTAACTCCTGTGGAATTCTCTGCCTCAGAGGGTGGTGGAGGCAGGTTCTCTGGATGCTTTCAAGAGAGAGAGCTAGATAGGGCTCTTAAAAATAGCGGAGTCAGGGGATATGGGGAGAAGGCAGGAACGGGGTACTGATTGGGGATGATCAGCCATGATTACATTGAATGGTGGTGCTAGCTTGAAGGGCCAAATGGCCTACTCCTGCACCTATTGTCTATTGAATATTCCCTAACATTCAGCCATCTCCTTAGAGAGGTTATGTGGTAAATTGGCAAGGTTTATCTAGAAATAGATAGAGGTTTAAAGAGTAGAAAGAAAGAACTGCATATGCTGGTTGATACCAAAGATAGATGTGCTGAAGTAACTCAGGGCGTCAGGAATCATCTTGAGAAAAGAGACTTGTCTGAGGAAGAGTCCCGACCTGAACATCACCCATCCTTTTTCTCTGGCGATGCTGCCTGGCCTGCTGCATTACTCCAGCTCTTTGTGTATACCAGTTTAAAGAGACGTGGCATGGTATAGTCTTGCAGATCCTGCCTGGTTGTATCATGACATGGTACAGTAGTTCCAACCCATGGAACGTGATGGAGAGAGGTGGACTCAGCCCGGTCCATCATGGGCACAGTCACTTCACTAGTTCACGAGTTATAGGAGTTATAGGCTAATCTCTGCCTCCTCATCCCATTTTCCTACCTTCTCCCCATAACCCTTGATGCCCATTCTAATCAAGAATTTGTCTATCTCGGCCTTAAAAAATATATCCACCGACTTCTTCTGGGTATCATTGATACTCACTAGTCCTCCACACCATTGAAACCATCTCCATCAGGCTCTGGCTCAAGAAGGCAGCATCTATCGTCAAGGAACCCCACCACCCAGGTAAGGTGCTTTCTCTTTGCTAACCATTCTGTGCATTGGGACATTATGCTTTGCTAAAGAGGCTGCGTAAATGGACACACAATGGACTACAGATGCTGGAAAAATCTGCTGGAGGAAGTCGATGGGTAGGTCAGCAATTGTGGAGGGGAATGGAAGACGACGTTTCAGATTGGGACCCTTTTACAGACTGACTGGATACATCCTAAATATCTCTGTACCGTCCACTCCCCTGACATCAGTCTGAAAATGTTACCCATTCCTTCTCTCCCAGAGAGGCTGTCTGTCCCGCTGAGTTACTCCAGCATTTTGTGTCTATCTTCATCCTAAATGGATGTTATTTTTGGGAGGTTGAAAGTAGTGGGAATATGTACCATTAATGGCAAGACCCTCGTCATCATTGATGTACAGAGGGATCTTGGGGTCAAAGTCCATAACTCCTGGCAACACAAGTAGGTAGAATGGTAAAGAAGGCATAAGGTATGCTTGGCTTCAGAGCTCAGGCATTGAGTATATGAGTCAAGTTATGATGCAGCTTTATAGGACATTGGTTAGACTACATTGAGAGTTTTGCGTGCAGTTCTGGTCACCCCAATACAGGAAGGATATGGAGGCTTTGTCGAGGGTGCAGATGAGGTTTATCAGAATGATGCCTTGATTGGGAAGTATTTAGCTACAGGGAGAAGTTGGACATTCTTAGATTGTTTTCTCTTGAACGCTGGAAGTTGATGTGAGACCAAGTTAATTAAGTATATAAAATTATGAGAGACATTGATGGGGTAGACAGTTAGAGGTTAGAGGTTAGAGGTTAGAGGTTAGAGGTCAGACGTTAGACGTTAGAGGCTAATGATAGGAAACGCCCAAAGTACCAGGAACTGGTGGAGATGTGCCAGGACAGCAGCTGGAAGACACACTATGAACCCATAGAGGTGGGCTGTAGAGGCTTTGCAGGACGCTCACTCTGCAAAGTCCTCAACCAGTTGGGCATTACGGGGCTGGCAAAGAAGAGGGCCATTCAAACCGCAAGCGAAGCCGCAGAGAATACCACTGGGTGGCTTTGGATTAAGAGGGCTGATCCGTGGGCGGTTGCTGCTGGGGCTTGATCAACCCCGGCTGGGTCGCCTGGGCGAGGGTGTCTGATGTTGTGAGACCCGAAACACCCGATGACCCCAGGACACATCACTGAGGATGCGTCCCAGCGCATCTAGAAGATATATCTTTCACACAGAAGCTCTTTTTCCATGATGAAAATATAAAATACGAGAGGGCATAGTTTAAAGGTGAATGGGGCAAGGTTTAGAGGAGATGTGGGGGGCAAATATTTTTACACAGAGTGCTTGAAATGTATTGCCAAGGGTGGTGATGGAGGTAGATATGATAGTGGCATTTAAGTAACTTTTTAGGCGAATGGATGTGGAGGGATATCGATCATGTGCAGACATGTCTATGTTTGGCACAGACATTGTTCCTGTTACTGTGCTGCATGGTACTGTTCTATCCACTATCTGCCTCTGACTCGGCATGGAATTGCAAAGATCGCCACCTTGTGGTGTACATTGGTGGGTATAGGACTGAATGCATCTCCCAGATGCCAAGAATCTGAAGTAAAAGCAGAAATTCTGAAGAAGGATTGTGACTGGAAACTTCACCAATCCAAGTTCTCCGGAGATGCTGCCTGACCCGCTGAGTTACTCCAGCACTTGGTATTTTTTGCTCCCAGATTCCAGCATCTGCTGTTCCTTGCTAAAAAACAATGAAAATGTTATAAATTCACAGCAGCAGCAGTGAGGGATGGGAAATACTCGGATCGGAAACTGAGCTCGCGTTTTGGGTTTCAACTCAAATGAAGTGTGACCCTTTTCTCTGTGTGTCTTGTGGAGTATAGAAGGAATAAGTTAGCAGAACTGCTCCCTTCCCTCTCTGCTCTCTTCTGCTGCTGTGTTACATGGCTCTCTTCCCCCCTCCATCCCTGTGCCCCATCTGGACTTGCACCCATTTCTCCTTCCCTCTCCTCCTCCTCATTCCTTCCTCCAACTTCACAATTTGCAACTCTTCAATCAGTCTGTCTCACACCAGGGCGGCATGGTGGCGCAGCGGTAGAGTTGTTGCCTTACAGTGCCAGAGACCCGGGTTCGATACTGACTTCAGGTGTAGTCTGTGCGGAGTTTGCAAGTTCTCCCTGTGACCTCGTGAGTCTCCTCTGGATGCTCCGGTTTCCTCCCACATCCCAAAGATGTGCGGAAACTATAGGCCGGTTAGCCTGACTTTGGTGGTTGGTAAGATTTTAGAGTCAATTATAAAGGATGAGGTTACGCAGTACTTCGAAGTTCACGATAAATTAGGCCGAAGTCAGCATGGTTTTGTGAAGGGAAGGTGCCTGACGAATCTGCTGGAGTTCTTTGAGGAAGTTAATAGCAGGACAGACAGAGGGGAGGCTGTAGATGTTGTTTACCTAGATTTTCAAAAGGCCTTCGACAAGGTGCTGCACGTCAGGCTGCTAAGGAAGGTGATAGCCCATGATATTAAAGGGAAAATATTAGCATGGATAGCAGGTTGGCTGGATGGCAGAAGGCAAACAGTTGCAATAAAAGGCTCTTTTTCAGATTGGCTGCCAGTGACTAGCGGAGTTCCACAAGGGTCGGTGCTGGGGCCGCTTCACGTTGTATATTAATGATTTGGATAAAGGGATTGAAGGCTTTGTGGCCAAATTTGCAAATGAGGTGGAGGGGCAGGCAGTGTAGAGGAAGCAGGGACTCTGCAGAAGGATTTGGTTTGGTTAGGAGAGCAGGCAGAGTAGTGGCAGATGAAATTCAGTCTAGCAAAGTATTCAGACCTTTTGACCTCAAGACCTTCTGAAGAAAGGTCTCGACCCGAAACGTCACCCATTCCTTCTGTCCAGAGATGCTGCCTGTCCCGCGGAGTTACTCCAGCTTTTTGCGTCTGTCTTTGGGATGTGTCTTTTTGTACCCATTCCACCTACTCCCAAATTTCCCCTACCCATCCCTAGATTGGGAGATTGGGAATTCATCCTTGGCGTATGGGAGGTACGTTCAGTAGTTTGATGGCATTGGGGAATGTGTCCGCTGGTACCTGCTGTCAAGCTTGTCGGACGGAGTGTGTTTAGTTTTGTTTTAGTGGTACAGTGCGGAAACAGGCCCGTCAGCACACCAGCGATCCACGCACATTAACAATATCCAACACACGTTGGGGACAATTTTACATTCATACCAAGCCAATGAACTTGTAAACCTGTATGTCTTTGGAGTGTGGGAGGAAGCCGAAGATCTGGGAGAAAACCCACGGGGAGAACGTGCAAACTCCGCACAGATAGCACCCATAGTCAGGATGGAACCCGGGGTCTCCGGCGCTGTGAGGCAGCAACTCTACCGTTGCGACACCGTGATGCCCACTGTGTTGCTGGCAGTGGCTTGCGATTGCAGATGTCAGGAGACAATTTGTGCAAAGCAAGATCCCGCAAGCCGTGGGATCAGCGACTAACCGGGGTAGAATAGAGTGAGGGTAGAGTTTCCATTGGAGGTTGGAGTAGAGCTCTGGAAGGGCAGACCTATTAAAGCACTCAAACACAGTGGCATGCCATTCGGCCCCACGGATCGATGCTGGTGTTCTCTGCCTGTGCTTTTGGGGTATCGGAGGCTGCAGGGTGATCTTACGATACGGCACGATACGATAGAACTTTATTTATCCCAGGAGGGAAATTGATTTGCCAACAGTCATCAAAACACAA
The DNA here is from genome assembly GCA_038087875.1 of Malacoraja senta. Classification (NCBI taxonomy): domain Eukaryota; kingdom Metazoa; phylum Chordata; class Chondrichthyes; order Rajiformes; family Rajidae; genus Malacoraja; species Malacoraja senta. The sequence goes on from CM075982.1 coordinate 27,899,609, forward strand.
AATACATGAAACATGAAATTAAAGTGACGAATGGAAAGGATTGGGGATGTGCAAAGATTGGGGGAGGGGGATGAGGCAGTCTCGAAAAGCACCTGGACCTGATGGTGTACCCGGTCGTGTTCTAAAAACATGTGCAGACCAACTGGCTGGAGTTTTTACGGACATTTTCAACCTCTCACTTCTGAGGGCTGAGGTTCCCACCTGCTTTAAAAGGGCATCAATTATACCGGTGCCCAAGAAGAGCAAGGTGACGTGCCTCAATGACTAACGACCAGTGGCACTAACGTCTGTGGTGATGAAGTGCTTTGAGAGGTTGATCATGGTGCAAATCAACTCCTACCTCGACAAAAACCTGGACCCTCTGCAGTTCGCTTACCGCCACAACAGATCAACGGTGGATGCGATCTCGCTGGCTCTCCACTCCGCTCTGGACCACTTGGACAACAAAAACTCATATGTCAGGCTGTTATTCATTGATTACAGCTCGGCATTTAATACAATCATCCCCTCCAAGCTGGTTACCAAACTCGCAGAACTGGGTCTCTGCGCATCCCTCTGCAATTGGATCCTCGACTTCCTCATTCACAGACCACAGTCAGTTCGTATTGGTGGAAATGTGTCAGCCTCGATAACAATCAGCACGGGAGCACCTCAAGGCTGCGTGCTTTGCCCCCTGCTATACTCTATACTCATGACTAAGTAGCTGGTCATAGTGCGAACTCCATCATCAAGTTTGCCGACGACACCACTGTTGTGGGACGTATCACTGATGGGGATGAGTCAGAATATAGAAGTGAGATCGAGCAACTGACCAAATGGTGCCAGCGCAATAACCTGGCCATGAACACCAGCAAAACCAAGGAACTGATTGTGGACTTTGGAAGAGGTAGGATGGGGACCCACAGTCCCGATTATATCAATGGGTCGATGGTGGAAAGGGTCAAGAGCTTCAAATTCCTGAGCGTGCATATCTCTGAAGATATTTCCTGGTCCGAGAACACTGATGCAATCATAAAGTTAGCACATCAGCTCCTCTACTTCCTGAGAAGATTACGGAGAGTCGGTATGTGAAGGAGGACTCTCTCTAACTTCTACAGGTGCACAGTAGAGAGCATGCTGACTGGTTGCATCGTGGCTTGGTTCGGAAACTTGAGCACCCTGGAGCGGAAAATACTAGAAAAAGTAGTAAACATTGCCCAGTCCATCATCGGCTCTGACCTCCCTTCCATCAAGGGGATTAATCACAGTCGCTGCCTCAAAGGCTGGCAGCATCATCAAGGACCCACACCATCCGGGCCATACACTCATCTCCCTACTACCTTCAGGTAGAAGGTACAGGAGCCTGAAGACTGCGACGACCAGGTTCAGGAATAGCTACTTCCCCACAGCCATCAGGCTATTAAACTTGGCTTGGACAAAACTCTGAACATTAACAGCCCATTATCTGTTTATTTGCACTTTATCAGTTTATTTATTCATGTGTGTATATATATTTATACAATGGTATATGAACACACTGATCTGTTTTGTATTTCGAGCCTACTATATTCTGTTGTGCTAAAGCAAAGCAAGAATTTCATTGTCCTATCAGGGACACATGACAATAAACTCTCTTGAACTCTTGAACTCGGTCTACTCCACGACAGAATGGGGAGTAGTTGTACAGTTTGATAGCCACAGGGAAGAAGGATCTCCTGTGGTGTTCTGTGCTGCATCTTGGTGGAACCAGTCTGTTGCTGAAGGTGCTCCTCAGGTTGACCAGTGTGTCATGGAGGGGGTGAGCTGTATTGTCCAGGATGCTCTGCAGTTTGAGGAGCATCCTCCCTTCCAAGTCCACCTCCCGTGAACCCACCTTGTAGAGGTGTATAAAATCAGAGGGGGTTTTCATAGGGTAAATGCACAGTCTTTTACCCAGAGTAGGGGCAGCAAGAACTGAGGTCACCGCTCTCCAAGAATATCTGCTGCCACTTTATGCCGTGCGCCCGGGGGGGAGGGGGGAGGGCCCAGGATAAATACCGTGACCTGACAAGAGAGAGTCAGCACGACGTGCGTTTCAACACATCCTGTCGCCTTGCACCACACTTGCCAGTCGAGAGTTTTATTGTCATATGTCCCAGACAGAACAATGACATTCTTACTTGCAGCAGCATGAACAGCACCTCCTATTTCTCTTGGACAGCTTACAACCCAGCGGTATGAAGATTGATTTCTCTAACTTCGAGTAACCCTTGCATTCCTTCTCTCTCCATCCCTCCCCCACCATCGTCGTCGTACTAGTTCTACTCAGCAGGACAGGCAGCATCTCTCTCTCTCTCTCTCTCTCGAGATCCTTCTTCAGTCTGAAGAAGGGCCTCGACCCAAAACGTCACCTATTCCTTCTCCCCAGAGATGCTGCCTGTCCCGCTGAGTTACTCCAGCATTTTGTGTCCATTTTCAGTTTAAACCAGCATCTGCAGTTCCTTCCCACACATACTAGTTTTACTGTTGTCCTGTTTTAGTTTAGTTTAATTTATTTCCACGCTAACAGTGAAAAGCTGGGGTGGGAGATTGCAACCTTCACGTGCAAATGCAATCAACCTGGCGTGCACAATCAAATAAGATCAAATAGAACAAGTTGTCCTACAACTTTAGGCTGTGCACGCCATATGCAAGAAGAAGAAGTGAAAAGCTTTTGTTGTGTGCTAACCAGTAAGCAGAAAGACAATACATGATTACAATCGATCCATTTGCAGTGTATAGATACATGATAAGGGAATAACGTTTAGTGCAAGGTAAAGCCAGCAAAGTCCGATCAAAGATAGTCTGAGGATCACCAACGTGGTAGATAGTAGTTCAGGACTGTTCTCTGGTTGTTTCGCTGTCTGTATTAACTTGTTATCACCTTTCCCACAGTCCACAATGGACCATTGTGGACTCCACATTTCCTTGATTATCATTGCTTTCTGCATATCTTCCATTCATTTGTCTTAAGTACCGTTTATATCTCTCGTTCCCCTCTCTCCTGACTCTGTCTGAAGCAGGGTCTCGACCCGAAACTTCACCTTTTCCTTTTCTCCAGAGATGCTGCCTGTCCCGCTGAGTTACTCCAGCTGTTTTCAAAGAAAATGCCCCGAATTGGTAGGGCGTGGATGAGAAAGTGGGATAACATTGAACTAGTGTGAACGGGTGATGAGTGGTCGGTGTGGACTCAGTGGGCCAAAGGGCCTGTTTCCATGCTGTATCTCTAAACTTAAGTAATAAAGCTCTTGTGGGGAGGGATGACTCTAGTGCTCTTCTCGGATTTAATGGGGGCCCTTTCCTTCCATTGTGGTTTGTTCCTGTTTTGCAAAGGGTTGAGTCACTGGACCTAGCCCCGAGCTGCTCTCTGATTCACTTCCTTTCACTGCGTGACATCACCTCTTGTTGAAGAGTGTGGCCATCGCACTGGCCCTGGGACAGGCTGCTGTGTGTGGGCAGCAGGGGGAGGTAGAGAGGCACCGTGCTTCAAGCAGCCCAGTTACCCACCTCAGTGCTGCCACTAATCCCTCCTGGACTGGAACCCTTCATTGACCTTGTATTAACTCCCACTCGAGCACTGCCTGCCTCTTCCCTGCTCAACCCGCACTATCTCGCCGTTCTGAGCCCCTAATGTTAGCAGAGGATGCAACAGCTTGAAAGCATGCAGCACCGGATTCAAGAACCGCTACTTCCCCACTGTTATCAGACTAGTGAATAGACCTCTCACTTAAGTAGAACATTGAGCGGCACAGTGGCGCAGCGGTTGAGTTGCAGCCTTACAGCGCCAGAGACCCGGGTTCGATTTTATTTTTAATTTTATTTTTTTAATCTGCGATTTCTCTTTTGCTGTAACACTTCATTCTGCATTCTGTTTCCTTTCTTTTGCACTACCTGTCGTACTCGTGTACGATACTCTTTACCTGGATAGCATGCAAAACAATGTTTTTCCACTGTACCTTCCTATACATGACAACAATAAACTAATTCTATACCAGTTGGCCTCCTTCCTGAACACCAGACAACACCAAGACTTGATTTACACACAATGAGGGAGGTCGCCAAATTGTGGAGCAGGATATGGATCTCGGATTACAGCGAATTGTGGACACAGCCCAGACCATCACACAAACCAACCTCCCTTCTATTGATTCCTTTTATGCCTCGCGTTGCCTCGGCAAGGCCAGCAGCATAATCAAGGACGAGTCAGAACCCCGGCCACTCCCTCTTCTCCCCACTCCCATCAGGCAAAAGGTACAGAAGTGTGAAAACGCACACCACCAGATTCGGGGACAGTTTCTTCCCAGCTGTTATCAGGCAACTGAATCATCCTACCTCAACCAGAAAGCAGTGCTGAACTACAATCTACCTCATTGGTGACCCTCAGGCTAACCTTGATCAGACTTTACTGGCTTTACCTTGCACTAAACACTGTAAATGGATTGATTGTAATCATGACTGACTGACTTCATCCACTTCACCACCAACTTCCATCCGGCACTCAAATACACCTGGACCATTTCCGACACTTCCCTACCATTCCTTGACCTCACTATCTCCATCGCAGGTGATAGACTTCTGACTGACATTCACTATAAACCTACCGACTCCCATGGCTATCTGGACTACACTTCTTCCCACCCTGCTTCCTGTAAGGACTCCATCCCCTACTCCCAATTCCTCCGACTATGCCGCATCTGCTCCCAGGATGAGGCGTTCCACACCAGGGCATCTGAAATGTCTTCATTCTTCAGGGAACGGGGGTTCCCCTCCTCCACCATGGATGAGGCTCGCACCAGGGTCTCTTCCATACCCCGCAACACTGCTCTCTCTCCCCATCCCCCCCACTCGCAACAAGGGCAGAGTCCCCCTAGTCCTCACCTTTCACCCCACCAGCCATCACATACAACAAGTGATCCTCCGTCAGTTTCGCCACCTCCAACGTGACCCCACCACTCACCACATCTTCCCATCTCCCCCCATGTCTGCCTTCTGCAAAGACCGCTCCCTCCATAACTCCCTTGTCAATTCTTCCCTTCCCTCCCGTACTACCCCCTCCCCGGGCACTTTCCCTTGCAACCGCAAGAGATGCTACACTTGTCGCTTTACCTCCCCCCTCGACTCCATTCAAGGACCTAAGCAGTCGTTCCAGGTGCGACAGAGGTTCACCTGCATCTCCTCCAACCTCATCTATTGCATCCGCTGCTCTAGATGTCAGCTGATCTACATCGGTGAGACCAAGTGTAGGCTTGGCGATCGTTTTGCCGAACACTTCCGCTCGGTCCGCAATAACCAACCTGACCTCCCGGTGGCTCAGCACTTCAACTCCCCCTCCCATTCTGTATCCGACCTCTCTGTCCTGGGTCTCCTCCATGGCCAGAGCGAGCAACACCGGAAATTGGAGGAACAGCACCTCATATTCTGCTTGGGGAGTCTGCATCCTGGGGGCATGAACATTGAATTCTCCCAATTTTGTTAGCCCCTGCTGTCTCCTCCCCTTCCTATCTCTCCCTCAGCCCTCGGGCTCCTCCTCCTTTTTCCTTTCTTCTCCCCCCCCCCCCACACCCCCTATCAGTCTGAAGAAGGGTTTTGGCCCGAAACGTTGCCTATTTCCTTCGCTCCATAGATGCTGCTGCACCCACTGAGTTTCTCCAGCATTTCTGTGTACCTTTGATTGTAATCATGTTTTGTCTTTCGCCTCACTGGTTAGCGGGATTCAGACCTCTACAGGCAGGCCAAGTACAAGCTGAGAAGAGGAATCAGAGCTGCCAAGGAAAGGTACTCTGAGAAGTTGAGGAGCAAGTTCTCAGCAAATGACTCTTCAGTGTGGAAGGGCTTGCAAGAAATCACAAGCTACAAGAGGGAAAAAAACCGCTCCTTGGGCAATCATCAGCTGACCAATGACCTGAACGAGTTCTAGTGCAGGTTCGATAAACAAAAACTTAACCCTGGTACCCCACAGCCCATCCCCAACCAACACTTCACACCTACTTAAAGCATGACTCCAGTCTGCAAAGACTAGACCCTTTCCCACGCACCCCTCTCCAATCACCACTTAACACCAGTCTGAAGAAGGGTTTCGGCCCGAAACGTTGCCTATTTCCTTCGCTCCATAGATGCTGCTGCACCCGCTGAGTTTCTCCAGCATTTTTGTGTACCTTTGATTGTAATCATGTTTTGTCTTTCGCCTCACTGGTTAGCACGCAACAAAAAGGTTTTCACTGTACCTCGGTACACGTGACAATAAACTGAACTGAACTGGATCTGCCACAGAAATGGGTGGAGAAATGGCCGATGGATTTTAATCCGTGCAAATGTGAGCTGTTGCACTTTGGGAGCGTATGGAAGGGGAAAGTGTACCGTTAATGGCATGACCCTTAACAGCATTGATATACAGAGGGATCTTTGGATCCAATTCCATAGCTCCCTGAAAGTGGAAACACAAGCAGATGGAGTGGTACAGAAGCTGTATTGGCATGTTTGCTTTCATTGGTCGGGGCATTGAGTATTAAAGTCAGGAAGTCATGCGGAAGCTTTATCGGACTTTGGCTATGCCTCACTTGGAGTATTGTCTGCCGTTCAGGTCACCACAATACTGGAAGGATGGAGAGGCTTTGAGGGTGCAGAATTCCTGACCCATGTCCACTCAAAATGAAGGCAAAGGATTTTGAGTCCAATGTTTCAGGATCAAGTAGAATGCTTGGGATAAATGTCGGAAGAAGAACACAACCTCACAAGCCATCTACTCGCCCATCTCTCGGGAACCTTCTGCCCCCTCCTGCACCTGGTATAGTGTTTCTTAGCACCACGTGAAAGGGCCAGTAATGTCTCTTAGAAGATTGAACCACAAGAGAGTTAATCCATTGCTGTCAATAATTGAACGTCAAAGAATAAAGGAAAACATCTTTGCAGAGAGCAGCGCAGTGTCAACTTTCAAACATGTTCTTGCAGACTGCACAGTCAGGACTCGTCAGGCTGAGATTCAGGGACCATTCGCCAATGGTGGTAGAAACTGATGCTTGCAGCGAAATAGGTTCTGAGCCTGTTCGAGGACAAATGGAGGCAACAACTGCAACCAAATGTCCACCCGTCCCATTGCCTGGAGATTTCATGTTACAGACCTCGCCCACATCAACCACCTCAGAAGCCACGGATCGAGAGTGGAAGCAAGTCGTTCTTGGTCCTGACTCGGAGGAAAAAGGTTCTGCACGTTAACCCCCCACCAGCATGGATTCATGTCCAGGCATCTGCACCCTTGTTGACTCTACCTCCTCCTAGTTTAGTTTAGAGATACAGCGCAGAAACCTTCCGAGTCCACGCCAACCAGCGAACCCCGTACACTGCCACTATCCTATTTACAATCGTTGCCTAACCCAAACTAACCTACAAACCTGTGTTTATTCAAAGCACCTGGAGAAGTCCTACATGATTACAGGGAGAATGTACAAACTCCGTACAGCCAGCACCCGTAGTCAGGATCGAAACCGGCTCTCTGGCGCTGTAAGGCAACTACTCTACCGCTGCACCACTCTAAAAGGAACCTGAGATCATAAGTGATAGGAGCTGAATTAGGCCATTCGGCCCAAAAAGTCTACTCTGCCATTCAATCATGCTAATCTATCTCTCCCTCCGAACCCCATTCTCCTGCCTACTCCCCATAACCTCTGACACCTGTATTAATCTAGAATCTGTCAATCTCTGCCTTAAAAATATCCATTGACAGCCTCCACAGCATTCTGTGGCAATGAATTCCACAGATTCACCACCCACTGACTAAAGAAATTCTTCCTCATCTTCCTAAAGGAGCGTCCTTTAATTCTGAGGCTATGACCTCTAGTCCTAGACTCTCCCACTGGTGGAAACATCCTCTTCACATCCACTCTATCCAAGCCTTTCACTATTCTGTACGTTTCAATGAGGTCCCCCCTCATTCTTTTAAACCCCAGCGAGTACAGGCCCAGTGCCGTCAAACGCTCATCATATGTTAACCCACTCGTTCCTGGGATCATTCCTGTTAACCACCTCTGGGGCAGCTTTTTCCACACAGAGAGTGGTGGTATATGGAATGAGATGCAGGAGGGGATAGCTGAGGCAGGTACAATAACTACATTTAAAAGACACTTGGACTGGAACATGGATACGAAAGGCTTCGAGGGATATGGAAAAAATGGGACTAGTTGAGTTGGGACATCTTGGTTGGCATGGATGAGATGGGCCGAAGGGACTGTTTCTATGCTGTATGACTCTTCGACCCTATCACTTGCCTCTCCCATGGTTCAGACCGAAGGCCAAGGGTTCCCTGCTGTATGATGAGCTGCAGTTTCAAGACAATGGTCTGGAACAAGAATTCTTGAGGGAAAGTGTGTAGGATAGTGCTAGTGTACGGGGTGATCGCTGGTCGGCGCCGACTCGGTGGGCTGAAGGGCCTGTTTTTTACGCTGTATCTCTAAAGTCTAAAGAAAGGAACAGGGGCAGGGTTTTGACCTGAAACACCACCTATCCATGTTCTCCAGTGATGCTGCCTGGCTGAGTTACTCCAGCATTTTGTGTCTTTTTGTGTATTAACCAGCATCTGCAGTTCTTCGTTTGTGTTCCTTGTTTCAACATTTAAAGCCATTGTTTCTCGGCCTTTTGGCTAAAATCAAGTGTAGTATCTGTTCTTATCAGTTTAATGTCTAGGGGCGGCACAACGGCACATCGGTAGAGTTGCTGCCTCACAGCGCCAGAGACACGGGTTCGATCCTGATCAAGGGTGCTCTATTTCCGGAGTTTGTACGTTCTCCCCGTGACCTGCGTGGGTTTCTCCGAGTGCTCCGGTTTCCTCCCACCCTCCAAAGATTTACAGGTTTGTAGGTTAATTGCCTTTGGTAAAATTATAAATTGTCCCTAGTGTGCGTAGGATAGTGCTAGTGTGCGGGAGGGGGGGGGATAGCTGGTCGGCGCGGACATGGTGGGCCGAAGGGCCTGCTTCTGTGCTGTATCGTTAAACTAAATCTGCTTTTGCCTAATAGTCCTTGACATAAAATCTGAACCAATTTCAATGCAAGCATCAATTTCTACCACCATTGTCCCTGAGTTCTGACTGTGCAGTCTGCAAGACAGTTTGCAAGGTGACACTGCTCTGTGTTCTGTAAAGATGTTTTCCTTTATTCTTTGACGTTCAATTATTGACAACAATGGATTAACTCTCTTGTGGTTTAATCTTCTGACAGACATTAATGGCCTTTTTGCACGGAGCTCAGAAACACTATACAGAGCATTGCCTCTCTTTGGCCTGTTCGAAAGCCAATGAAATGCTTTTAAATTGTCATCACAGCCTGTGTAAAGCTTGCAATGCAGGATGCCAGAATCCACAGGACTTATTCTGCTTTTAGAATTGTGTGGCTCACACTTGAAGTTTCTTAGTTGAGAGGCATGGCATGGAAAATGGAGAGGAGAAAAGGGCAGAACAAATCGGCAACAGGTGACTTCAGGAAGCGTAGAGCCCACAATGGCCCATTGTTGGCTGGGGAAGATGTGATTACAAGAGGGATACAAGGATTCGAACAGTAGAACAGGTAGAACGACAAGGGGGGGGGGGGAGGGGAAGAGAGGGGAGGGAAGGTGATGCAAGAGTTATTTGAAATTAGAGAAATCAACGTTCATACCGCTGGGTTGTAAGCTGCCCAAGCGGTCGGTAACAGTCTTGTTTTATGTCCCGAGATTCCTTTCAGCTAATAGACTCAAGTAGTCTGCTTGTTCTGTTATTCTTTGCAAGAACTATCAAACAATTCCAGGATTTTAAAGAATTAAGGCAGCTAATCCAAACAATGGATCTCAGCACCATGGAATGCATTCCATTTTGTGAGATGTTATTCGTTGCTCTCTCATAACAAACTTTGAATTCCAAAACAAAACTCGGATAATAAAAGTACTTGCGTCAGTGTTATTAAAACCTGACCACGGTGCATGAGAGAAGTCGTCTGATGGTTTATTCTGCTGAGTTTAGTTTAGAGATACAGAGCTACAGCGTGAAAACAGGCCTTTCGGCCCATCGTGTCCGCACCGACCATGCACTACTTCTATCCTACACACACACTAGGGACAATTTACAGAAGGCAATTAACCTACAAACCTGCACGTCTTTGGAGTGTGGGAGGAAACCGAGCTCCTGGAGGAAACTCACGGTGAGAACGTACAAAATCCGTTCAGACACAACCCGTGGTCAGGATCGAACCTGGGTCTCTGGCACTGTAAGGCCGCAACTCTACCGCTGCGCCACTGTGCCGCCTGCCCATAAATTAGGGATTAGTCCTGATCTTCCCCAGCCAACTTTGTTGTGGACACTGGGATTTTTCTCTAACTGTTACACTAGAACAATATATTCTGCACTGTGGTATTTTTCTCTTTGTTCTACCTGTTATGTACGTGTGTTGCTTGATGTACTCATGTGTAGTATGATCTGATTTAATAGGGCAGCATGCAAACAAAAGCTTTTCGCTGTACCTCAGTATACGTGACATTATTAAACCGATACAAACACCATTGTAATATAGTAAACGCCACATTGAATTTGAGCACACCAACTCCCACAAACATCTGTAAGTTATTAGTTAAATTGATTCCTGCATTTTCTTATGAAACTGAAGGTTGGGCTGAATGCTCTGGAGTTTTGAAGAATGAGAGATTTTTTTTTAAATGAAACATGTAAAATTCAGAGTACAGTAGGAAGGAACTTCAGGTGCTGGTTTACATCGAAGGTAGACACAAATTGCTGGAGTAACTCAGCGGGACAGGCAGCATCTCAGGACAGAATGAATGGGTGATGTTTCGGGTCGAGACCCTTCTGAGTCTAGATGCTGAGAGGCTGTTTCTCCTCAAGGACGAGTCCAGAATAAACTATAGAATATAGAACACGGAAAAGGACAGCACAAGAACAGGCCCTTTGGCCCGTTATGTCCGTGCCGAACATGATGCCAAGATTAACTCATCCCCCCCCCCCCCCCCCCCATGCCTGCACGTGATCCATATCCCCCCCATTCCCAGCATATCCATACACCCATCTCAAAGCCTCTTAAATACCACTATTTACCACTTCACCACCACTCCTGGCAGCAGGTTCCAGGCACCCACCTCAGAATTAAAGGACGTTCTTTTAGGAAGGAGATGAGGATAAATGTCTTTAGTCAGAGGGTGGTGAATCTGTGGAATTCATTGCCACAGAAGGCTGTGGAGGCCAAGCCAGTGGATATTTTTTAATATGGGTGATCGATGGTCAGCGTGGGCCGAAGGGCCTGTTTCCATGCTGTATGATTCAATTCAATTTATATCCTGTTCAAAAGTCTAATCTGATCGATAGCTCAATTAATTCACGTCCAGTCATCTAGAAAAGTAATGGAAAATATCGTTGAATGTACCATCAAGTGGCATTTTCTCACTGTTAAACTGCTTGTTAACACCCAGAACTATTGTAAAGAGTTCTCTGTTATCCCACTTTCTCATCCACTCCCTACACACTTGGAACAAGGAACTGCAGTTGCTGGTTTATAAAAAAAGACACTAAGTGCTGGCCTAACTGAAAATGTCAGGCAACATTTCTGGAGAACATGGATATGTGATGTTTCAGGTCGGGACCCTTCAGAATGACGTGAACGGGTGGGTGATCGATGGTTGGCATTGATTCGGTGGGCCGAAGGGCATGTTTCTGTGTGCTGTATCTTCCAATTCTGATCCATTCCCTGCACTCTACAGTCCCTTGATCCACGCACTGTAGGCTGCACCCTGCTCACCTGATGGCCAATCCATGCCCTGTCGCCCCCTATCCATTCCCTGCCCTCTCGGGTCCGTGATCAAAGCACCATGTCCTGTGTCCCTCGTCCCCTGCCCAGTGCCCAAGCCCTTTGCCTTTCACCATTGCAGGCCTCTGGAAAGAAGATGGAAGCGTAGTGCTCACACGCCTCTCTAACCCTGTGTGTTTCAGCTCTGTACAAAAAAAAATCAAGTTCATAAGTCATATGAGCAGAATTAGGCTTTTCGGCCTATCTGGCCTACTCTGTCATTCAATCATGGCTGACCTATCTTTCCTTCTCAACCCCACTCTCCTGCCTTCTCCCCGTAACCCTGACACCCGTACTAATCAGGAACCCATCAATGAGTTCCCATCTGTGGCAATGAGTTCCACAGATTCACCACCCTCTGACTAAAGAAATTCCTCCTCGTCTCCTTTCTAAAGGTACCTCCTTTTACTCCCCGCCTTAAAATTACCCTTTTTTTTTTAGAAGTGGGGATAGACATTTTTTAATGAGGAAGGGTGTCATGGTTATGTCAAAAAAGCAGTGAGCGTTAGCAGCCTGAGACTGAATGAGGAACAAGAGTAAATGTTGAAGAAAAGCAACCCCCCTTAATACTCCCTACTACAATCAGCTGGTAACTAACCAACAGCACCCCTCCCCCCTCTTTTCCCCTTCCCTGTGTCCCACCTGGAATTGTGTTCCTTTCTCCTCTTTCCCCTCCTCTTCCCACACCACCCGCTCTTTTTCCCTTCTAGTGGCTTCACATATCCCACCTCTTCTCTCCTTCTCTCCTTTCCTCACTGCCTTGTGTTATTTTCATCTCTGCCCTTTGTCCACCCATCTGCTGACCCAACCCCCCCTCATCTGTGTCCACCTATCACTCACCAAGCTTTGTCCCATCCCCTCTCCTCTCTTCCAACTTTCTCCCCCTCCACCCCTCCCCCCACTCTCACTGCAATCAGTCTGAAGAAGTGTTTCGACCTTCCGACCCGAAACGTCACCTATCCGCGTTCTCCAGTTCCCGCTGAGTCAATCCAGCGCTTTGTGTCGTCTTTCGATGAGAATTAACTCTGGGATGGGTCCTGGCTAGTGGGAGAGGGACAGGATGTCTGGGCCTGTTTTATTTAAGCTCTGTTGAGCTCAGAATTTGCTTAATCCAACTTTCCCATGGGAAAGAGCCACGGGCCGTGTTATCCTCTCCGCTCCAACAGATCTCTCCGTTCTCTCTCTTAAAGCGGCAGGCCTGAGAGAAGTAATAAAATTCATACTTGCAGCAGCACAACAGAATATGTAAACATAGTACCCTGTAAACAATATAATGAACGAGAAAAAAAAACGTTTTGTGTGTGTACACGCACACACACACGCACACATGCATATAAGCTTACAACGTAAGCGTTGTACACGTAAAAACAAACAAACAATAATAGTGAAAAAGACAAAACCAATGCCCCCAAGTCTATGGTGCCAAGTATAAGAGGCATCTTATCTAAGGTAAGACTATAACTTTGACTTGTGAGAAGCAAAGTGAAAATGAGATGTGCAAGGCAATTTAATGAAGGGTTCCTGGAACGGGGAATAAGGGGTCGGCCATTTAGGACTGAGATGAGGAAAAATGTTTTCACCCAGAGAGTTGTGAATCTGTAATTCTCTGCCACAGAAGGCAGTGGAGGCCAATTGACTGGATGTTTTCAAGAGAGAGTTAGATATAGCTCTCAGGGCTAATGGAATCAAGGGGTATGGGGAGAAAGCAGGAACGGGGTACTGATTTTGGATAATCAGCCATGATCACATTGAATGGCGGTGCTGACTCAAAGGGCCGAATGGCCTTCTCCTGCACCTATTTTCTATGTTTTTATGTAATACACTGCCAGGGGTGGTGGTGGAGGCAGATAGAATGGTGGCATATAAGAGGCTTTTAGATAGGTAGATGGATATGCAGGGAATGGAGGGGTATGGATTGCATACAGGCAGAGAGGATTAGTTTAACTTGGCATCATGTTCGGCACAAACATTGTGGGCCAAATGGCCTATTCCTGTGTTGAAACAATTTGGAATTTACAGATACAACGTGGAAACAGGCCCTTCCGCCCACTGCGACCAGCGATCACCATGAACACTATCCTACACTATAGCGAGAGTTTTACTGAAGCCAATTAATCTACAAACTTGTACATTTTAGGAATGTGGGAGGAAACTGGAGCACCCGGAGAAAACCGACACGGTCACAGGGAGAACTTACAAGCTCTGTACAGACAGCACCCATAGTCAGGATCGAACCAGGGTCTCTGGCGTTGTGAGGCAGCTGCTCTACCGCTGCACCACCCTGTGTTGTACTGTTCTATGTTCTATGTACGGAATCAAGGGACATGGGGAAATAGCAGGAACAATCAGCCATGATCATATTGAATGGCGGTGCTGGCTCGAAGGGCCGAATGGACTACTCCTGCACCTATTTTCTATGTTCTGCCACGATCATTGATCTGAAAAGATTGTCTCCAGTTCTCTCTCTCTGGAGACACACTGCCTGATCAGCTGAGGATGTCCTAAATCTTTTGTTTTATTAAAAATTCCCGGTATTGCTGGGTGAGATTTGGCAGTGGGAGCTCTGTGGGTGGTGGTGTGCCGGACATTGTGGGGCCAAGGGCCTGTTCCTGTGTCGTACTGTTCTATGTTCCATGCAGGAAACGTTTCCTTGCAACGGCCTGAAGAGAGGCACAGTGCATTTCTCGCTTGGGGCAACACCACTCATAACCTGGCGAAATCAGGGGCGGAAAATCTGCTGTAGTAAGCATTATCCGACGCTCCCAGGAAGCTGATTCAGACAGGTGTTAAACCTCAGGTTGGCTACAAACCTGTAACCAGCGATTTTCCCCCCAGGCTTCTCCTTGTTCTGTCCAGACATGAAGTTGTTGGGCCAAAGGGCCTGTTCCCAGCTTTCTCTCACCCCCCCCCCCCCAGTCTGAAGAAGCGTTCCAATCCGAAATGTTGTCCGTCCATCTGGCTGAGTGGATGAGAAAGTGGGATAACATAGGACTGGTGTGAATGGATGATTGATGGTTGGCGTGGACTCGGTGGGCCGAAGGGCCTGTTCCCACGCTGTATTTCTAAACTAAACAAAACTGAGCAAAATGTCCTCCGCAGATGCTGCCTGACCTGCTGAGTTCCTCCAGCTCTTTGTGTTTGGCAGATATTTTTTTTAAGTGGCTTGGTGCCAACTTTTACTGGGCGATTCCTCTTGTGAAGTGGTTTAAGTTGCACCGCCAAGCCGAAGGCTGTTAGTGCCAGCTCAGTCCACAAAGCACAATGTGTCAGAGAGGCTTCACCACTTTGCTTGTGGACAAGTCAACTCCAGGGAGTGGCGGGTCACACACTGTTTGCTCTTTAACTTTAGACTTTAAGACCTCAGCGCAGAAACAGGCCCTTCAGCTCACCGAGTCCACGCCGACCATCGATATCCCGTTCACACTTTCTCACCCCCATGCACTAGCACTATCCTATACACTAGGGACAATTTACAATTTTCCCGAAGCCATTTAACTTTCAAACCTAGTTGGCGGGCCAAAAGGCCTGTTTCCGCACTGTATCTCTAAAGTCCAAAATCTAAAACCGATTAACCTACAATCTGTGTATGTCTTTGGGGTGAGGGTGCAAACTGGGGAGAACGTACAAACTCTGTGCATGCAGCACCCGTCGTCAGGATCGAACCCGGGTCTCTGGCGCTGTAAGGCGGCAACTCTACCGCTGTGCTTTGTGCCTTGTTGGTTCTGTCTGTAACTCAGCCTCAGACACACATTCTCCCTCAGTCACCACTCCAGCCCACACCCAGAGTCCCATCAGTGCCCATGTTAGTCTCTGAGCTCTGTTTTCAAAGCACATGACTGGTAGTTACTGGTGCGCCAGACTGCTTCTCTGAAGTTTTCAGGAAATGGGAGCCCGTAGGATTTTTCCTCTCCATCTGGGATCATTTTGTAAGGTTCCTTGGCTGAGAAGCAGCAGACTGGAGGCATTTTTGTTCTCAGCTTTGATGTGCCTGAGGCTGCCGTGAATCGTGTGTAAAAGCTCAGAGGGCTTCAGGTGCTCGGTGATCGAGAATATCCGAGGCTGAGGTGGATGGACCTTTGCATGTTGGGGGAATCGGAGGACACGGGATTAGGGGGAGGGTGGATTCATAGAACATGGATCAGCTTTGACCTGAGTGAACGGCGGAGAGAAAAAAAATGACTCCGAGTGTTGGATGTCAGGCAGTGTCCCTGGAGAACATGGAGAGGTGGTGTTTCTGGGCGTAACCCTTAATTAGTTAGTGAGGGCGAGTGTGGACGAGTTTTAGCTTGCCATTCTGCAGTTACAGTGCAGGTGCAGCTGAGGCGTCAGCTGTAGCTCAGCGGGTAGCACTCGTGCTTCTGAGTCAGAAGGTTGTGTGTTCAAGTCCCAGAGTACCTCAGCTGGCACTCTGTTGCTGAGGGGGTGCTGCCCTGTCTGAGGGGGAGACTTTCTAATCAAGTCAGGCTGTTCTTGCAGATGGAAGTTGAATTGGAGATGGAAGGAACTGCAGATGCCGGTTTATACCCAAGATAAACCCAAGATCAGTCTGAAGAAGGGTCTCAACCCGAAACGTCACCCGTTCCTTCTCTCCAGAGATGTTGCCTGTCCCGCTGAGTTACTCCAGCTTTTTGTGTCTGTCTTCGATGGAAGTTGAATGATCCCGTAGGACTGTTGAGAAGAAGGGCATGGATCCAGTGGTCTGGTCAGTTGTGATACTCAACCCGGGTTGGATCCTGACCTCGGGTGCTATCTGTGTGGAGTTTGCACGTTCTCTCTGTGACCGCGTGGGTTTCCTCTGGGTGCGTCCCAAAGATGCGCGGGTTTGTAGGCCCCGTTAATTGACCCGTTGTGTAAATTGCCTCGGGTGTGTAGGGAGTGGATGCGAAAGTGGGAGAACGTGGAACTAGTGTGGACGGGTGATCGATGGTTGGTGGAGAAATGGGTGAGGGAAGGTTTGGTTTAGAAAATGGTTGCCTGTGCAAACTGGGTGGGCCGAAGGGCCTGTTGCACCATGCTGCATCCTTCAATCAATCAACAAACATTTGTACAAACCAGTTTACCTCACGGGGGTTGGGCACTGGCTCTGGCACAACATGTTGGTGCCCGTAGTAACTTCAATCCCTCATTGTCAGAAGGTGGGGTGGCTGATTCACTTCAACTTGTTGTAGTCAGTGCACACCTGCCCCTTTGATGCAGAGTGACAGCATTTGACTGCGGCCAAAGTTAGTTCATCCACATATAATGTCAATGCTTTGTAACATGGCGGTTGTCTCCACTATCTACCAAAACAGCTCTGACCCTGAAGATGGAATCTATTGTCATAGAGTCACCGAGTGATACAACATGGAAACGGGCCCGTCGGCCCACCAAGTCTGCGCTGTCATTCACTCATCCATTTTTTTACACTAAACCTTCCGTAACCCATTTCATTAACATAGAACATAGAACAGTACAGCACAGGAACAGGCCTTTCGGCCCTCAATGTCCATGCTGAACATGAGGCCAAATAAGCCAATCTCATCTGCCTTCACGTGATCCATATCCCTCCATTCCTTGCATGTCCACATGCCCATCTTAAAGCCTCTTAAACGGCAGTATCATCTGCTGCCACCATCGCCTCAGGCAGCACATTCCAGGCACCCACAACCCTCTGTTTAAAACATTATCTTGCATGCCATACCTCCTTTAAACTCCCCCCCCCCCCCCTCTCCCCTTAAAGCAACACCCTCTAGTCTTTGACATTTCCAACCTAGGGAAAAGGTTCTGACTGTCTACCCTATCTACGCCTCTCATGATTTTATATACTTCTATCAGGTCTCCTTACAACCTTCACTCATTCCCAATTCCTCCCAGAATCTACCACTCTGCTACACACTAGGGACAATTTACAGACACAAGGAACTGCAGGTTTACAAAAGAAAGTTTAAAGTGCTGGAGTAACTCACCAGGGGTGGCAGCATCTCGGAGGACATGGATAGGGGACGTTTCGGGTCGGGACTCTTCTTCAATTTACAGCGGCCAATTAACCTACAAACCTGCGACTTTGGGATGTGGGAGGAAACCGGAGCACCCGGAGGAAACCCACAGGGTCCTGGGGAGAATGTGCAAACTCCACACAGACAGCACCTGAGGTCAGGCTCGAACCTGTGTCTCTGGAGCGGTGAGGCAGCAGCTCTGCAAGTGGTGCCAATACGCTGCCTGCAGTTTGATTCACATGGAACTCTGTTTATAGATGACTCTATTATTTAACTGTTGTAAAACCTCCTCTGATGTATTTTCAGAAGTGAAGCAATATTAGTAACAATAACACAAATCCAAACTGCTGACAAGAGAGTGATTGTGAAATAAGAATGGAAACTACTGGAGACTTCTTGTGCTTCAGGCAGCAACTGAGGGGAGAGAATCAGGAGTTCATGTTTCAGGTGGACGACTTTCCATCACAACTGGGAAAAGTTGGAGATGAGTCGGAAGGAACTGCAGATGCTGGTTTACACCGAAGATAAGACACAAAATGCTGGAGTAACTCTGCGGGCCAGGCAGCAGTTGCAGATGAGTATGGTATAAAATGCAGAGGCAGGGTGGAGTGGAGAAAGAAAGGGAACTCACATGAAAGGGTGGAGAGCAGATGATGCTAAATGCTGATGGCATAAGGAAACATGGTGTTGATAATGGGGTGGGTTTAAGGATAAGTTTAGTGCTGGAGTAACTCAACGGGTCAGGCAGCATCTCTGGAGAATATGGATAGGTGACGTCTGAATAAGGTTCCCGGCCCGAATCGTCACCTATCCATTTTCTGCTTGGATGCTTGCCTGACCCACTGAGTTCCTCCAGCACTTTGATTCCTTGTTTTTTGCCCTAGGATGTAGTTGAGGCAGGAACTGTACAATAACAACATTTAAGAGACATTCGGAAGATACATGGATAGGAAACGTTGCAAGGAAATGGGCCGAACGAGGGCAAGTCCATCCCATTACCTGTCCACGTCCTTCTGCAGAGTCCCTGCTTTCTCTACACGACCTGCCCCTCCACCTATCTTCTTTTCATCTGCATACCTGGCCACAAAGCCTTCAATCCCCTCGTCTAAATCATGAATCTACACCATGAAAAGTAGCAGCCCCGTCACCGACCCTTGCCGAACTCCGCTAGTCACTGGCAGCCAACCAGAAAAAGCCCCTTTATTGCCACTCTTTGTCTTCTACCATTCAGACAACCTTCTATCCTTCACCATCTACTATTCCCAGAGAGGATCTACTACCATCTGATACAATTGCTCTACTCTTTTAAATCTCTCTTCTATCTGTAAGTGTAGCCCCCTATGCTCTACCTATTGTATTGAGTTTGACTTGATTGTATTTATATTTCATGTATCTGATTGGAAAGAATGCAAAACAAATCTTTTCCCTGTACCTCGGTACATGTGACAATAATAAACCTGAATCTGAACCGTTACATAGGCATACGGACATGCAGTAAATGGAGGGATATGGATCACGTGCAGGCAGATTGAAACCACTTTATCTCCGCATCATGTTCAGCACCGACATTGTGGGCCGAAGGGCCTGCCCCCGTGCTGGACTGTTCAATGTATTATTGAAGATATTGCACAGAAATGGGCCATTCCAGTCCCTGCTGCTGTTATTAGACAGCATGAAGCCCTTTGGAGTAGATTTTAATAATGATATAAATGCATATGGAGTATCCAATTCCGTAATGGAGTGATCATGTACAGATTGCTCGTGAAAAATTATTAATTCAAGTAAAAAACGCAGCACAGCAAAAAGCCGGGACCTGGACAATTGACTTCAAGAGCCAGATGGAAGTTGGAAGAATTAGTTACACATCAGGGCGGCACGGTGGCACAGCGGTAGAGATGCTGCCTTACAGTGCTTGCAGCACCAGAGACACGGGTTCGATACCAACTACAGGTGCTGTCTGTATGGAGTTTCCCCCCGTGACTGCGTGGGCTTTATCCGTTTCCTCCCACACTGCAAAGAGGTAGAGATATGTAGGTTAATTGGCTTGGTATAAGTGTAAATTGTCTAGTGTGTGTAGTGATGGTGTTAATGTGCGGGGATTGCTGGTCAGTGCGGATTCAATGGGCTGAAGGGCCTGTTCTCACGCTGTTTCTCTAAACTGAACTAAACTAACCATGATACATACGTTTCAGGTTTAGGCTTATTATTGTCACATGTACTGAGGTACAGTGAAAAGCTTTGTTTTGCATGCTATCCACAGAGATAAAATAAATCATACATAGATTCAATCAGTTTAAACTCAAGTGCAATAGATACAGCAAAGGGGAAGATTCAAAGTGCAGAATATAGTTTAGCGTTTAGTTTAGAGATGCAGCATGGAAACAGAGCCTTTGGCCTACCAAGTCCACAAGTGGATGGCACGATGGCGCAGCAGTAGAGTTGCTGCCTTAAGGGCCTGTCCCACTGTACGAGCTAATTCAAGAGTTCTCCCGAGTTTCCCCTGATTCAAACTCGGAGAATTACGGTAAAAGCCGCTCGTAGGAACTCGGGGCTCTCGTGGACATTTTTCAACACGTTGAAAAATCTTCACGCGCTTACCGCGTTTCCCGAGTACCTGCCGTTAGCGTTACGAGCCGCTAAGAGATGTCCTGAGCTCCGACGTACCCGCTACGTACATTCTACGTGCTTAGATTTTTTAAACTCTGGAGAGCTCTTGAATTACCTCGTACAGTGGGACAGGCCCTGTACAGCGCCAGAGACCCAGGTTTGATCCTGACTGTGGGTGCTGTCTGTGCGGAATTTGTATGTTCTTCCTGTGACCGCGTGGATTTTCTCTGGGTCCTCCCACACTCCAAAGGCCTGCAGTTTTGTAGGTTAATTGGTTTTTATAAATTGTAAATTGACCCTAGTATGTAGGATAGTGTTAGTGTACTGGGTGATTGCTGGTTGACAAGGTCTCGGTGGGCCGAAGGGCCTGTTTCCATGCTGTACCTCAAGTCCACTTCGACCATCGATCACCCCTTCTCACTAGTTCTAAGTTACCCCATTTTATCATCCTCTTGCTACACACTGGGGACAATTTACAGAGGGGCAATTAACCCACAAACCTGCACGTCTTTGGGACGTGTGAAGAGACCGGAGCACCCAGAAGAAACCCACATGTTCACAGGGAGAACATGCAAACTCCATACAGACAACACCCGAGGTCAGGATTGAACCCTGGTCTTTGGCGCTGTGAGTTGGCAGCTCTACCCACTGCGCCACTGGGCAGCTCACCATCAGAGTGCGGTTTGCTTGCAGGTTGAAGTCACAACCCCTCTGCAGGCTCATCCCCTGCTCCCTGCCACCCAGTCTCTTCATGTGTAGGAAGGAACTGCAGATGCTGGTTTAATTCAAAGATAGGCACAAAATGCTGGAGTAACTCAGCGGGTCAGGCAGCATCTGTGGAGAGAAGGAATGGGTGACATTTCGGGGCGAGACCCTTCTTCAGACCCAGTCTCTACTTTGAGTCACTTCCTGCACGACGACATCATTGGGATTCAAAGATATTTTAACAGTCATCTGCAGAAGCCAGCAATGACTCCCGTTCCCACCAGTGAAAGGGAGGGCACTACCCACACACTAGCACCTGGCAGACAAACAATCAACATTACGCAGCAACTTAGCCGTGCAACACAGCCCGCACATCTCCACAACCTGGGGCCGGGCACTTTGATCATTGCCTCACCTCTGTGTAAATGGGATTAAACCCGGGTCCCCCTTGGTCCATTCTTTACATGGAAAGGTTCGACAATGTCCCACCGAGAGCCACATCTCTTGACGTCAAGGATTTTTCAGCAAAGTCATTTCCAACTAATCTTTCAGGTCTGCAGTGGAAATTCTGCCAAGCCACAAAAACCTCCCTCAACAGGGCTAAGATCAAACTCTGATTAATTTCGGGCTGCTTGCCCTAATTACAATGATGTTGAAACATAGAAACATAGAAAATAGGTGCAGGAGTAGGCCATTCGGCCCTTCGAGCCACACCGCCATTCGATATGATCATGACTGATCATCCAAAATCAGTCCCCGTTCCTGCTTTTCCCCCATATCCCTTGATTCCGTTAGCCCTTAGAGCTGAATCTAACTCTCACTTGAAAACATCCAGTGAATTGGCCTCCACTGTTGCAGAGAATTCACAGATTCACAACTCTCTGGGTGAAAAAGTTTTTCCTCATCTCTGTCCTAAATGGACTACCCCTTATTCTTACTCTGACCCCTGGTTTTCGACTCCAACATGGTGAATATTTTTCCTGTATCTAGCCTGTCCAATCCCTTAAGAATTTTATTTCGATAAGATACCCTCTCATCCTTCTAAATTCCAGTGAATACAAGCCCAGTCGACCCATTCTTTCAACATATGTCAAGGGGATGACTTTAAAGGGATGGCTCCTTGTAATCATAGGCCGGGCTAGACTGAAGTGTAACGCCCTGTTGAAGAAGTAAGTCCTTTGCCCACCTTCAAATCCTGCAGTGCCCACAAGAGTTCTGGAGCTGGCACCATGTATCGGGCATTAAGTGTAAGGGAGTTGGACTGGCCACAAGCCAGTATATAGTTGAGGTAGGTGACATAACATTTATAAGACATTTGGACCGGTACCTGGATGGGGAAAGGTTTAGAGGGGCATGTGTCAAATCGTCGTGGCTGGCCCTCGAGGTCGAGGATGATGGTCCACGTTCCGTTGTTTTTATGGACTCTCAGGTGGCTTATGAGCCCAATTCTGGCTTTGAAAGTTCTTCTGCATTCAGGACAGGTAATTCCAGATGGCAGGGCTTTGGTTGTTGCTGCCTCTCTTTCCGTTTTCTTCTCTTTTCTTCTAATTCTGCACATCCGTTGGCTTCAAAGGTCACTGTTCCTTCGTGGATGATGGTTTGCCAGAGTTTCCTGTCCTTGGCATTGGTTTCCCAATTGTCGATGTCAATATCACATTTCTTCAGGCTGGCTTTTAAGGCGTTCTTTAAGGGTCAAATAGGACAAGCTTAGATGGAGCATCTTGGTTAGTATGGGCAAGTTGGACTGAATTACAATTACAATGGTACTTTATTGTCCCCTGTACCGTGTTACAGTGAAATTCATTTTTGTATACAGTTTAGTACAAGTATCACTATACATAAGCACAGATACATCTTAGATAAGCATCTCAGATACAGTACAAGTGTATAGCAGTAATATACTGAGACAGTTTACAGAGTCACCAGATTTGGTGCTACTTTCAAGTCCCAGTTGTTGTAAGTGCAGGGTTCTTGATCTGACTGTGAAGGCCCGTTGCCCTGGCAACATTGCAGGGTCCGCCTGGCCCTCCGTAGCCGTGGTATCCTCCGCCGCTGCTCCACTGCTGTAGGCTGCGTCCGGTCCGTGCGCTCGGTCTCTTCGAGCGGGCTTGTTTCCATGCCGTGTGACTCTGTGACGATGAGGGCAGCCTCTGAAACCAAGGGCACATCCTCAGGATAAAGGTTTCTTTGTATGGGACCTCCACTCTCCCAGGGCCATAATTGCCAATCCAACCCTCTCCCTCCCTAAGTCCCACCTCACGATCACCCCGAACTGTAGCTGCAATCCTGGCACCTTTCTTGGCCCTGAGCCCCATTCTTTCCCTGATGATCCAGATGCAACCCATGACCAGGTCTGGACCTCCATCCTTGCATTGGGGTCAAAGCACAAAGCAGTGACCCTTCCTCCCACTGACCAAAGATGAAAACCTCAATCCCTCAAGGCAAGACACAAACACTGATCCTCCCACCCACTCCCAACCCAAGCCTCATGACATGAACCTTCTCCTCCCTTCCTTTCCAAGGCCTGTTCCTTCCCCAGTCCGACCGAACACAATTCCCAAAATTAACCTCACTCCCAAATTCCAGTGTAAACCCTGTTTACTTCATGTCAAAGTCATGTCATGTCATGTTACTTCATGTCATGAGGGGTGAATCATAAGTGATAGGAGTAGAATTAGGCCATTCGGCCCATCAAGTCTATTCCGCCATTCAATCATGGCTGATCTATCTCTCCCTCCTAACCCCATTCTCATGCCTTCTCCCCATACCTGACACCTGTACTATTCAAGAATCTATCTATCTCTGCCTTAAAAATATGCACTGACAGCCTCCACGGCCTTCCATGGCAAAGAATTCCACAGATTCACCATGAATTAGTCCAACAGAGGAGGTCGTGGAATCATTGAGTCCTCCAGCATGGAAACGGGCCCTTCACCCCAACAGATCCAAGCCGACCAAGATGCCCATCCATGCTGGTCCCATTTGTCGCTATTCCATCCATATCCCACTAAGTCTTTTCCATCCCTGTATCTGTCCAAAGGTCCTTCAAACACCGCCTTAAATGCAAAAATCTGCCCCCCTCCCCAGTTTCCCACCAAATCTCTCCCCTCCCCACATCTCAAACCCACATCCCCCAGTTGCCGACCCCCATCATGGTAAAAAGGCTGCGCTCATCCACACCATCTGTTTAGTTTAGTTTAGAGATACAGCACGGAAACAGGCCCTTCGGCCCACCGAGCCCTTGCCGACCAGCGATCCCCGCACACTAACACTATCGTGCACACACTGGGGACAATTTAAATTTACACCAAGCCAATTAACCTACACACCTGCATGTCTTTGGAGTGTGGGAGAAAACCGGAGCACCCGGAGAAAACCCACGCAGGTCATGGGGAGAAGGTACAACCTCTGTACAGGCAAGTGCCCGGAGTCTGGATTGAACCCGGGTCTCTGGCGCTGTAATGCAGCAACTGAATCGCTGCGCCACCGTGCCGCTCACGATTTCCCTCACAATTTTGCACACCTCAGCATCCCTTGAGAATAAGAGACACAGGGGGAGGCAAACTCATACCCTAACTCGCAGAGAGATGTTCAGAGGCAGAAGGAGGGAAAAAAATTAGAGAGGATTTTTTGTTGTTGGTGCCTTCTCCATGAATTACACCCACATTATCTTTATCTGGGGAAACAAGTAGCCCTGATTTTATTTGGGGCGTGCACAGATCAGCTGTGGTGCAGCATGCAATACAGGGGTGGCACAGTGGTCGAGTTATTGCCTTACAGTGTCAGAGTCCCGGGCTCGATCCTGACTATGGGTGCTGTTGGTGTGAAGTTCGCATGTTCTCCCTGTTACCTGCGTAGGTTTTCATCGGGAGCTACAATTTCCTCCTACACTCCAAAGACGTGCAGGTTTGTAGGTTAATTGGTAAAATTATAAAAATTGGCCCTAGCGTGTGTCGGATGATGATAGTGTGCAGGGATCGCTGGTCGGCGAGGACTCTGTGGGCCAAAGAGCCTGTTTCCACGCTGTAACTCTAAACTAAACTAAACATGCTGGTGATAGTGGCTGTGAATAATATGGATGTGTATATAATAACAACAACAGTCTTGAGGTAGTGAACAGGAGGGACAGCTGATAAATCCCATGATCCCAGCCTGTCTGGGACAACTCCCAAAGGGAAACCAACTTTAATTTTAAACAGTAAATAGAGTCAGAGTCATACAGCGTGGAAACAGGTCCTTCACCCCACTTGCCCGACACCGACCAACATGCCCCATCTACATTAGCCCATCTGCCTGTATTGTCCCATAATTCCTCTAAACCTGTCCTCTAATTCCTCTAAACCTGGCTTCAGAGGGCGAGGCAGGTTCTCTGGATGCTTTCAAGAGAGAGCTAGATAGGGCTCTTGAAAATAGCGGAGGCAGGGGATATGGGGAGAAAGGCAGGAACGGGGTACTGATTATAATAATAATAATAATAATCATTTTATTTACTGGCGCCTTTCTAAAACCCAAGGACACCTTACAATGCATAGAATCACAACAAAACAGAAAACACATAATCAGAATAAATTAAATAAGAAAACACCACAGTACACAAATCAAGGACAGAATTCAATTTCAAAAGCACCAAAAGAAAATAAGAAACACAATTTGAGGAGAGAGCAGCGGCGACCAATTCGCGCCAGCGTCCACTCTCCCCTCCGACCGCCATCTTGTACACGGACTGACAGGCACAGGCACAGGCACAGCACACAAAATCATCCCCCCACAATGACCACCACTGATTGGGGATGATCAGCCATGATCACATTGAATGGCGGTGCTGACTCAAAGGGCTGAATGGCCTACTCCTGCACCTATTGTCTATTGTCTATTCATGTACCTGTCTAAATGTTTCTTAAACATTGCGATGGTATTTGCCTCAACTACCTCCTCCGGCAGATAGTTCCATACACCCACCACCCTTTGTGTAAAAATAGTTACCACTCGGGTTCCTATTATATATTCTCCCCCTCACCTTAAACCCATGTTCACTGGTTCTCAATTTCCCTGCTCTGGGCAAGAGACTCTGTGCATCTACCCAATTTATTTATCTCACAATTTTGTACGCCAATATAAGATCACCCCTTATCCTCCTGCACTCCAAGGAATAGAATCCCAGCATACTCAACTTATCCCTATAGCTCAGACCATCTAGTCCTGGCAACATCCTTATAAATCTTCCATGAACCGTTTCCAGCTTGACAACATCTTTCCTAAGGTGTCCAGAACTGAACACAATACTCTAAATGTGGTCTCATACATATAATCATGTATTGTCTTTCTGCTGACTGGTTAGCACGCAACAAACACTTTTCACTGCACCTCGGTACAAGTGACGATAAACTAAACTGATACAACTGCAAATTGACCTCCCAACTTCTATACTCAGTACTCTGACTGATGAAGTCCTTTTGACCACCCTATCTACCTGTGACGCCACTTTCAAGGAACTACGTACCTGCACTCCTAGATGCCTCTGCTCCTACAACACTCCCCAGAAAATGAGAGGAACAAAAATCTCAGGAAAAATTATGGGTGGGATTGTACTCGATGGGACTCGGTAAGCTGAAGTGTCCTCCTTCAGATAGGCACAAAAAGCTGGGGTAACTCAGCGGGTCAGGCAGCATCTCTGGAGAAAAGGAATAGGTGACGTTTCAGGTCGGATCCCTTGTCTTCCTTCAGCATCCTAGGAAATACAAATGCTGGAAATCCAAACCAAAATCAACACCACCCCCACATCCAGTAATGCCTCCTTCCTTGAGGAGCTCAACCACTTCTATGGCCGTTTCGATAGGGACAATCGGCAGTTGGCCATCAAGGCGGTGCTCCCTGCCGATCACCAGCCCCTCTCACTCACCCCCTTCGACGTGTACGTGGCACTGAGTAGGACTAATGCACGTAAGGGTGCTGGCCCCGACGGCATCCCCGGGCGCGTCCTCAGGGCCTGTGCTGCGCAGCTGACAGACGTCTGGACTGACATCTTCAACCTGTCACTTGCCCAAGCAGTTGTGCCCACGTGCCTTAAATCCACCTCCATCGTGCCGGTGCCAAAACACTCCACTGCGGCAAGCCTCAACGACTTCCGCCCAGTTGCACTTACTCCCATCATCGCCAAGTGCTTCGAGAGGCTGGTCCTGGCACACCTCAAAGGCTGCCTACCCCCCACGTTGGATCCCTATCAGTTTGCCTACCGCAAGAACAGGAGTACGGAGGATGCCATCTCAACGGCACTTCACTCCGCCCTCTCCCACCTCGACAACAGAGACACTTACGTAAGAATGCTGTTCATCGATTACAGCTCAGCATTCAACACCATCATACCCTCTAAACTGATCACCAAACTCGGTGACCTGGGCATCGACCCCTCCCTCTGCAACTGGATACTGGACTTTCTAACCAACAGACCCCAGTCTGTTAGGTTAGACAAGCACACCTCTTCAACCCTCACCCTGAACACCGGCGTTCCACAGGGCTGTGTGCTGAGCCCCCTCCTCTACTCCCTCTTCACCTACGACTGCACACCTGTACATGGTACTAACACCATCATCAAGTATGCAGATGATACAACGGTGATTGGCCTCATCAGCAACAACGATGAGTCGGCCTATAGGGAGGAGGTCCAGCTCCTAGCAGCATGGTGCGCTGACAACAACCTGGCCCTTAACTCCAAGAAGACCAAGGAGCTCATTGTAGACTTCAGGAAGTCTAGGGGCGGCATGCACACCCCCATCCACATTAACGGGAGGGAGGTGGAACGTGTTTCCAGCTTCAGGTTCCTGGGGGTCAACATCTCCGATGACCTCTCTTGGACCAACAATACCTCAACTCTGGTCAAGAAGGCTCACCAGCGTCTCTTCTTCCTGAGGAGACTAAAGAAGGTCCATCTGTCTCCTCGGATTCTGGTGAACTTCTACCGCTGCACCATCGAGAGCATCCTTACCAACTGCAGCACAGTATGGTATGGCAACTGCTCTGTCTCCGACCGGAAAGCACTGCAGAGGGTGGTGAAAATTGCCCAACGCATCACCGGTTCCTCACTCCCCACCATTGAGTCTGTCCAAAGCAAGCGTTGTCTGCGAAGGGCTCTCAGCATCGCCAAGGACTGCTCTCACCCCAACCACAGACTGTTTACCCTCCTACCATCCGGGAGGCGCTACAGGTCTCTCCGTTGCCGGACCAGCAGGTCCAGGAACAGCTTCTTCCCTGCGGCGGTTACACTACTCAACACTGTACCTCGGTGACTGCCAATCACACCCCCCCCCCCCCGGACACGCCTCCCACCAGGATTTATTAGATTTATTTATTTACTGCTCATATTTATGTCGCTCTTCTCGGGAGATGCTAACTGCATTTCGTTGTCTCTGTACTGTACACTGCACAATGACAATAAAGTTGAATCTGAATCTGAATCTGATCTGAAAATCTTCCAGTGGGAGTCGAACTACAGTTTAGTTTATTGTCACGTGTACGAGGTACGGTGAAAAACTTTTGTTGCATGCTGCTATCCAGTCTGTGAAAAGACAATACATGATTACAATCGAGCCATTTACAGTGTATAGATACATGATAAGGGAATAACTTTTAGTGCGAGGTCAAGCACTTTGACTCTTCCTTCGACATTAACTCTGTTTCTCCTGCTGGAAATTTCTAATACTCAGAGCTTGGTTGAATGAACAACACTTCGGGGTCCGGCGCTTCTGGGAGTCTCGCCCCGGCCACTCCCTCTTCTCTCCGCTCCTATCATTAGGAGGAGCCATCTTGGAGGAACGGCTGCTAACCAGCACCCGTCCGTTAAATTCACTTTTTTTTAGTTTTTAGCTTTTTTATTTCTTTGTTTGTTTGGGGAATTTTGACTTTTAATGTGGGGGGGTAAGGGGGAAACTATTTCTAGGTCCCTACCTGGTTGGTGAAGCAGCTTTTTCTCCAGGCTGCCCCGTCGACCCGTCCTCGTGGCCTACCAGCGGGCATGGAGCAGCGTTTTCCTGGCGGGGACCGCCCAGCACCTTCAGCTTCGGTGGCGGCACAGCGCTGGAGCGCCATCGCAGAGCGAAGCGGGCGATGCCTTGCCTGGGTCGCAGCGCTGGATCGACGCGCTGGAGCTCCGGTATGCGGTGACTGCTGAGATCAACACCTCCGGGCTGCGGGGCTGCGGAGCGGCGGCACCGACTTTAACATCGGGAGCCTCGTGGCTCCAAATCGGCGCGGCCCTGTCGGCTTCAGGTGCCATCGACTCCGCTGGGAAACCGGCCGTTCCAGCCGCTGCGAGGACTCTCCCGATGGCCAGGAACATCGGGCCTCCGTAGAGGCAATAGCGGAGGCCTCATTGGGCCTGACTTTTGGGTGAACTGGGTTGGGGACTGGACATTGTGCCTTCCCCCACAGTAGTGGTCATTGTGGGGGGATGATTTTTGTGTGCTGTGTCTGTTGGTCTTTGTTCAAGATGGCGGTCGGAGGGGAGAGTGGACGCTGGCGCGGTTTGGCTGCCGCTGCTCTCTCCTCAAGTTGTGTTTCTTATTTTCTTTTTGTGCTTTTGTAATTGAATTCTGTCCTTGATTTGTGTATTGTGGTGTTTTTATATTTAATTTACTCCGATTATGTGTTTTGTATTTTTGTGATTTTATGCCTTGTAAGGTGTCCTTGGGTGTTAGAAAGGCGCCAGCAAATAAAATGAATTATTATTATTATTATCATGCAAGGGGTATAGAAGTGTGAAAACGCACACATCCAGACTCGGGGGGGCAGTTTGTTCCCAGCTGTTATCAGGCAACTGAACCATCCTATTAACAACTAGAGAGCGGCCCTGACTTTCCATCTACCTCATTGGAGACATTCAAACTATCTTCAATTGGACTTTACTGGTTTGGAAAATCCAAGATGGCGCCCAAGCCAGGTGACTCTTTGTGCGACGGTCATGGGAGTGGATCTGCAATCACGCGTTACAATCGCTCCACTCTTTTTAACCTCTACTCCACTGGAGTTTATCTTGCACTAAACGTTATCCCCCATATCCTGTATCTGTGCACTGTGGATGGCTCAATTGTAATCATGTATTGTCTTTCCGCTGATTGGTTAGCACGCAACAAAAGATTTTCATTGTACATCGGTGCACGTGACATTAAACTAAACTAACCTAAACTTTATCTTACACTAAATATTGTGCCCTTTATCCTGTATCTGTACACCCTGGATGGCTTGTAATCATTGCTCTGAAGAAGGGTTTCGACCTGAAACGTTGCCTATTTCCTTCGCTCCATAGATGCTGCCTCACTCGCTGAGTTTCTCAGGCATTTTTGTCTACCTTTGATTTTCCAGCATCTGCAGTTCCTTCTTAAACATGGCTTGTAATCATGTCTAGTCTTTTCGCTGACTGGATAGCACGACACAAAGCTTTTCACTGCACGGTACATGTGAGAATAATAAAAATAAAATAAACTAAATCGATTGGAAAAGTCTTGCAGCAGTCAAAGTCACGAAAGCCTTCATCCAACACTAGTTCTGATCTTGCAACTTTCTATTGTTGCTACTCCCTCTACCTACTGATCTTATGAACCAGACCAGACTCTAATCATTCCCACACTGCATGCCACAGATTTCCCTTCCCAGCTCCCTTTGTTGGCACACGCTGATAATTTGACTCTTTCCTCAGGCACCAGTTCCGTCTCTCGGAAAACAGCAGTGGTGAAACTGGCCTGACAGACCAGTGTCATCTTTCCTCTAAGGTACACAAAAATGCTGGAGAAACTCAGCGGGTGCAGCAGCATCTATGGAGCGAAGGAAATAGGCAACGTTTCGGGCCGAAACCCTTCTTCAGACTTTCCTCTAACTCTTTGATGGAGTCCTGACAATCTGTTGTGCCTCTCTACCACATCATTAAGACAGCCCTGATCAAAGACACAAATAAACCTCTCTGTGATCACATTAAAGGAAACCGTGGAGACACGAGGAACTGCAGGTGCTGCAACCTTGACCAATCTGCCTGCACGTGATCCATATCCCTCCATTTACTGCATGTCCGTATGCCTATGTAACGGTTCAGATTCAGGTTTATTATTGTCACATGTACCGAGGTACAGGGAAAAGATTTGTTTTGCATTCTTTCCAATCAGATATACGAAATATAAATACAATCAAGTCAAACTCAATACAATAGGTAGAGCATAGGGGGCTACACTTACAGGTAGAAGAGAGATTTAAAAGAGTAGAGCAATTGTATCAGATGGTAGTAGATCCTCTCTGGGAATAGTAGATGGTGAAGGATAGAAGGTTGTCTGAATGGAAGAAGACAAAGAGTGGCAATAAAGGGGGCTTTTTCTGGTTGGCTGCCGGTGACTAGCGGAGTTCCGCAGGGGTCGGTGACGGGGCCACTACTTTACACGGTGTAGATTCATGATTTAGACGAGGGGATTGAAGGCTTTGTGGCCAGGTATGCAGATGATACCAAGATAGGTGGAGGGGCAGGTCGTGTAGAGAAAGCAGGGACTCTGCAGAAGGACGTGGACAGGTAATGGGATGGACTTGCTCGCGTTCGACCCATTTCTTTGCAACATTTCCTATCCATGTATCTTCCAAATGTCTCTTAAATGTTGTTATTGTACAGTCCCTGCCTCAACTGCATCCTCGGGCAAATAACAAGGACTCGAAGTGCTGGAGGAACTCAGTGGGTCGGGCAGTGTCTGGGGAGGGAACAGAGACTAGGCTTTGCCACTCCCCACCAACCGTGCCATGCTTTTGACCAGCCTAGTTTTCGTTTAGTTTTGTTTCAGTTTAGAGATACAGCGCAGTAACAAGACCTTTGGCCCATCGATTATGCACCGACCAGCGATCCCCGCACACTGAAGGGCCTGTCCCACTTGTGCGTCATTTACGCCACATCATTTACGCATCACGGTGCACGACGCGTGCGTCGTGATGCGCGCATGGTGCATGGTGACGTAGGCAGTGACGCGCGGCCCCCCAGGGTTTTGGGATGTACAAAATCTTTGCGCGCCATCTTTTTGACGCGCAAATGACGCCCACGTGGGACAGGCCCTTTACACTAATTTTACCCAAGCCAATTAGCCTACAAACCTGTACATATTTGTAGTGTGGGAAAAAACCGGAGATCCCGGAGGAAACCCACACAGGCCACAGGGAGAATGTACAAACTCTGTACAGACAGCAGCATTAGTGAGGATCGAACCCGGGTCTCTGGCACTGTGAGATGGCAACTCTACCGCTGCGCCACCGTGTCCATGCTAACCATCAAGCACTCATTTTTACGAATCTTACATTATTCCCATTCCCATCAACTCATCCCAGATGAGCTCCACCTCTAAACACAAAGTGCTGGAGGAACTCAGCGGGTCAGGCAGCATCCGTGGAAGGAATGGACGGGCCGATAATTCTGAAAAATCACCTCCACAGATGCTGCCTGACCCGCTGAGTTAAGGGTCTGTCCCACTTTCACGACCTAATTCACGACCTTTTTTACTCATGGACATTTTTCATCAGGCTTAAAAAAACACCGTGACCTACTTGATGCCTCGAGTACCTACGACTAGCATCACAACTTCCTACGACCTCCCTACGACCTCCTACGACCTCCTACGACCTCATGACGACCATGCTGCGAGTATGAGTCAAGGGCAAACTCGGCAGAGGTCGTGAATTAGGTCATGAAAATGGGACAGGCCCTTTACCCCAGTTCCTTTCTATACGACTCTTACTGGAATTTGGACAACAAAGAACTGGAGCCAGACGTCATGGGGAAGAACAAATGAAGCTTTTTGCAAACATTTGAAGCACGGGCACATTGTGATAAGTGGAATATATACTCAGGTGGGATCGGATTTAACTCGGGTTTTTATAAATGCTGAGCAATTTGAAACACAGTGAATTCTCTCCTCACAGAATTCAGCAAAAATATGTTAATCACTTAGCAGCTGACATCGACAAGAACTCCCCAATATATTTATTTTCCAGCTTGCATCTTATCCTTTAGAGATTGCTTGATTTCCTTTTACTTTTCCTCTATCTTCCTCTGCAGCCAAATCCCTCTTCATGTCAGTCTTCCACTGCAGATTATCCCGAGCTTCCTGTCTCTGCCCAGTCTCTGCATCACATCCTTGTTGCTCTCCTGTTCTCAGTCACCAGAGTCTCAGTGCATCCTGTTTCCTCACGGCCTTATCTCCCGTCCCAGTGTTCGTGCCTCATCCTTCATATCATTCTCCATTCCAGCCTCTCATGCTTATCTTCCTGGCGTGGCCTCAACTCCATCTTTGTCTCCGTCTTTTCATCTGCGTGTCTGTTAATTCGAGAAGTAGAAATAAAAAACGGCGGATGTTGGTGAATGCACGAAGGGACATACAATTATGGAGTAACTCATCGGGTCAGGCAGCATCTCTGGAGAACATAGAAAGGTGAGGTTTCGGGTTGACCGAAACGTCATCTATCCATGCTCTCTATGGATGCTGCCTGACCTGCTGAGTTACTCCAGCACTTTGTGTCTTGTTAATTCCATCTGGTATAGTTTAGAAATACGGGTCCTTCGAACCACCGAGTCCAGGGCAACCATCGATCACCCATCTATTTCCAGAGGGCATGGGTTTAAGGTGAGGGGGAAAAGATTTAGTAGGCATCTGAGGGGTATTTTTTTTTCACACAAAGGGCGGTGGGTGCATGGAGTGAGCTGCTGGAGGAGGTAGTTGAGGGAGGGACTATCGCAAAGTTGAAGAAAGAAAATAGACAGGTACATGGATAGGACAGGTTAGTAATTAATTTATTAGCAAAGTATGTAAAAACATACAAGGATTTTGATTTGCCATACAGTCATACCAAAAAAGCAACAAGACACACAACTACATAAAAATCAACATAAGCATCCACTATGATGGAAGGCAATAACGTATTATCTTCTTCCCTCTTCAGTTGGGGCGATCGAAGCTCCCACGATTGGGGCGGTCGAAACTCCCGGTTGGAGCTCCGGAAGTCGATCCCTGACAACGGGATCGCGAGCTCCACGATGTTAAGTCCGCAGGCTCCAGCGGTTGGAGCTCCCGAGGTCGACCCCCAGCAAAGGGACCGCCAGCTCCAGGATGTTAGGCCGCAGCGCGCATAATACAAAACTAAAGATACACTAAAACAACATTTAACAACAGACTCAAAACAACAAAAGAAGAAAAGGACGAGACATGCGAGGCGGCCATCATACGGCGCCACCCTGTAGAGGGTTATGTGCCAAACGCAGGTAGGTGGAACTAGTGTAGATGGGACAAGTTGTTTTGTGTGGGCAAGTTGGGCCGTAGGGCCTGTTTCCAGGCTGTATGATCCCATGATTCTATGACACCCGTTCACACTAGTTCTGCGTTATTCTACTTGTGCATCCACTCGCCACACATTCAGGGCAATTTACAGAGGGTCAAGTGAATGAAGTGTTTGTAGATGACCCTTTGGGACCAGTGAGCAATGTTCGATTAGGTTTAAGATAGTTATGGATAGGGACAGGGAGGGCCCATGTATTAAACTACTCCATTGGGATAAGGCCAACTTTGAGGGTATGAGAGAAAGCATCGCTCAAGTTGACTGGAGCAGGTTATTTGAGGGGGAAAGAACATCAGCCAAGTGGGATGTTTTTAAAAGTGTGCTGACAAAAGCTCAGGATGTGTACGTCCCTGTTAGAGTGAAGGGCTCGGCAGGCAAAGGTATGGAAGCTTGGCTGACGAGGGAAATTGAGGCATTGGTCAAAAACAAGAAGGACACATGGGGCAGGTATAGGCAGCTGGGATCAAATGTATCCCTGGAGGAGTTTTGGGAACTAAGGAGCAAAGTAAAATAGGAAATCAGAAGGACATAAAGGGGCCAGGAGATAGCTCTAGCCGATAGCATTAAGGACAGTCCCAACAGATTTTATAAATACATAAGGGGGTAAAGGGTAACTAGAGAGATAGTGGAACCCCTCTGTATTTACCGAGGAGAAAGACAGCAGGACGGAGGAACTTGGGGCAGTCTCTTGAGAGCAGTCAGTGTTACTGTCGAAGCGGTTCTGAAGGTACTACCGTGTATGGAATCTCCAGGGCCTGATCAGATATATCCATGGGAAACCAGAGGGGAAATTGCGGGAGATCTGGTTGAGAGTTACAAATTGCTTTTAAATACAGGAGAAGTGCCGGAAGACTGGAGGGTGGCAAATGTTGTGCCTCGTTTCAAGAAGGGCTGCTGGAAGAATGCTGGGAACTATGTCAGTGAGCTTAACATCTGTAGTTGGAAAGTTACTAGAGGGTATTCTGAGGGATAGGATATACAGGCATTTAGACAGACAAGGGCTGATTGGGGACAGTCAGCATGGTTTTGTACGTGGGAGGTCGTGTCTCACAAATCTGATTGAGTTTTTTGAAGACGTGACCAAAAAGGTCGAAGAGGGCAGAGCTGTAGATGTTGTGTACATGGACTTCAATAAAGCATTCGACAAGGCTGCTCTGGAAGGTTAGATCGCATGGGATCCAAGGAGAGATAGCTGAATGGATAGAAAATTGGCTCCATGGAAGGAAGCAGAGGGTGATGGTGGAAGGTTTGACCAGTGGTGTGCCTCAGGGTTTGGTGCTGGGCCCATTATTATTTGTCATCCATATCAATGGTTTGGATGAGAACATACATTGCAAGATTAGCAAGTTTGCAGATGATACAAAAGTGGGTGGTTTTGCAGATCGTGAAGATGGTTGTGAAAGATTGTGGCAGTATCTGGATTGATTGGCCAAGGTGGGCGGAGGAATAGTTGATGGATTTAATACAGAGAAGTGTGAGGTGTTGCATTTTGGGAAGTCTAACAAGGGCTGGAACTACACAGTAAATGGTAGGCCTCTGCGTAGTGTTGTAGAGCAGAGGGATCCAGGAGTGCAGGTGCATATTTCCTTGAAGATGGAGTCGCAGGCAGATCGGGTGGTCAAAAAGTATTTTGGTCGCATATTGCCCTTCATCAGTCAGAGTACTGAGTATAGAAGTTGGGAGGTCATTTTGTAGTTGTATAAGAAGTTGGTGAGGCCGCAATTAGAATATTCTGTTCAGTTCTGGGCACCATGTTATCGAAAAGATATTGTCAAGCTTGAAAGGATTCAGAAAAGATTTACAAGGATGTTGCCAGGACTAGAGGGTGTGAGCTATAGGGAGAGGTTGAGTAGGCTGGGTCTCTATTCCATGGAGTGCCGGAGGGTGAGGGGTGATCTTATAGAGGTAAACAAAATCATGAGAGGAATAGATCGGGTAGATGCACAGTCTCTTGCCCAGAGTAGGGGGATCGAGGACCAAAGGACATAGTTTCAAGGTGAAGGGAAAAAGATTTAATAGGAATCTGAAGGGTAACGTTTTCACACAAAGGGTGGTAGGTGAATGGAACAAGCTGTCAGAGGAGGTAGTTGAGGCAGGGACTGTCCCAACATTTAAGAAACAGTTAGACAGGTGCATGGATAGGACAGGTTTGGAGGGATTTGGACGAAAAGCGGGCTAGTGGGAGGGACTAGTGTAGCTGGGACATGTTGGCCAGTGTGGGCAAGTTGGGCCGAAGGGCCTGTTTCCACACTGTATCACTCTATGACTCTATGACACGAAGACAGGCAGTAATCAACTAGCCTGTGCCAGAGACCTAAGTTCGATCCTGACGATGGGTGCTGTCTGTACAGAGTTTGTACATTCTTCCTGTTACTGCCTGGGTTTTCCCTGGGTGCTCCGGTTTCCACCCACACTCCAAAGATGTACTGGTTTGTCAGTTAATTCGCTTCTGTAAAGTGTAAATTATCCCTAGTGTGTGTAGGATAGTGCTAGTGTACGGGGTGATCACGTGGACCCGGTGGGCAGAAGGGCCTGTTTCTGCGCTGTATCTCAAAGGTCTAAACTCCAAACTACAATCCCGGAGTTCGACGCACACAAAGGCGAGACAATGTTAAGTTGGCATGTTCCACTCGTAAAACTATATATTTTTTGTTAATTGGGGAGTTTCACAGTTACCATCGCTGATACTAATTTATTCAAGCTTTAAATTGAATAAACTTTAAGTACAGAGCTTTAAGTTGAGGGGGCAAAGTTTAAAGGAGATGTGCGGCACAAATCTTTTCATACAGAGGGTGGTGGATGCCTGGAATGCGTTGCCAGAGGTGGTGGTGGAGGCAGATGCAACGGTTTAAAAAAAGGGCTGGAATAACTCAGCGGGTCAGGCAGCAGCATCTATGGTGGAAATGGCGAGTGGATAGTTTGAGTCGGAACCCTTCTACACTGTCTAATATAAGGATTCCCAACACAAAATGGCACCTATCCATGCTGCCTGACCTGCTGAGTTACTCCACAAAGCACTATACGAGTTTACCCAAGAGCTCTCCCAAGTTTAAATAAAAATCGAACTCGTGGTAAGCACGTAGAATGTACGTAGCGGGTACGTCGAAGCTCGGGACGTCTCTTAGCAACTCGTAACGCTAACGGCAGGTACTCAGGAAACGCGGTAAGCTCGTGAAGTTTTTTCAACATGTTGAAAAATGTCCACGAGAGCCCCGAGTACCTACGAGCGGCTATTACCGTAATTCTCCGAGTTCGAATCAGGGGAAACTCGGGAGAACTCTTGAATTACCTCATACAGTGGGACAGGCCCTTAACTGAATCTGCAGTTCCTTGTATCTGCAGATGTAAAACAATGGTGTTTAAGAAGCTTTTAGTTAAGCACATGGATATACAGGGAATGGAGGTATATGGATCACGTGCAGGCAGAGGAGATTAGTTTAACATAGCGCCATGTTAGGCACAGACATTGTGGGCC
Source organism: Malacoraja senta (assembly GCA_038087875.1). Taxonomy (NCBI): domain Eukaryota; kingdom Metazoa; phylum Chordata; class Chondrichthyes; order Rajiformes; family Rajidae; genus Malacoraja; species Malacoraja senta. Next base: position 27,937,522 of record CM075982.1, read on the forward strand.
GAAGAGCCTGTTCCTGTGCTGCGCTGTTCTATGTTCTGTGTTCTATGAATTGCGGTGGAATTTGAGCTCGTGTTGAGCTCCCGTGTCTCGGGGCAGCACGATAGTGCAGCGGTAGAGTTGCTGCCTCACAGTGCCAGAGACCAGGCTTCGATCCCGACTATGGGTGCTGTCTGTGCGGGGTTTGTACGTTCTCCCCGTGACCTCGTGGGTTTTCTCTGGGGGCTCCGGATTCCTCCCACACTCCAAAGACGTACAGGTTTGTAGGTTAATTGGCTCGATATAGATGTAAAATTGTCCCCGGTGTGTGTAGGGTAGTGTTAATCTGCGGCGATCGCTGGCCGGTGCGGACACGGTGGGCCGAAGGGCCTGTTTCTGTGCTGTATCTCTAAACTAAACCAAAGGTGGTGGACCACCAAGCATACTGACCTCCCCACCATCGGAGCGTTCTGCAGAAAGTGCTGCCTCAAGAATGCAGCCAATATCTTCAAAGACCTCCACCACCCTGGCCACACTCTAGTCCTGTTGCTGCCATCGGGAAGAAGGTACAGGAGCCTGAGAACCGTTACATCCAGGTTCAAGAACAGCTTCTTCTCATCAACCATCAAGTTCTTACTGTAAATTGCCCTGCACAAGCCCAACCACAACCTTATCTCAGCGTTGAATCACAACAAGATTTGTGTTATCGTGGTTGTTCTAAGTACTTTGTTTATTGCATTATCGTGATCCAGGTTCTTGGAATAACCGATGATTTCTTGTATATTTATTGTTGTTGCGCCCAATGTGCCTGTTAAGATGCAGCAAGTAAGAATGTATTTGTTCTAGTTCAAATTGCTCGGTAGAGTCACACGGCATGGAAAAAGGCCCTTCGGCCCCAACTTATTCATGCTGACCAACATTCCCCATCCACACTTGTCCCATTAACCTCCATTTAGTCCATATCCCTCTCAACCCTTCCTCTCCATGTACCAGTCCTTTAAATGTATTTTCAATGTTGTTATAGCACTTGCCTCAACTACTTCCTCTGACACAAAAGGACACAGAGGGCTGGAGTAACTCAGCGGGTCAGGCAGCATCTCTGGAGAACATGGATAGAAAACACGTCACCTATCCAGAGATGCTGCCTGACCCGCTGAGTTAAGGGCCTGTCCCGCTTGGCCGTCATTTACGCGACAGGCCGGTAGTGATTGACGCGCACGTCTTCATGCGTCAGCACAGCCGTCTGGAGCGCGTGATGTCCTTTGAATACCAAGTGGAAAGTTGTTTAGTGCATAATACTGTATTTCCTTTCGAATTATGGTGTAATTCAGAAAATCGGTCGCTTTGGGTTATGTTTTCATCCCCCCCCCCCACGGAATATACATGTTTGCTCCGTGCTCAGTACAAATGATATTGGTTCCAATCACTGTATTGCGGTTGGATGGTACCCCGCACTGAGGAAATGGCTAAACACCTAGTAACAAAGTGACTTTTGCGTGTTCCCTTGGGGGTGTGGGATGGGGGTTCGAAATGACACGTTGTGAGTGAAGCTGGAACAAAAAATAAATAAACAGGTAAAATAATCAGAGCCGACTCAGCGTGTAAGCAAAATACGGAATATTGTTCTTTGACTCCCTGACCTTGCATTAACATTGAACCTTGCGCCGCCCACTCAAGTATCGGTGCAGCTGCCCGTTGAACAAAATGTTTTAAACTCTATAAAAGAGTGTCAAGTTTCTGAATATTCGCAACTTTGAATGAATCATCATCAGCATGAAACGTCGCCGATCTGCCGACCGCACTATGTCACCTACATGTATACAGGCAAACGACTCAATAGAGATGACTTATTCTCTGGGGACTTTCTGATTTCCAACTCCATCGCAAAATGCACCTACATTCCACCATCAAAAGCATGTACAATCAAGATATTCGTGATAGTTGATGCAGTACTACACGTACAAGGTCATGACGTCAGCGTGCGACCGCAATACGTCCGCGTGTTTGTGCACTACAAAATCCTGGAGCGCTGCGCGATACCACACGCAACTCCATACCCCTCCACGCTTCTCCATGCGACCGTCCCGCGCCGCCCACACGCTACCCGTGCGTCTCAACGCGACAACGAGGTCGCGTAAATGGCGCGCGAATGACGGCCAAGCGGGACAGGCCCTTTACTCCAGCACTCTGTGTCCTTTTGTGTGTTAACCAGCATCTGTCATTCCTTGTTTCCACCTCCTCTGGTGGCTCGCTCCATACACCCACCTTCTGTGAGCGTATGACAAATAGATAGCCTTGATATTTAACATAAAGCGACTGAGGTTGGAGTCGGGGATTATGTTTCCTCCTCGTTGTCGACCCTTGCCAGCTTTTGGCTGCTATTGTTCCCACCTCTGAGGCTATCGTGTGCTCTGAACTGTGTAAAGCCGGGCTGTAAACGGCTCAGAGTGTCAGACACACACTGAGGTTTGTGGTTTACTTTGACTCCAAGCTGTCGCTGTAAAAACGACCAAACTATCTGTCACGTTGCTACTAACACTGAGTGAATTGTTCATTCTGCCTGATGCAGGCAGAATCATTTGTGTTTACAATGGAATACATGTTAGCGATATTTCAATATACTTTGCAGCATAGAAGGCTAATATTATCTCTGGTATTAAAAAGGCAGCTCGTCTCTATTTTCGACGGAATTTGCAGACATCAAAGCCTCAAAGCCTTTGGCAGTGTTCAGTGCTGGAATCGCTGAGCTTGGCGATGCTAGATCACTGCTTGTATTTATCAGTTTCGCAACATGAGCTGTGTTCACAGTGTGTGGTGAATAGGTAACAAGTCAGAGAGCTTGGTTCCGAGCACCGTGAGCATTCCGGTCAGTCACCCCATCGCAAGAGTGATCTTACTGACCTCCGGAGACGGGTTAACTATGCACAAAACAAGATGGTTCCAGGTATCAGACTGGAGGTTACCAAGAAAGATTCCGCTGGAAACCACGGGGAACTTTCCTAGTATGTACAGGGCCTGTCCCACTTACGCAACCTTTACAGGCGACTGCCGGCACCCGTGATAGGTTGCCGAAATTTTCAACATGTTGAAAATTCAGCGGCGACCAGAAAGACGCTACGACCCTTTGGAGACCTCTCACGACCATAGGAGACCTCTCGCGACCGTGGTCGTGAGAGGTCTCCTATGGTCGTGAGAGGTCTCCAAAGAGTCGTAGCGTCTTTCTGGTCGCCGGCAGCCGCCTGTAAAGGTCACGTAAGTGGGACAGGCCCTTAAAGGTGTGAGGGGGGGGGGGGGTGTGAATGATCAATAATGTTGTGATTTAATAATTGTCAACATTGGTGTTAGCTGGGTCATGTACACTGCCCCGTTTAAAAGGATCTACTTATAAATGGGTTCACACTTCAACATTTACGCACAGGGCGGTCCAATGGCGCAGCGGTAGAGTTGCTGCCTCACAGTGCCAGTGACCCGGGTTCGATCCTGACTGTGGGTGTTGTCTGCACGGAGTTTGCACGTTCTCCCTGTGACTGCATGGGTTTTCTCCGGGATCTCCAGTTTCCTCCCACACTTCAAAGACGTGCAGGTGAATTGGTGTCTGTAAATTGTACCTAGTGTGTAGGATAGTGTTAGTGTATGGAGTGATCATTGACGTCAGCATAGGCCCGGTGGGCAGAAGGGCATGTTTCCGCGCTGTATCATTAAAGTAAAGTCTAAAGTAGAATTTACCACAGCTCCATTGTGCACCAAAGCATTTCTGATCTCAATCTCCCATCCATAAATCATGTGTTCGGCTCCTTAGAACCTAATTTCTGAAATTCCTTCTCTCTTGGCTTAGTTTAGAGATGCAGCATGGAAACAGGCCCTTCAGCCCACTGAGCGCACAGCGATCATCGATCACCCCTTCACACTCGTTCTATGTTATCCCACTTTCTCATCCACTCCCTACATACACTAGGGGCAATTTCCAGAGGCCAATTCGCCTACTACAAACCTACATGTCATGGAGTGATGCCGCATGGAAACAGGCCCTTCAGCCCACACTGGCCAACATGTCCCAGCTACACTAGTCCAACCTGCCCGCATTTGGTCCATAACCCTCCAAACCTGTTCTATCCATGTACCTCTTTAACTGTTTCTTAAACGTTGGGTTTGTACCTGCCTCAACTACCTCCTCTGGCAGCTTGTTCCATACACCCACCGTCCTTTGTGTGGTAACATGTGTCTGGGATGGGGGAGGAAAATGGAGCACCTGGAGGAAACCCATGTGGTCACAGGGAGAATAAGCAAACTCTACAAACACACACAGCACCTGAGGTCAGGATCAAACCTGGGTGTCTGGCGCCACGAGGCAGCAGCTCTACCAGCTCCGCCATCATGCCATGCTGCAACTTGCACCCTCCTCTGTTTGGATACTAACTAAAATCTCCATCTTTGACCAGACCTTTGCTCATCTGCCCCTAATATTTTTTCATGAATTTTGATGTTAAATTTCATTTGGGAATTTTCATGTCAAACACCGTAGAATGCCAGAGGAGCTAAATAAATGCAAGTTATTGTTGTAATTTTATTTGGATTAAAGCAATTTCTCCCTTTCATGATGAAACTAATCGAGATCTCACTGATGCTAGATTCCAGCTCTTCATTCCCATTTTAATGGCCCAACGCTTGAACTGCATTAAAACACCCGTCATTGTTTCCTGCTCTGTTCCTCTTAATCTTCTGGGTTTTCTCACTCCCTCTTGGCCTCTCATGTTACTTGTCTAACCTGCTTTTGCTTGTCATTATAATTTACCTAATACTCCTGAGCCCATGATCCCTTGTATGCGTATTTGCGGAAAAGCTTCTGTTTATTCATATCCCTCCCACCCCCCCAACCAGATGTCTACTAAATCGCAGGGGACGGTGAATATGCTTCAAAGACCAAAATTAATTTGATTGTTGTCTCATAATTTCTTTAAATATTTATGACATTTCTGCTGTAACTTTCGATCCGTTTTTGTGTTCCAGCTAATTCTTCAAAGATGAGTTTGTATTTCTCCGTGGTTGCGCGTTTAAGACAGATCCGTGACAAAATAGGTTAATGCTTGTTAAACAAGTGCTTAGATCACCTGTTTCGACGAATGCAATCAACTTGGCGTGCACAAGCAGAAGATCAAACAGAACAAGTTGTCTTACAACTTTAGGCTGTGCACACCATACGCAAGAAGAAGACAATGTGGTGAACTCGTATCTGTCAATTCTGGTGCAGGCAACGCACACACACACACGCAGACACGCAGGCACACAGACACACAGACACACAGACACACACACACACACGGACACACACAGACACACACAGACACACACAGGCACACACAGGCACACACAGACACACACAGACACACACAGGCACAGACACATATACGCGCACACACACACACAGGCACAGACACATACACGCGCACATAGACACACACACACACACATGCTCGCACGCATGCACACACACGCAAACACGCACATGGTCATATGCAAACATACACTCACACCTAAATGTTTGCATACGGGAAACATACACAAACACTACACACAAAGAGAAGGCATAAACACACATTAACATGTAAAAAAATAAATATACAGCCATGTACACACACACACACACACACACACACACACACACACACACACACACACACACACACACACACACACACAAACAGCTAATCAGATGGACAGACACAAACATAGACGTGCACAACCACACCTACATAAACACGCATGCAGAAGACACATGCAAACAATCACACACAAAGAGAGGACACAAACACACTTACACGTAAAATAAATAAGATATCTACAGTCAAGCACTCAGCCAAACACACACACACATCACACATAGGCAAACGCATAGACATGCAAACACACCACACACTCCCACAAAGACTTACACCACAAACCTCTCTCTCTCTCGCTTGCTCTCGCTCTCTCTCTCTCCCTCGAAATACCTTTCACTTACAATGTAATAGTCTTACATTAGGACAAAGAAATATGAAGCAGCAATAAGATACTTAGAATCATAGTCATATAATGATTCAGTGTGGAAACAGGCCCTTCGGCCCAACTTGCCCACACCGACCAACATGTCGCAGCTACACTAGTCCCACCTGCCAGCGTTTGGCCCCATATCCCTCCAATCCTGTCCTATCCATGTACCTGTCTATCTGTTTCGTACATGTTGGGATAGTCAATGCGTCAACTACTTCCTCTGGCAGCTTGTTCCATACACCCACCATCTTTTGTGTACAAAATGTTACCCCTTAGATTCCTATTAAATCTTCACCCTTCACCTTAACCCTATGTCTTCTGGTCCTCGATTCACCAACTCTGGGCAAGAGACAATACATCTACCTAATTTATTCCTCTCAGGATTATATACACCTCTACAAGATCACCCCTCATCCTTCTAAACCATAGAAGTTTTCTGTAGCTAAATCATAGTAAAAATTGAACGAACGATTCGTAACGAAGACGGTTGTAGTTTACCCTCCGACGTTTCCATGGTATAGTTTTACCTTTGTCTTGCGACAACCTCTGTAGATGGATCTCCGAAGCAAAGCCATCTTCTGAATGAAGTAACAAGCCACTCAGTTGGTAGCTCGCTCATCATCAGCATCTTAAACCCAACCCCAGTCTTGTGTTCAGTCTGCAGGAGTGGCCCCGAGTTCCCCATTGTCTGCAACTCAAATTCTCCATCCCTCTCCCTCTGAAAGATCCTGTCCAAGGTCCCCTGCATTGTTATAACACAGCCAAACTCAGGCTTGAGAAACAACGTCTCATCTTCTCCTAAGATAGACACAAAAAGCTGGAGTAACTCAGCGGGACAGGCAGCGTCTCTGGAGAGAAGGAATGGGTGACGTTTCGGGTCGAGACCCTTCTTCATCTTCTACTAGTCATGTTATGGCCTGCAGCAACACGCACTCTTCCTCTGACACAGTTAGTGTCAGAAATGCTCACTTCTGCTCAAAGTTACCTCTGTGATTTTGGCTCAGTCTTTTTTAGCTTCTCCAACTGGCTTTTACCCTTTCTATTGAGTCTATCCCCCCCCCCCCCCCCCCCCCCCCCATAGACTGTAAAAGTGATATGGGCCAAACACGGGCAGGTGAGACTAGTTTCGATGGAGCATCTTGGTTGGCACGAGCAAGATGGGCCGAAGGGCCTGATTCCATGCTGACCCTCTTGCACTGACTTACTATTTGCATATCAAAACAACACAGCACACTTCTTTGTCACCCTTAAAGACAATTATCTGCTGTTATCAGGCAACTGAACTATGCTACCAGCAACTGGAGAACAGTCCTGAGCTACTATCTACCTCATTGGAGACCCTCGACTATCTTTCATCAGACTTTACTGGACTTTATCTTGCATTAAACATTGTTTCCTTTATCATGTATCTGTGCACTGGATGGCTCGATTGTAATCATATATTAGTCTTTCTGCTGACTGGTTAGCATGCAACAAATGCTTTTCACTGTACCTTGGTACACGCAGGGGCGGAAATCCCGGGGGGGGGGGCCAGGTGGGTCACTCCCCCCCCCCCCCCCATTTTTTGTAATCCGGATTTTAAAACCCGGTGAAATCTCCGCCTTCCGTGAGACAGTGGGGGTGGGACTGATGATCGAGGGAGGGCGCCGATTGGACGAGAGAGACGTCGGTCAGCAGGCAATGGGGGCGGGACATGATGATTCAGCGCGATGATTGGAGGAGGGAGACGTGCCAAAACACTCTCGGCACAGACCTGCTCCTCATCCGCAGCCAGGATCGATCCCGGCTCTCCGGCGCTATCCCGTCCCCACCCGAGTGCCGCCCCCAGGCCCGGGGATGGCCAGAGATGTCGGGAGTCAGACGGGAGCGGTGCCCCCAGGCCCACAGCCAGCACAGAGAAGCAGCGCTAAACCCAGCTCAACCCGCCGCCAAGAAATTGTGTCCCCCCTGTCCCCCAGTCCCCTCCATATTTTGATAACGATTTCCGTGCCTGGGTACACGTGACAATAAACTAAACTAAACTGAATTGATCGGATAAACACAAAATGCCGGAGTAACTCAGCGGGACAGGAAGCATCTCTGGAGAGAAGGGATGGGTGACGTTTCAGGTCGAGACTTCTTCGGACTAGTCAGGCGAAAGGGAAACAAGAGGTATAAACAGTGATGTAGGGAGATATAGAACAAATGAATTAAAGATATGCAAAAATGTAACGATGATAAAGTCTGTCCCTGTCTGTTTTCCGCAAAGACCGCTCCCTCCGTAACTCCCTTGTCAATTCTTCCCTTCCCTCCAGCTCCACCCCTTCCCCGGGCACTTTCCCTTGCAACCGCAAGAGATGCTACACTTGTCGCTTTACCTCCCCCCTCGACTCCATTCAAGGACCCAAGCAGTCGTTCCAGGTGCGACAGAGGTTGTTCACCTGCACCTCCTCCAACCTCATCTATTGCATCCGCTGCTCTAGATGTCAGCTGATCTACATCGATGAGGCTTGGCGATCGTTTCGCCGAACACCTCCGCTCGGTCCGCAATAACCTACCTGATCTCCCGGTGGCTCTGCACTTCAACTCCCCCTCCCATTCCGAATCCGACCTTTCTGTCCTGGGCCTCCTCCATAGCCAAAGTGAGCACCACCGGAAATTGGAGGAGCAGCACCTCATATTTTGCTTGGGAAGTCTATACCCCAGCGGCAATTTCCGGTAGCCCTTATTGTCTCCTCCCCTTCTCAGCTCTCCCTCAGCCCTCAGGCTCCTCCTCTTCCTTTCTTCTTCCCGCCCCCCCCTCCTCACATCAGTCTGAAGAAGGGTTTCATCCCAAAACGTTGCCCATTTCCTTCGCTCCTTAGATGCTGCCGCACCCGCTGAGTTTCTCTAGAACTTTTGTTTACCTACGATGATAAAGGAAGCAGGCCATTGTTGTCTGTTTGCTAGGTGAGAACTGGAACCTGGTGCGACTTGGGTAGGGGAGAAATGTAACTAAATTTCTAATTCATTAACCATGAATGAATTAAACGCTTAATTATCTTTAACAAAATTAACTTAATTATCATTAACAATTCATCACCACAGGGACCCTCGCCTCATCCTATCACAGACATTCCCTTTGTCCTGTCCATCCCTCCATCTTTTTTATCCTCTCGCTTAAAATTGTGTTTTTTAGCTCTTTCCTACCTCTGAGAAAGTGAATGAATATTGACACTGCTTCTCTTTCCAAACCTGCTGAATGGTGCCAGTCTTTTCTGCATCTCGAATTTTTATTTTCACCAATAAATAGGAATTGGACACAGATAACAATGGACCATTTCCTTGATCATTGTTAGATCATTTGCATATCTTTCACTTCTTTGTTCTATATCACCGTCCATATCTCTCGTTTCCCCTTCCTCTGCCTCCCAGTCTGAAGAAGGGGCTCGACCTGAAACATCACCCGTTTCTTCTCTCCGGAGATGCTGCCTGTCCCACTGAGTTACTCCAGCATTTTGTGTCTATCTTTCTTATAATAAATGGTAATTCCGCTTTGTCCTTTGGCTCACTAGCTGCTGGAATGGGCTTTGGGTTGTGGAATTTAGTTGTGAAATGTTTCAAAGACTGTTTATCAACCAACCCAATGATATGTTGAGCATTTCTGGTTACATTGGACAAGCCCAGTGAACTTTTCCAAGACAACTGCCTTTGCTGAGTATCTTAGCAGCTGCATTTATAAATAGAGCACTGGTGTTTATTTATACTCTGCCTTGGAAACTGTGCCAGAGACCCAGATTCGATCCTGACCTCGGGTGCTGTCTGTGTGGATTTTGTACATTCCCCCTGCGACCACGTGGGTTGCCTCCGGGTGCTCTGGTCTCCGCTCGCATCCCAAAACCAGGCAGTTTGTAGGTTAATTGGCCTCTGTAAATTGTCCTGGTGTGTAGGAAATGGATGTGAAAGGGGGGAAACACTGCATGACCAGGTGATTCGATGGCCAGCAAGCACTCAGGGCTGAAAGGCCTGTTTCCATGCTGTGTCTTTCAATCAATCAATAAATAACTGTGGTGAAGCTGCTGCCTCATTAGCTCTAGTCGCCCTAGTTTGATCCTGACCTCGGGTGTTGTCTGTGTGGAGTTTGCACGTTCTCCCCGTCACCGTGTGGGTTTCCTCCGGCTGCTCCGGTTTCCTCCCACATCCCAAAGACGTGCAGGTTTGTAGGTTAATTGGCCCTCTGTAAATTTCCCCCCCGTGAATAAATGAATGGTAGAATCTGGAGGGAGTTGTTGGGAGTGTGAGGAAGACAATGTTTTAGTTTAATTTCGTCTAGTTTAGAGATACAGTGTGGAAACAAGCCCTTCGGCCCACCGAGTCCGCACCGACCAACAATCACCCACACACTAGTTCTGTCCAATACACTCGGGACAATTTACTGAAGCCAATTTGGACTGTGGGAGGTAACCGGAGCACCCAGAGAAAACCCACGCACTCACAGGGAGAACGTACAAAACTCTGCATAAACGTCAGGATCAAACCTGGTTCTGGCACTGTAAGGCAGCAACTCTACTGCTGTGCCACTGTGCCACCTCATATAAGTCGGTGCTTGATGGTGGTATAGACTCGGTGGGCCAAAGAACCTGTCTCCTTGCTGTATGAGTCTGCGATTCAGTAACCCCAAACATCTGATTCCCTTCTTGATTTCCATTTGTGTTTCAATGTTGCTGTTGTCTTTTCCTCTGGGTTCAGATTTAGTTGACAGTGTGTTATTTGATCAAAGCTGTGTTTGATACATTAATTACTATAATAAGCTTGATTTGCAGAACCTCTTTAAATATCACGAAGGGTGTTTGGTTGTACAAATGACTCCAGGTTAAGAACTGGGTGATATTACAGAATCGTTAGAGCGCTGAAAGTCTATTCATCACTTCGAGTTCACGTTGATCCCTAAAATCCAATCCAGTTAGCCTCATTCCATTGCTTTTGTTCTGTAGTTTAGTTTAGTTTAGAGATACAGCGCGGAAACAGGCCCTGCAGTCCACCAAGTCCGCGCCGACCAGCGATCCCCGGACACTAACACTATCCTACGCACACTAGGGACAATTTATATTTATACCAAGCCAATTAACCTACAAACCTGTACGGCTTTGGAGTGTGGGAGGAAAACGAAAATCTTGGAGAAAACCCACGCAGTTCACGGGGTGAACGTACAAACTCCTGTAGCTCTGCAAATTCTTATCCAATTTTGTTCTGAAAGCACTGAATGTTGTTTCCACAGTCATAACATCGTAGAGTCAGAGTGATACAGTGTGGAAACAGGCCCTTCGGCCCAACTTGCCCACACCGGCCAACAATGTCTCAGCTACACTAGTCCCACTTGCCTGTGCTTGGCCCATATCCCTCCAAACCTGTCCTATCCATGTACCTGTCTAACTGTTTCTTAAACGAAGGGATAGTCCCAGCCTCAACTGCCTCCTCTGGCAGCTTGTTCCATACACCCACCACCCTTTGTGTGAAATGATTACCCCTCGGATTCCTATTAAATCTTTTCCCCTTCACCTTGAACCTACGTCCTCTGGTCCTCGATTCCCCTACTCTGGGCCAAAGACTCTGTGCATCTACCCGATCTATTCCTCTCATGATTTTGTATACCTCTTTAAGATCACCCCTCATCCTCCTGCGCTCCATGGAATAGAGACCCGGCCTGCTAAACCTCTCCCTATAGCTCACACACTCTAGTCCTGTAAATATATTCTCAACCCTTTCAGGCTTCACATGGTGCCCAGAACTGAACACAATATTCTAAATGAGGTCTCACCAACGTCTTATACAACTTCAACATGACCTCCCAACTTCTATACTCAATACTCTGACTGATGAAGGCCAAACCCAAAAGCCTTTTTTGACCACCTTATCTACCTGTGACTCGACCTTCAAGGAACCATGCACCTGTACTCCTAGATCCCTCTGCTCTACAACACTACCCAGAGGCCTTCCATTTACTGTGTCGGTCCTGCCCTGGTTGGATGTCCCAAAATGCAACACCTCACACTTCTCTGCATTAAATATCATCAACCATTCCTCCGCCCACCTGGCCGATCGATCCAGATCCTGCTGCAATCTTTCACAACCATCTTCACTATCTGCAAAACCACTAACTTTTGTATCATCAGCAAACTTGCTAATCTTGTCTTGCATGTTCTCATCCAAATCATTGATGTAGATGACAAACAGTAACGCGCCCAGCACTAAACCCTGAGGCACACCACTAGTCACAGGCATCCAGTCCGAGAAGCAACCTTCCACCATTACCCTCTGCTTCATTCCATGGAGCCAATTTGCTATCCATTCAGCTCTCTCCTTGGATCCCATGCGATATAACCTTCCAAAGCAGCCTACCATGCGGAACCTTGTCGAACGCCTTACTAAAGTCCATCTACACAACATCTACAGCTCTGCCTTCATCAACCTTTTTGGTCATGTCTTCAAAAAACCCAATCAGGTTTGTGAGACATGACCTCCTACGTACAAAACCATGCTGACTGTCAATAATCAGCCCTTGCCTTGAGTGGGCCCCAGAAGATAACTTTCTGCTTAATAAAGATCTCCTTTGCATCATAGAGATACAACATTTGGTCTTTGGAGGTAGATACCTCAGAACTGAGTAGGGAGAGATTAAAGATGTCCCTGAACACTCCGGCTAGTTGGTCCGCGCAGTTCCCAAGGTCAAGGCTAGGGACTCCGCCTGGATCAGTTGCTTTCCGTGGGTTCACCCCGAGGCTCCTTAGTTATTATGTGTACAGTGAATGGCTCAATTGTAATCGTGTATTGTCTTTCCGCTGACTGGTCGGCACACTACAAAAGTTTCTCGCTGTACCTCGGTACACGTGACAATACACTAAACTGAACTGAGAAACTAAACTGAACTGAGAAAGGCTGCAACAGTAACCCTAGAACAGGCACACGCGAGTCTTACGGGACGAATATCATTATCCCGTTGGCCTTTGCTCAAAGTGAGCCTAGAATGCATTGTTCATTGCTGCAATGTGCACTTTGCAGCCAGTTGTAGTGTTCATTGCACCTCATTGGGTCTTTTGAACACACCAAATCCACGTCCCTGGGTCCTCGAATCAGACACTAATGGAAACAGCTGAGGTTAGTTTAGTTTAGTTTACAAGTTCACAAGTTATAGGAGTAGAATTAGGCCATTCGGCCCATCGAGTCTTCCCCACCTTTCAAACATGGCTGATCACCGCCTTCTAATCCCATTTTCCTGCCGTTCCCCCATATTCCTTGACACCCGTTCCAATCAAGAATTTGTCTATCTCGGCCTTAAAAATATCCACTGACTTGGCCTCCACAGCCCTCGGCGGCAATGAGTTCCATAGATTAACTACCCTCTGACTAAAGAAGTTCCTCCTCACCTCCTAATTCAAGGGTCACCAATGAGGTAGATAGTAGTTCAGGAGCTTACCCCATCTAAATCCACCACTGACTTGCACCCCCTGTGCCCAAACTCCTCAACAAAACTAGAAGTGCTGGAGTAACTCAGTGGGCCAAGCAGCATCTCTGCAGAACATGGATAGATCAAGAACCACTTGCTCCAGGGAGAACACCTGCATGTTCACCATTCTCACCTCTAAGCTGGAATTCCTCATCACTGCAGGCGTTGTTACAACTGGGCCACTGTCGTTTTGAACCCAGCCCAATTCTCCTGCAGTTTTCAGTACCAAAGTACCAGATTTCTGGGATCAGACGGTACAAATAACCCTGGAGCCAGTGACCAGACAGGTGTTTATGCTGACACGAGGAACTGCGGATGCAGGTTCACCAAAAAAGACACAAAGCGGTGGAGTAACTCTGCAGTTCAGGCAGCATCTCTGGGGAAAATGTTGTTTCAGGTAGGGACCCTTCTTCAGACTGCTGATACAGTTCCTCCCCGTAATGCGTAACAATGTTCAACCAGTTCCGAGTCTCTGTGGTGAGGTCCTGGTCTGGATTTCCTTTGCACCTGCCAGCTGGTCTCCTGAAATGGTTTTAGACGCTGACTGCATTCTGCAGAGAATCGCTGCGAGAAGTGTAGATAATGGAACATTCCTTGTTAATCCTTCTTGGCAAGGTTTGGTTGAATCAAGTCGGTTCTTTATAAAGCTGGGCGCAGTGTTGCAGCTGGTGGGGTCAACCCCTCACAGCACCATTGGTATGGGTTTGATCCTGACCTCGGGTGCTGTCTGTGTGGAGTTTGCACGTTCACCCTGTGACCACTTGGACCTCTTATGGGTAAGGGTCATAGAATAATACAGCACGGAAACAGGCCCTTCGGCCAAACTTGCCCATGCCTACACAAGATGCCCCATTTACACCTGCCTGCGTTTAGCCCATAATCCCTCAAAATATTTTGTCTCCAAGTATCTGTCCATACATTATTTAAATGTTGTTATAGTACCTGTCCCAACTACCTCCTGTGACAGCTCATTACCTATGTGTCACGCCCTCTGTGTGAAAATTTGCCTCTCGGGTTCCTATTAAACCTTTCCCCTCTCACCTTAAACCTTTTTCCCCTGGTTCTTGATTCCCCTACTCTGGGTACCCTATCTATTCCCCTCATAATCTTATACACCTGTATAAGATCACCCCTCATTCTCCTGCGCTCTGAGGAATAAAGTCCTATCTTGCCCGACCTCTCCCTGTAGATTAGGCCCTCGAGTCCTGGCAACATCCTTATGCTCCGGTTTCCTCCTACATCGCAAAGACGTGCCGGTTGGTAGGTTAATTGGCCTCTGTAATTTGCCCCTCGTGTGCTAAGTGGTAAAATCCTGGCGGAGTTGATGGGAATGCGAGGAAAATAGGATAGGTGAGGGTAGGGTTATTGTAAACGGGTGCTAGATGTTTGGGAAGGAACTCCCAATGCTGAAGATAGATACAAAATGCTGTAGTAACTCAGCGGGTCAGGCAGCATCTCTGGGGAGAAGGATAAGGATAAGGAAACTTCTTCATACTTAATGTTTAGTATGGACTCAATGGACAGTCGGATCTGTTTCTGTGCTGCAACTCTGTGGTTGCAGCAACATAGTGTTTGTGTTACTAACTGTAATCTGGAGATCAGGGTTACCAGACTGGGGACATGGATTCAATTCCCAGCAGTTCAGAACTATTACTGAAGTTGGCCCTGTCTGAACTGGCCCCGTCCAAGGATATTTCTGGGAATGGTGTTAAATGCTGGCCTAGCCAGCCACATCTGCATCCCAGATACAAATAAAAATTAACAAAACCAGCTGGGGGATTTCTATTCAACTAATGAGATAAACCTGGAACTTTACTTTTGTTTAGAGATACATTATGGAAACAGGCCATTCGGCCCGCTGAGTCCACGTTGACCATCGATCACCTTGAGACTTTACATAAGACTTTAGAGATACACGTGGAAACAGGCCCTTCGGCCCACCGAGTCCATGCCAACCACAATCACCCCATACACTATCACTATCCTACACACTAGGGACAATTTATAATTTATAGAAGTCAATTAACCTACAAACCTGTACATTTTTGTAGTGTGGGAGGAAACAGGAGCACCCGGAGAAAACCCACGTGGTCATGGGAAGAACGTACAAACTCCCTACAGACAGCGGCAGTAGTCAGGATCGAACCGGTCTCTGGCGCTGTGAGGCAGCAATTCCACCGCTGTGCCCTGTTCACACAAATTCTACATCTTGCCACTTTCTCATCTAGAGGCCAATTATCCTACAAATCCACATGTCTTCGGGATGTGGGAGGAAACAGGAGCAACAGGAAGAAACCCACGCATTCACAGGGAGAACGTGCAAACTCCACACAGACAGTTCCAGAGGTCAGGATAGACCTCGATGCTATGAGATAGCAGCTCTATCAGCTGCGCCACTGTGCCACCCATATATTACTGCGCTGGATCAGATTTTATGCCCCACACAGTGGGATCACTGCTGTCCAATCTCAATGTGAATTCTGATTTGCAGCAATGTTGCTGACTATAACTCCCCTTGGGATTTGCAAGAAAATGGCTCACAACAACTTCTCGGGGACAGTTTGAATTGGGTTTAAATGCTGCTCCTGTCAACAATGCATGTATCCTATTAATAAAAAATTTGAATTATTTCAGCAGTTTGTGTAAAATGAATATAGTGTGTGTGTGTGTATGTATTTTTGTGTGTAATAATATATTATTATTATTATATTAATAATAATATATCTATATTACTAAAGCTCTTTGTTTGTGCCGACAATGTGTCACTCTGCTCTGCTTTTTCCTATCTTCTTCCAAACGCTACGCCACAGCCTTCCTATTTTCACATATTCTACTCGCATTTTTCCCGTCGAAGTGATAAACATCTTCCTGTCGCATTCCGACCTATATTTCCGAAGTTATTCATGATTTAAAGTTTTAAAAAAAAAGCCAAAACTGCTTTCTCAGAGAATGTTAGTGATGATGTCACAATGCCTCTCACAGTGCACCAATCACAATGGGCTCTCAAGCTGTCCAGGGCCTATAACCTGGGTAGGTCCTGGGGCAGGAAATGGGAGTGAGGGGAGGGGGATGAGGGAAATGAGGAGGAGGGTGATGGGGTAGGATCTCTACCCCCCTTCCTCTCTGCCCTCTCCATCTCTATCCCCTCCCCCTCCCTCTACCCTCCCTCTTTACACCCCTCCCTCTCCCTCTCTCCCCCTCCACCACCCCCTCCTGTACCCCCTCCCCCTCCCTCCCTACCCCCTCCCCCTCCCTCCCTACCCCCTCCCTCTCTACCCCCCTCCCCCTCCCTCTCTACCCCCCTCCCTCTCTACCCCCTCCCTCTCTACCCCCTCCCTCTCTACCCCCTCCCTCTCTACCCCCTCCCTCTCTACCCCCTCCCTCTCTACCCCCTCCCTCTCTACCCCGCTCCCTCTCTACCCTCCTCCCTCTCTACCCCCCTCCCTCTCTTCCACCCCCCTCTCTACCACCCCCCCACTCTACCCCCTCCCTCTCTACCCCCCCTCTCAACCCCCCCCTCCCTCTCTAACCCCCCCCCCCCTCGCTCTCTATAGAGTGGTGAGTATTGGGACCTATGGGTGTGTGTCTATTGTGTCGTCGTGTTTGGATGTGTGTCCACCAGTTTACATATGTCTGTGTCTGTATTTGTGTGTGCCTGTGTATTTACGTGTGTGTGTTTGTGTGTGGGCCTGTATATTTACGTATGTGTGTGTGTATATGCATGTGTGTGCGCGCTTGTGTGCGTGTGTGAGTGTGTGAGTGTGTGTGCGTGTGAGTGTGTGTGTGTGTGTGTGTGTGTGTGTGTGTGTGTGTGTGTGTGAGTGTGTGTGCACACTTGTGTGCGTGTGTGAGTGTGTGAGTGTGTGTGCGTGTGAGTGTGCATGTGTGTGTGTGTGTGTGTGTGTGTGTGTGTGTGTGTGTGTGTGTGTGTGTGTGTGTGTGTGTGTGTGTGTGTGTGTGTGTGTGTGTGTGTGTGTGTGTGTGTGTGTGTGTGTGTGTGTGTGTGTGTGTGTGTGTGTGTGTGTGTGTGTGTGTGTGTGTGTGTGTGTGTGTGTGTGTGTGTGTGTGTGTGTGTGTGTGTGTGTGTGTGTGTGTGACTTGGGAGCAGCTGCCATCTTGGCGTCACCATAGGAGTAGAACTGTATCTGTGTGTATGTCGGACTAAAGGCCAATAAACGGCAGGGAAAGAGATCAAAGCCTCCTGAGCCGGTCTGGTCGCTCGGTAACGCTGAAGGTTATAAAGCTGTGAGTTACAGTGCAGAGTTGGCGATAGTGTCCCAGGAGACAAGGGGCTTATGCTTCTGAGTAAATATGAAGGAAGAGGCAAACATGAGAATGCAAACTCTAATCTTTAACAAGGGCAATGTCAGCATCAATATCTAGTTGTCCTCAATGTGAGTCACTTAGTTCAGGTGAAGGTACCTGGGGAGGGGGTAGTTTGGGTGGCAAGGGATAAGTTAACCAGGGAGTTGCGGAGGGAACGGTCTCTGCGGAAAGCAGAAAGGGGTGGAGATGGGAAGATGTGACTAGTGGTGGGATCCGGTTGGAGGTGGTGAAATTGTCAGAGAATTATGTGCTGTATGCGAAGGCTGCCGAGGTGCCATGAACGGATCATTTCCCCGTGGTGAATCTTGTATAATGTATGCAGTTGTACAGGGCCCTAGTGAGACCACACCTGGAGTATTGTGTGCAGTTTTGGTCCCCTAATTTGAGGAAGGACATTTTGCTATTGAGGGAGTGCAGCATAGGTTTACAAAGTTAATTCCCGGGATGGCAGGACTGTCATATGCTGAGAGAATGGAGCGGCTGGGCTTCTACACTCTGGAGTTTAGAAGGATGAGAGGGTATCTTATTGAAACATATAAGATTGTTAAGGGTTTAGACACGCTAGAGCCAGGAAACATGTTTCCGATGTTGGGGGAGTCCAGAACCAGGGGCCACAGTTTAAGAATAAGGGGTAAGCCATTTAGAACGGAGACGAGGAAACACTTTTTCTCACAGAGAGTTGTGAGTCTGTGGAATTCTCTGCCTCAGAGGGCGGTGGAGGCAGGTTCTCTGGATACTTTCAAGAGAGAGCTAGATAGGGCTCTTAAAGATAGCAGAGTCAGGGGATATGGGGAGAAGGCAGGAACGGGGTACTGATTGGGAATGATCAGCCATGATCACATTGAATGGCGGTGCTGGCTCGAAGGGCCGAATGGCCTACTCCTGCACCTATTGTCTATTGTCTATTGTCTGTTGTCTATTTAGTAGGTTCAAATTAGCTGTCGGGACTGTTTACGTTATCAATCGCCACACTTTGATTTAATTAACTGTGCATTACATTGACACATTTCCAAGTGACTTGATAAGTTGCTAAAAACACATCTTTCTTGTTCAATGTCATCACAATCCAGATTCACCTTCTCGTAAGCCACAGAATTGCACCACATTGGTATCACGATGTCTAGTTTCAATTTATCTGAGGAATGTTTCTGTATGTAGTTTAAAAAATATATACATTTCAATAACTGGTGATTAATATTTTCAGAGTTTAATTTTTTTTAATTTGTTTTTTAGTTTCGAGATACAGCATGAAAACAGGCCCTTTGGCCCACCGAGTCCATATTGACTATTGATCACCTGTTGACACAAGTTCTATATTATCCCACTTACTCATCCACTCCCGACACACTAGGGGCAATTTCACACAGGCCAATCCCGCACGTCTTTGGATGTGGGAGGAAACCGGAGCACCCGGAGGAAATTCACACAGTCATAGGGAGAACGTGCAAACTCTGTAGGAAAGAAC
Organism: Malacoraja senta; assembly: GCA_038087875.1. Taxonomy (NCBI): domain Eukaryota; kingdom Metazoa; phylum Chordata; class Chondrichthyes; order Rajiformes; family Rajidae; genus Malacoraja; species Malacoraja senta. The sequence continues at coordinate 27,956,778 of CM075982.1, forward strand.
TGCAGATGCTGGTTTAATTCGAAGATAGACACAAAATGCTGGAGTAACTCAGCGGGACAGGCAGCATCTCAGGGAGGAATGGGTGACGTTTCGGATCGAGAAGAAGGGTGTAAAGAAGGGTCTCGACTCAAAACGTCACCCATTCCTTATCTCCAGAGATGCTGCCAGTCCCGCTGAGTTACTCCAGCATATTGTGTCTATCTACGTGCAAACTCTGCACAGACAGCACCTGAGTTCAGGATCGAACCCAGGTGTCTGGCGCTGAGAGGCAGCAGCTCTGCAAGCAGCCCCACTGGGCTGAACTGAATGCGTGCTTCATGAAAGGAAAGGTGTGACTATTTGAAAAGCCAAGTAGTGTTGGCCAATATTCAGGTTTTGGGTGAACACATATATTGCAGAGTACTTCCAGTAATTTCTGCAGGCAATTAAAAAGTTTGGCAAATGTATGCTCTTTTAGAATGATTTTCTTTCCCCCACTCTTCAGAGGATTCGTGTCAGCAAATTATTAAAAGTACTTTAGAAATATGTCGTGCGGCATTGGGCGATTTAAACAGTTTTAATTCTTAAAATTATTCATGTGACATTATTCATTGTAAGCTAAGACTCAGTTCTTTGGACCGAGAAACATCCAGCTCCAACCCCCAGATTCCAAATCACACCACAATGAATTTATCTTTTAGTTTTAGTTTTAGAGATACAGCGCGGAAACAGGCCCTTCGGCCCACCAAGTCCACACCGACCAGCGATCCCCGCACATTAACACTCTCCTATACACACTAGGGACAATTTACATTTATATCAAGACAATTAACCTGCAAACCTGTACGTCTTTGGAGTGTGGGAGGAAACCGAAGGTCTCGGAGAAAACCCACATGGTCACGGGGGGAGAACGTAGAAACTCCGTATAGACAGCACCCGTAGTCAGGATCGAACCTTGGGTCTCTGGGCTGCAAGCTCTGTAAAAGACAGCAACTCTGCCACTGTGCTGCCCAAATCTGCTATATCCTTATCTGCTCCATTCTCTGTGTAAAGGCGACCTTTTAAATCATTTGTATGATAGTGTAAGATTTGTATTTCACGGAAAATGTTACCCTTTCAACTCAGAAACTGCTAAAGGCTTTTTGCGTTAGATTGTGAACGCCCGTTCAATTTACCTTTGGGTTGTATGATTGGGCTTGTAGGATGGAACAATAATTCAATGAAGCAAGAGAATTTGTGTTATTCCACATAAATGGTGAGGCCACATTTGGAACACTGTATTCAGTTAGTTTTAATACCAGTGACTTAACACAGAACAGTACAGCACAGGAACAGGCCCTTCATCCCTCTATGTCTGTGCTGAACATGATGCCAAGATAAACTAACGCTCATCTACCTGCAAGTGATCCATATCCCCGACCAAAAGTGAACACTGAGAAAAATTAAGCAGCTGAAAGGTGTTAATTATCCCACTGGAGAGACCGTAGTTCACCGTGTGAACGGTTGCTCACTGGTATCCCTCCGGCCTCTGAATCAGAACATCTGAAGAAGAGTCTCGACCCGAAACATCATCAGTCTGAAGAAGGGTCTCGACCCGAAATGTCACCCATACCTTCTCTCCAGAGATGCTGCCTGTTCCGCTGAGTTACTCCAGCATTTTGTGTCTTTTTCACCCAGAGAGTTGTGAATTTGTGGAATTCTCTGCCACAGAAGGCAGAGGCCAATTCACTGGATGATTTTAAAAGAGAGTTAGATAGAGCTCTAGGGGCGAGCGGAATCAAAGGATATGGGGAGAAGGCAGGCACGGGTTACTGATTGTGGATGATCAGCCATGATCACAATGAATGGCGGTGCAGGCTCGAAGGCCAAATGGCCTCCTCCTGCACCTTTTTTCTATATTTCTATGTTTCTATCTTTGGTTGAAACCAACCTTTGCAGTTCCTTCCTACACATTCCGTTTCAAGCCACACTTAACGAGAACAGTAAGGCATTTAACCCAGTGCAATAATGAGCAACTTCTCATTGTGTCAAACAGCAGGGATACATGTCCTTCGGCCCATCGTGCCCATGCTGACTATCAAATACCATTCTAAACTGATCCCATTTACCAGTACTTGGTGCAAATATCAACCACCTGTCTGCCTTTTGATCCGAACGTCACCTATTCCTTTTCTCCAGCGATGCTGCCTGACCCGCTGAATTACTCCAGCTTTTTGTGTCTATCATCGGTGTAAACCAGCAACTGCAGTTCCTTCTTACACATTTTGACTCCTCTTTCGGTAGATTGAGTCAAACAGCACAGAAACCAGTCCTTTGGCCCGACTTGCCCATGCCAACCAAGATGCCCCATCTATGCTAATCCCATTTGCCAGTGTTTGGCCCATATCCCTCTAAACCTTTCCTATCCATGTACCTGTCCAAGTGTCTTTTAAATGTTGTTATAGTACCTGCCTGAACTACCCCCTCTGGCAACTTGTTCCATATACCCACCATATGTAAAATATAACGTCCTTGCTAACTACGATCCCATCTACGCCAATCCCATTTGCCGGCATTAGGCCTGTATCCAATACAAGATACAAGATACATTTATTTGTCACATGTGCCAGTTGGCACAGTGAAATGTGTGATCACATACAGCCATACAATAAAATAAAGAACACAACATAGAGTTAATAGAGTTCAACATCAAACATCCCCACACAGCAGAATCAACGTTTCTCACTGTGAGGGAAGGCACCAAAGTCAGTCATCTTCCTCTGATGTTCACCCGTGGTCGGGGCCTCCGGAGCCCTCCGCAGCCGCCGCTACGGCAGCCGCCTCTCAGGCCCGCTCGCTGGGATGCTGGCTCTCCGACGTCGGAACGGAGGCCAACCTCAGCGGCTTGGACCTCCAAATCGGCCGCTTCCCACCAGAGTCCGCAATAATGCCTTTCCGATCAATTTCCTTTCCAAATACCTGTTAATGGTGTCGTTGTATCTGCCTCCACCACCTCCTTGGCAGTCATTCCAGATACCCATCACTCCTCCAATCTCCATTAAATTTCTCCATCTCCCCTCAAATGTATGCCTTTTATTTCTAGATTTAACTGTGCTGGATAAAGATTCAATCACTCCCAAACATGCCATTATAATTTTATAAATCGCTATAAAATCAATCCAGCTATCCAATCTCTCCTTTCTAGACATCATCATTCTAGACATCATCCATTCTAGACATCATCCTGGTGAACGTCCAAGATCATAGAACAGTACAGTTCAAGAACAGGCCCTTCGGCCACTACGTCAGTGCTGAATATGAGGCCAAGACCATCTTTTATCTAAATGTGTAGGAAGGAACTGCAGATGCCGCTTTAGATGCACCAAAGGTGGACACAAGTGCTGGAGTAACAGCGGGACAGCAGCATCTCTGGAGAGAAGGAATGGGTGACGTTTCAGGTTGAGACACTTCTTCAGTCTCTTTTGTGACATTGCTGACCTGCCAGTGCGTAATCCATATTGCTCCATTCCTGCACATCCCCACGCCTATCTAAAAGCCTCTTAAATGCCACCATCATATCTGCCTCAACCATCAAACCTGGCAGTGTGTTCCAGGCATTCACCACCCTTTGTGTAAAAAATCTGCTCCGCACATCTCCTTTCAACTTTGTACCCCTCACCCCAGCTTAAAACTATGCCCTCTAGAATTTGCTATTTCCATCCTGCACTCTGCACTCTGCTTTCTGCACTCTCTCGACTGCGACCACATCCTTTCTGTGGTGTGGTGACCAGAACTGCATGCAATAATCAAGTGCAGTCTTGGTACTGTTTTGTATAGCTGCAACATGACATCCCAACTCTAACATTCAATAATTTAACCTATGAAGGCTAGCATACAGAATGATATGGATAGGCAACATTTTTGGTTGCGACCATTCTTCAGAACGTCACGTATCCATGTCCTCCAGAGATGCTGTCCGGCCCGTTGAGTTACTCCAGTTTTTTTTGTAAACCAGCATCTGCAGTTCCTTGTGGCTATATACTAAATGACCTATTTGCTGTAGCATCCACCTCTGTTGCCACTCTCAGTAAGCCATAGACCTGCACCCCCAATATGGCTCTGTCCATCGATGCCTACGATCTGTGCTATTTGCTCTGTATGTCCTGCCAGAATTGGACTTCCCAAAAGTGCGTTAGCTAACACTAGTCAGGGTTAAATTCCATCTGCCACTGCTCCGCTCAACTCTCCAGCTGACCTGCGTCTCACGAACGACCTACTTCACTTAGCTACAAATCCTTCCATTTTTGTGTCGTCCGTAAACTTACTCAATCAGTCCACTGACATTCACTTCCAAGTCATCTGTGCATATTGCAGACAACAAAGGTTGCAGCGCTGATCCCTGTGGTGAACCACTTGTTACAGACTTCCAGTCAGAAAAACACCCATCTACCACAACCCTCTTCCTCTAATCACCCAGCCAATTCCGGATTCAGTTTGCCTTGGATCTCTTGTGCAATAACCTCCTGGATCGGCCTTCCATGTGCGACCTTGTCGAAGGGACGGCATGGTGGCGCAGCGGTAGAGTTGCTGCCTTACGGCACCAGAGACCCTGGAGTGATCCTGACCACGGGTGCTGTCTATACGGAGTTTGTACGTTTTACCCATGACCTGCGTGGGTTTTCTCCGGGTGCTCCGGTTTCCTCCCACACTCCAAAGACGTACAGGTTTGTAGGTTAATTGGCTTCAGTAAAGTTGTAAATTGTCCCTAGTGTGTAGGATAGTGTGTAGGATAGTGTTAGTGCGCAGGGATCGCTGGGCCTAAGTGCCTGTTTCTGCGCTCTATCTCTAAACTAAACTAAAAGCCTGACGGAATTAGATATAAAGCACTTGTGACATTAAGAATGAGGTGAAATTGTATTGTGTTAGTTTAGTTTAGTTTATTATTGTCACGTGTACCGAGATACAGTGAAAAGCTTTTATTTGTGTGCTATCCAGTCAAAGAAAAGTCTATACACAAATACAATCAAGCCGTCCACAGTGCACAGATAAAGGGTTGAAATGTAGTTTGGTTCTTTCCTCAAGGAAATGTACTCCAAGTTGAATGGTATTAAAATAGTTGTGTAGGAAGGAACTGCAGATGCTGGTTTATACCAAAGATAGACACAAAATGCTGGAGTAACTCAGCGGGTCAGGCAGCATCTCTGGAGAAAAGGAATAGGTGACGTTTTGGGTCGAGATCCTTCTTCAAACGAAGGGTCACATATTCCTGTTCTCCACAGAAGCTGCCTGACCCGCTGTGTTACTCCAGCATTTTGTGTCGATCTTCAGTGTTTCAATAAGCCTCAGATGCGAAGTTGTGGAATCTTTTATTATCGTGGAGGAAACTTGTCATGTTGTTTATACAAGAAAAATACCAACTTATGAACCAGCTCATATCGTAGAGGCAGAGTTTTGTTATGTGGATTTTAAAATATCGATTGTCATTATATCTAAAAGCTTTTGTTTTAAAGGCGGCCACAGTGGCGTAACGGTGTCCCCAAACGAAAGAGTCTCGAAGCCCTCCGGTTTTTCCTCGACCGAAGAAGCAACCTATACCTGGCCACTGACACCCCCCTCCGCCTAGCGGAGCTGGTCCTTACCCTCAATAACTTCTCATTTGACTCCTCCCATTTCCTCCAAATACAAGGCGTAGCTATGGGCACATGCATGGGCCCCAGCTACGCCTGCCTCTTTGTCGGGTACGTAGAACAATCCTTGTTCAATGCGTAACAGGGCCCCATCCCCGACCTCTACCTCCGCTACATCGATGACTGTTTTGGTGCCACATCCTGCACCCACACACAACTGACTGAATTCATCCGCTTCACCACCAACTTCCATCCAGCACTCAAATACACCTGGACCATTTCCGACACTTCCCTACCATTCCTTGACCTCACTATCTCCATCGCAGGTGATAGACTTCTTACCGACATCCACTACAAACCTACCGACTCCCATGGCTATCTGGACTACACTTCGTCCCACCCTGCTTCCTGTAAGGACTCCATCCCCCACTCCCAATTCCTCCGTCTACGCCGCATCTGCTCCCAGGATGAGGCGTTCCACACCAGGGCATCCGAAATGGCCTAATTCTTCAGGGAACGGGGGTTCCCCTCCTCCACCATAGATGAGGCTCGCACCAGGGTCTCTGCCATACCCGGTCTCTGCCATACCCCGCAACACTGCTCTCTCTCCCCATCCCCCCACTCACAACAAGGGCAGAGTCCCCCTAGTCCTCACCTTTCACCCCACCAGCCGTCACATACAACAAGTGATCCTCCGTCAGTTTCGCCACCTCCAACGTGACCCCACCACTCGCCACATCTTCCCATCTCCCCCCATGTCTGCCTTCCGCAAAGACCGCTCCCTCCGTAACTCCCTTGTCAATTCTTCCCTTCCCACCCGTACCACCCCCTCCCCGGGTACTTTCCCTTGCAACCGCAAGAGATGCAACACTTGTCCCTTCACCTCCCCCCTCGACTCCATTCAAGGACCTAAGCAGTCGTTCCAGGTGCGACAGAGGTTCACCTGCATCTCCTCCAACCTCATCTATTGCATCCGCTGCTCTAGATGCCAGCTGATCTACATCGGTGAGACCAAGCGGAGGCTTGGCGATCGTTTCGCCGAACACCTCCGGTCGGACCGCAATAACCAACCTGACCTCCCGGTGGCTCAGCACTTCAACTCCCCCTCCCATTCCGTATCTGACCTCTCTGTCCTGGGTCGCCCCCATGGCCACAGCGAGCAACACCGGAAATTGGAGGAAATGCACCTCATATTCCGCTTGGGCAGTCTACATCCTGGGGGCTTGAACATTGAATTCTCCCAATTCTGCTAGCCCTTGCTGTCCCCTCCCCTTCGTCAGCCCTCTGGTTGTCTCCTCCCCTCCCCCAGCCCTCGGGCTCCTCCTCCGCCTTTTTTCCTTTCTTCTCCCCACCCCCTATCAGTCTGAAGAAGGGTTTCGGCCCGAAATGTTGCCTATTTCCTTCGCTCCATAGATGCTGCTGCACCCGCTGAGTTTCTCCAGCATTTTTGTGTACCAGCAAACTAAACATGTTCAGTTGACACAGATATGCCCTTGCACAGCAAACAATCTCCAGATTGGAGGAAAAGAATTTGGAATGTGGTTTTGGGTGGACACATATATTGCAGAGTACTTCCAGTAATTTCTGCAGGCAATTAAAAAGTTTGGCAAATGTATGCTCTTTTAGAATGATTTTCTTTCCCCCACTCTTCAGAGGATTCGTGTCAGCAAATTATTAAAAGTACTTTAGAAATATGTCGTGCGGCATTGGGCGATTTAAACAGTTTTAATTCTTAAAATTATTCATGTGACATTATTCATTGTAAGCTAAGACTCAGTTCTTTGGACCGAGAAACATCCAGCTCCAACCCCCAGATTCCAAATCACACCACAGTGAATTTATCTTTTAGTTTTAGAGATACAGCGCGGAAACAGGCCCTTCGGCCCACCGAGTCCACACCGACCAGCGATCCCCGCACATTAACACTCTCCTATACACACTAAGGACAATTTACATTTATATCAAGCCAATTAACCTGCAAACCTGTACGTCTTTGGAGTGTGGGAGGAAACCGAAGGTCTCGGAGAAAACCCACATGGTCACGGGGGAGAACGTAGAAACTCCGTATAGACAGCACCCGTAGTCAGGATCGAACCTGGGTCTCTGGGGCTGCAAGCTCTGTAAAAGACAGCAACTCTGCCACTGTGCTGCCCAAATCTGCTATATCCTTATCTGCTCCATTCTCTGTGTAAAGGCGACCTTTTAAATCATTTGTATGATAGTGTAAGATTTGTATTTCACGGAAAATGTTACCCTTTCAACTCAGAAACTGCTAAAGGCTTTTTGCGTTAGATTGTGGAACGCCCGTTCAATTTACCTTTGGGTTGTATGATTGGGCTTGTAGGATAGAACAATAATTCAATAAGCAAGAGAATTTGTGTTATTCCACATAAATGGTGAGGCCACATTTGGAACACTGTGTTCAGATTTGGTCACCCTGCTATAGGAAGGATGTCGTGAAGCTGGAAAGAGTGCAGAGAAGATTTACAAGGATGTTGCTAGGACTGGGCTCTAGCGAGGGGTTGGGCAGGCTAGTAATTTATTCCTTGGAACACAGGAGGCTGAGGGGTATAAGATCATGAGGGGAATAGACAGGTTGAATGCACAGAGTATTTTACCCAGAGTATGGGGTATCAAGAATCAGAGGACATAGTTTTAAGGTGAGAGGGGAAAGATTTAATAGGTACTTGAGGGGCAATTTTATTCATGCAAGGGGTGGTGGGTATGGAATGAGCTGCAAGAGGAGGTAGTTGAGGCAGGTACCATAACAACATTAAAATAACATTTTGATAGGTATATGATTGGGAAAGGTTTAGAGGCATATGGACCAAATGCAGGAAGGTGGGACTAGTGTGGATGAGGCATCTTGGTCAGCATGGGAAAGTTGGGCTGAAGGGCCTGGTTCCGGGCTGTATGTCTCTGTGACAGTAATTGCTTTTCTTGATAATTTACATGGCCATTTCTTGCTTTTTAAAATTACCGATAACATTTAAAAATCTGCAAGAGCATTCACAATACCTGTCACATATGCTCCTCTGTAGAATATGATAATCAAACGCTGAATTTATGTTCCCGGCTGACAATGAATTGAACAGGCAATTCGCGTTCATGGAACATTATGCCAACAAACGTTGAATAAAATTATTTTTACTCTTTTGGATTCCACTGTAGATTTTTATCACAGGAAATTCAAAGAAGGGTCAGTCTGGGGGGAATTCTCAGACAGCTGTTTGTGAATGATTAGAGCTGTAACCAATCACTCACTGGTGGTTCTGAGTTCTGAGTAGCTCATGAAAATAGCTCTCGAGTTGAAAAGATCTTGTAACACAAGTTATTTCCTTTTTTAAGTTCAATTTACGGCCATGGGTGGCTGCAAAAATTTAATGTCCATCCCTAAGTGCCCTTGAACTGAGTTACTGTTTCAAAGGGCTATTAATTAATCACATTGCTCACAGCCTGACTGAGTAATGGAAGCTTATAGAATATAGTAGAGTACAGCATGAAACTGGCACTTCAGCCCACAATGTCCGTGCCAAACATGGTGCCAAGTCAACCTAATCTCCTCTGCCTGCATGTGATCCATATCCCGCTATCCCCTGCATATCCACGTGTCTATGGGGAGAAGGCAGGAACTGATTGGGGATGATCAGCCATGATCACATTTAATGGCAGTGCTGGCTTGAAGGGCCAAATGGCGTACTTGTGCACCTATTGCCTATTGCCTATTGTCTATTGTCTATCTAAAAGTATTTTTAACGCCATTATCATATCTGCCTCCATCACCACCTCTGGCAGCACGTTCCAGGCACCCAAGTAAAACAAAACTTGCCCCACACCTCTCTTTTCAACTTTGCCCCTCTGACCTTAAAGCTATGCCCTCTAGTTCTTGTCATTTCCACCCTGGGAAAAAGGGTCTAACTGGTATGGTTCTCTGAAAGAGATGAATGAACCAGATGGGTCTTTTAGTTTTCTGGTCACAAAATTGACACTAATCATTCGAGAATATTTATTTAACAATAAAAAGGGGTTGTCCCACTGCGGCGACCTAATTGGCGAGTTTAGAAGAGTTTAGGAGAGTTTGAGAAAATGTCATGTTGAAGACCTCCTTCGACAATGTAGAAGACCTCCTTCGACTATGTTGAAGACTAGCTTCGACTAGCTTTGGGAAAATTGGATACCGAATAGTGGAGAGTGAAGACGATCTCCTTCGATCTCCTTCGACCTCCCTTCGACCTCCCTTCGACCTCCCTTCGACTATGTTGAAGACTATCTACGACTACCTTCGACTACCTTTGACTACCCTTGATTACCTATGAATAACATGCCGACCTACTACGACCTACTTCAACTAAACCTACAAGTAAAAAAGTATTGATTTTTTCCATGGCGACCTTTTTTTACTCGCGGGCATTTTTCAACATGTTGAAAAATACGCCGCGACCTAGCTGAGGCCTCGTGTACGTGGGGACTACTCTTGAGCATGAAGGAGAGTTACAAAGACCTCCTAGAAACTCGTGTCGACCATGCTGCGGATATGAGTCGAGGGCGAACTCGCCAGAACTCGCGGATTAGGTCGCCGCAGTGGGACAACCCCAGTTCCCCAGTTACTTTGGTGGACTTAAACTCATGTGTTTGGATTATATATTCAAGTGCATGGCAAAGTGCTACCATACAATAATGTTTTCATTATTCTTGCAAAGAATGGGCATTGCTTTTAATGTGATAGCACAATATTGTAAAATGTAACATTCGTGAGCCAAGCTTATACACCTTATCTTCACAGAAGGTAAATTACATTTATTTAAAAAAACACAAAGGGCTGGAATAACTCAGTGGATCAAGCAGCATCTCTGGAGAACTTGGACAAGCGACGTTTTGGGTCGGGTACCTTCTTCACATTTATTATGATGGGGTGGAGGAAGAGATGGAAAAGAGTTGGGGGCAGGACAAAGCCAGGTGAGTTGTAGATGGCTAGACACAAAGTGCTGGATTAACTCAGCGAGACAGGCAGCGTCTCTGGAGAAACGGAATAGGTGACGTTTTGGGTTGAGACTCTTCTTCAGACCATTGTACAGGTGAGGGGATTTTACTGTATGTGTAGGAAGGAACTGCAGATGCTTGATTAAACAAAGATAGACACAAAATGCTGGAGTAACTCAGCGAGACAGCAGCGTCTCTGGATAGAAGGAATGGGTGACGTTTTGGTCGAGACTCAAGGTAGATGGTTGGACAGGCCAGAGATGAAGAGACAAAAAGTGTGAGATAAGGAAAGAGGAGGTGCGATCTGATAGTTTTGAACGTTTTTAGTTTAGTATAGTATGTGGTCATGTGTACCGTGGAAGGGGACAGGGGAAGGGGAAGGGGGAAGGAATATATGGGTCCAAATCCAGGAGGGACGCAGGGAAGAAAAGTGGGGAAGAAAAAGAGGGTTGCGGTTGTTAGTGGGTTAGTTTCCTGAAACTGGAGAATTCAATGTTCACACCATTAGGTGTGTTTTCCATGTTCTCCAGAGATGCTGTCTGACCCGTTGAGTTATTCCAGCAATTTGTGCTTTCTTTTGTAAACCAGCATCTCTGTGCCAGCATTTTAATTTTCTTGATTTCTTTAAAGTAATGTTGAAAATAGTTTGCATCTCACTTATATTGTGAAAAATCAATTTGTGTCATACAGCACGGAAAGATGCCCTTCAGCCCAACTTGCCCATGCCGACCAAGCCTTACTTAAGATAGTCCCAATTGCCAGCATTGGTCCCTTACCTGTCCTATTCATGTACCTGTCCAAGAGTCTTTAAAATGCTGTTACAGTACGTGCTGCAACTATCTCCTCTGGCAACTCATTCCATGTACCCACCTTCCTCAGAGTGAATAAGTTGCCCTTCAGGTTTCTATTAAATCTTTTTCCTCTCACCTTAAATCTTTCACCTCTCACTTTGTCTGTGTAGGAAGAGGGCACGTTGCTTGTGAGGATCGTCACACAACAAAGGACAGTACAGCACAGGAACAGGCCCTTTGGCCCACAGTGTCTGAGACAAACTTGATGCCAAGAGAGACACAAAAAGCTGGAGTAACTCAGCGGGACGGGCAGCGTCTCTGGAGAGAAGGAATGGGTGACGTTTCAGGTCGAGACCCTTCTCCAGACTGAAAGTCACGGGAAAGGGAAAAGAGAGATAAAGACGATGATGTAGAGAGATACAGACAATGAATGAACGCTATGCAAAAAAGTAATGATGATAAAGGAAACAGGCCATTGCTAGCTGTTTGTTGATGCCGAGATAAATCTTCTTAGATACATCATAAGAATTCACTGCAGATCTGCGAAAATAAATCACTAATCCAATAATCTGCAATACAATGTGCAGGTATCACTGAAACATGAGCTCTGTTTCTTGCTCCGCGGAACCTGTCAACCTGCTGTTCTGGTCCCCAGGATCTAATTCCTTATCTAGTCTTGGTATAGTGGTCCACGAGGCAATTGATTCAGCAACAAATACTGAGTGGGGCTCATAAAAAAACAGAAAAAAATGCAAGAAGAGTCTCGACCCGAAACGTCACCTATTCCTCTCTCCAGAGATGCTGCCTGTCTTAGTTTAGTTCAGTTTAGAGATACAGCGTGGAAACAAGTCCTTTGGCCCACCGAGTCCGCACCGACCAGTGATCCCCGCACATTAACACTATCCTGCACACACTAGGGACAATTTTTACACATGCACCAAGCCAATTAACCTACATACCTGTACGTCTTTGGAGTGTGGAGGAAACAGAAGATCTCAGAGAAAAACCCACATGGTCATGGGGAGAACGTACAAACTCCGTACAGACAGCACCCAGAAGTCGGGATCGAACCCAGATCTCTGGCGCTGCAAGCGCTGTAAGGCAGCAAATCAACCGCTGCGCCACCGTGGCCACCCATGCTGCCTGTCCAGTTGAGTTACTCGGCATTTTGTGCCTATCCGCAGGAAACACTCGGCAGGACAGTCAGCATCTGGGAAAGAAGAAGCTGCGTTAGCACTTCAAGTCAATGAATGAATAAATGAATAAGTTTATTGGCCAAGTATTCACATACAAGGAATTTGCCTTGGTGCTCCGCCCACAAGTGACAACATGACATACAATGACAGTTACGAATGACACATAAAACACTAAACATTAATAATTAAACACCATTGATCAAACATGTGAAGCAAACAAAATACCAGAGCATAAGGAGGCTACAGATGTTTGGCTATTGAGTAGAGCTACTACTCGTGGAAAAACGCTGTTTTTATGTCTGGCTGTGGCAGCTTTGACAGTCCGGAGTCGCTTCCAGAGGGAAGTGATTCAAAGAGTTTGTGGCAGGGTGAGAGGGGTCAGAGATGATCTTACCCGCTCGCTTCCTGGAACCCGTACTGGCACTGGGAAGGGAGATAACAGTTATTTACTGTAAAGTCTAGTTTAGTGAGAAGTACAACATGGAAACAGGCCCTTTGGCCCACAGAGTCCACGCCAACCATCGTTCACACTAGTTCTGTGTTATCCCACTTTGACATCCACTCCCTACACCCTCGGAGGCCAATTAACCTACAAACCTGCATGTTTTTGGGACACAAAGTGCTGGAGTAACTCATACCGAAGAAGGGTCCTGAGCCGAAACATCACCTATCCATTGTTCTCTGGAGATGCTGCCTGACCTGCTGAGTTACTTTGTGTAGTTTGTTTGTAAACCTGCATGTGCAGTTCCTTGTGTCTGCACAACTTTGGGACGTGGGAGGAAACCGGAGCATCCGGTGGAAATAAAGGCAGTCACAGAGAGAACATGCAAAACTCCACACAGACAGCACCTGAGGTCCGGATCAAAATTGGGTCTCTGGCGCTGTGTGGCAGCAGCGCTACAGTCCACTCAGCATCCACTCTGACTTTCAACACAGCGACTATAAATTAATGTTACTAATTACAAATCTAAATAGGCTCAGGTAAGGGCGGCACGGTGGTGCAGCGATAGAGTTACTGCCTATAGTACCAGAGACCCAGGTTCGATCCTGACCACGGGTCCCGTCTGTACAGAGATTGTACGTTCTCCCTGTGACCGCATGTGTTTTCTCCGGACGTCCGGTTTCCTTCCACACTCTAAAGACGTACAGGTTTGTATGTTAATTGGCTTCAGTAACAATTGTAAATTGTTCCTAGTGTGTATCTATCTATCCTAGTAGGATAGTGCTAGTGTACGGGGTGATTGCTGATTGGCACGGACTCGGTGGGCTAAGGCCCTCTTTCCGTGCCGTATCTCTATTGTCTAAAGCTTAAAGGTTTAGGTTTATTATTGTCACATGTACTGAGTACAGTGATAAGCTTTTTTTTTGCATGCTATCCAAACAGATCAGATAATAGTAATGGAAGCAACTGCTTAACTTTACCTGAAATGCAATGGCTAACCCGACGCGTTTCACAGAGAGTTGGTTGATTGATGGCAGGATAATAATCCAAAAATTGAAGGGTTTAAAGGAGGCAGAGGTAAGGAGTTTTTATCACCAAGGAGGGAAGAAGCTCTCGAAGGTGTTGAGAGTCTGCAAGTAAGAAGTGACAGAATAACTGTCAAGGAAACATAATAGTTTGCACTGGTGATCCACAAGGTGTGCCCAGATAGTGCATTCATGAGAGATAGGAGCAGAATTTGGCCATTCAGCCTATCGAAATTAGGATGGGGGATATTGCTGAGCATGGTGGAGTGAGAACAGATAGAATTTTGCCTGTGTTTTGTTATTCATTCTTATGATAAGGGCATTATTAGCTAAGCCAGAAT
>CM075982.1:27971337-28055497 GCA_038087875.1 Malacoraja senta
GTGAGGCAATAGAAATACTTGTTCAAATTTACAATAGTTTCAGTTCTATATTTATTTTGTCATTCATATTGGTTGTAAACTTAAACTTAGATCAAGCAACAGTCTCTGGGAAGATATTATTGGCCTTAATAGGTCACCAGTAAACTGCAAATTGAAGATAGACACAAAATGCTGGAGTACAGCAGGACAGGCAGCATCTCTGGAGAGAAGGAATGGGTGATGTTTCGGGTCGAGACCCTTCTTCAGACTGAGAGTCAGGAGAAAGGGAAACGAGAGATATAGACGCTGATGTAGAGAGAAACGGAACAAATGAATGAAAGATGTGCAAAAACGTAACATTGATATTGTTAGCTGTTTGCTAGGTGAGAACGAGTAGCTGGTGCGACTTGGGTTGGGAGGGATGGAGAGAGAGGGAATGCAGGAGTTACCTGAAGTTAGAGAAATCATAACAACCGCAAATTGAATCTACTGTTAAATCTGAAGTGATGATGTGGAGTTGGGGAACTTCGAAGAAAGTCAAATGTCAAGAAAAAGAGTGTTTGATTGTCATATGCACCTACAACTGGACAATAAAATTCTTACTTGAAGCAGATGAATAGGTGTGTAAATGCACTCTTCATAGATAATATATAACAAACAAGAAATAAATTAGGTAATAATTTAAAATAAATTCAAAAAATACCTAAGTCCTAAGTGTAGCCATAGACTGTCCATAGAAGTTCATGGTTGAAGTTTGTGAGGTGTGGTGATCAAGAGCCTGATGGTGTTAGGAAGAAGCTACGCTTAAACCTGGTGGTCATGGTTTTCGGACTCATGCACCTTCTTCCCGATTAATGAAGTGAAATGAGAGCATGGCCAGGTATGATGTGGGTTTTTGATGATATTGGCTGCCTTTTTGAGATCCCTTCGATGATGGGAGATCAGGACCATAGTTTCAGTTTTATATTTATTTTGTTGTTCATATTGGTTGGAAAATTCAACTTCTTCTTCTTGCATATAGCGTGCACAGCTTAAAGTTGTAGGACAACTTGTTCTATTTGGTCTTATTTGATTGTCCACGCCAGGTTGATTGCATTCGTTGAAACAGGGCAGACCACGTGAAGGTTGCAATCTTCCACCCCGAAAATTAAACTTAGATTAAGCAACTGTTCCTTGGGAGATATCATTGGCCCTAATGGGTCAACAGTAAACCGTAAATTGAATCCGCTGTTAAATCTGAAGTGATGTGGAGTTGGGGGACTTCAGAGAAATCACGATGGACTGTGTGAAAGTAAGTAAGTAAGTAAGTAAGTAAGTTAGTTTATTGGCCAAGTATTCACGTACAAAGAATTTGCCTTGGTGCTCCGCCCACAAGTAACAACATGACATACAGTGACAGTTACGAATGACTCAGAAAACACTAAGCATTAATAATAATAAAACATTTATGATAAACCACCATTGATCAAGCATGTGAACCAACAAAATACCAGATCAAAGGGAGGCTACAGATTTTGGTTGTTGAGTAGAGCAACTACTCGTGGATAAAAACTGTTTTTATGTCTGGCTGTGGCAGCTTTGACAGTCCGGAGTCGCCTTCCAGAGGGAAGTGATTCAAAGAGTTTGTGGCCAGGGTGAGAGGGGTCATAGATGATCTTGCCCGCTCACTTCCTGGCCCTTGCAGTGTACAGTTCATCAATGGAGGGAAGGTTGCAGCCAATAACCTTCTCTGCTGATCGGCCGATTCGCTGCAGCCTCCAGGTGTCGTGCTTGGTGGCTGAACCAAACCAGACCATGATGGAGAAGGCGAGAACAGACTCTACGATGGCTGTGTAGAATTGGACCATCATTACCTGTGGAAGATTGTGCTTCCTCAGCTGCCGCAGGAAGTACATCCTCTGTTGTGCCTTTTTGACTGTGGAGTCGATGTTAGCCCCCCACTTAAAGTCCTTGGAGATGATGGTTCCCAGGAACTTAAAAGACTCCACAGATGTAACTGTGGTGTTGTTGATGGTGAGTGGGGTGAGGGGGGGGGGGGTCTATATTCAAACCATAAAGTAGGAAGACATATTTATTTGACATTTTGCAGTTGTTCCAAAGTGCTCTGCAGCAAAAGGAGCATTTTAAAGTTGTCGTTTCCGTTACCACTGCATTCCAAGTAATCTGTACAAGCTCCTGTGACCAGCCAAATGAAATTGTTTAAGAAAGAACTGCAGATGTTGGAAAAATCGAAGGTAGAAAAAAATGCTGGAGTAACTCAGCGGGTGAGGCTGCATCTATGGAGCGAAGGAATAGGTGACGTTTCGGATCGAGACCCTTCTTCAGACCCAAAACGTCACCTATTCCTTCGCTTCATAGATGCTGCCTCACCCGCTGAGTTTCTCCAGCATTTTTGTCAGCCAAATGACAATGATCAGGTAACTTGGCAGTTATTATTTTGCAGTTTAATTCAGGAAAGACAATAATTTTATTTGTTTGAAAAAAAGTATACTTTCTGAAAGAGGAAAAGCAAGAGAGGTTTTGCAGTTTAATGCAGTAAAGATAATAATTTTATTTGTCTGGAAAAAGTATACTTTCTAAAAGAGGAAAAGCAAGAGAGGTTTTGCAGTTTAATGCAGTAAAGATAATAATTTTATTTGTCTGAAAAAAGTACACTTTCTAAAAGAGGAAAAGCAACAGAGGTTTTGCAGTTTTGTGCAGAAAAGATAATAATGTGATTTGTTTGGAAAAAAAGAGGACACTTTCCAGAAGAGCCAAATGCAACAAGAGTTATTCAGAGAGTCCCAGTGCCATGCAGCGAATCTGCGAAAGCAAGGTGCCGTATTGGTCCAAGTTGCGGGGCCCCGGGGTGGCCGGAGGTCGCGCGTCGCCTTGTGGGAGCTGTAGTTCGCCGGTTGTCGCCGCCCAGCCCGATGGGCGTCGTGACTACAAGTCCCAGGGTGCGCCGCGCGTGACCTTAGCAACCGCTCGGCCCCTTCTCCCCTCCCCCACCTGCTGAAGGGGAAAGAAGAAGAAGAAGCAGAAGGGAGGAGGAGAAAGGAGCCAGTCCTCGGTGCCGAGCCTCGGATGTGCTGCTAAAGGAGAGATTTGCAAATTACGCTCTTGCGCTGCCCGGCTTTTTTTGCATTGGCATTTTTGCAAAAGAAAACTATTAATTTCTCAGTGAGAGGGAAAACTTATTTGTGCAGTTCTGTTTTCCTTTTTCTTAAAAAAAGGGGAGGGGGGTTGCATTGAACTGCAAAAGCAGGCCGAATGTTTAGGAATGGCTGAAGAGAACAACAAGGGTCTCCAACCAAGGGCGGTGGTAGGATAAAGAAGACTGCAGTTGCTGAAAAAGAAGGGGGAGAAGAGGAAGGAGGAGAGGAGGAGGAGGAGGACGAAGAAGAGGGGGAGGAGGAGGAAGAGGAAGGGGAGCTGAGCCTGGTTAAAGCCATGCAGCAGTGCGAACTGAACCAGGACATGATCGACATCAGCATCTCCAGTCTGGAGGGGCTCAGGACCAAATGCGCCGCGTCCAACGACCTGACGCAACAGGAGATCCGCATGCTTGAGGTAATATGGTGTCCCCTTTGCTATGGGAGTCCAGACTCAGCTGTGATGACCACTGTTCCCTCCAACCTCCCAGACTTGCTTAAAGGTGGTGGATGGGTGCCACAGTGCTGGATGTGTGGTCTTGATCTCTGGTCTGTGGATTTGTGGTCTGCAATCTCCCAACACCTTTCAAATGCAGACCCAGTACACCTTGGGATAAATGCAAGGAACTGCAGATGCTGGTTTACACACAAAATAAAATGACACCAAGTGCTGGAGTAACTCAGTGGGTCAGGCAGCAGCATCTCTGGAGAACATGGATTGGTAATGTTTCAGACTGATTGTCATGGGGGGGGGGGGAGAGAAGCTGAAATGAGAGAGGGCAGTGGAGGAAGGGATTCTTGCATCTGCAGAGCCTCTCAACCTTCCCCTCCCTCGCCTGCAAATTAAAAAAAACAAGGGCACTAAAAGGAATAGAACAAGAGTAGCTTTAAAATGTAAAAACAGTCCTTTCTGTTTTCCTAATGCGCCCAAGGGAGCATTTTAGGGCAAGCCGACGAGTTGATCATTGCTGAGGGTGGAGAAGGGGAGAGTCTCACATACTGTACAACCCCCCCCCCCCCCCACCCTTTAAAATGACAAAATATAGATAACAAAAGAGGAAATAAAACAATAGGTTTTAAACGCAACCCAGCAGCGTCTGTTTACTAATGAATTTATTTATGAAGGATTTTCCTATGACAGCGATAATCCACATATATTGCACCTGCTCTGTGCCAAGGGCTGTCAAATACATTGCTGTCTGCCCCTCTCTTGTCTGGCGTTCACCGATTGATTTTGCTCTCATGTTAGAATGTGCTAATAAGCATATAAATTGCAACAACGTTGTAAATTATTACAAGATTGAAAGGCTTGAAATTGTGTTTAGTTTCTGGTTTGCAAATGTTTTTTTCTGTGTTAGCCAAGTTTGTATTGGATACTCATAGAAACTCATAGAGCGAAAGGAGATTATAATCTTCAAATATTACGTGTGATAATTTCAAGTTTTCTCACGATTAGTCATTAACTGTATCATTCCTCGACCTGGCTACGGGTTTAACTAAAACCAACAGCTGGCGTTAACTCTTTATCGCGAACCCCCCCCCCCCCCCCCCACACACACACACATGTTGGTAAGCAGATATGGTTTTGTTTTAAGCAGCATTGCAGCCGAAAAGACTTTGTAGCTGCTGGTGAGGATTCGTTGAAGTTTCACAGATGGCTTAACAATTTTTTTATGTGTGTGTGTGTGTGTTGTGCGTCTTCTATTACGATGTCAGCATTTTTTGTTGTTGATCTTTGTAAGCCGCTGTCACAACTCGCTTGGAAATGTTTTTAAGCACGTTCAGACAGACATGAGTGGTGTCATCAGCTATTGAAAAGGGAGGGAGGGGGAGGAATCGCAGTTTCTCCCAACATATCAGGAATACTGCTGGTTATTTTATTTTAAATTGAAGATTATTTGGAAAGCAGTTCAACTGCCCCCCCCCCCCCCCCCCCCCCCACCTCACCTTCCTATTACCTCTTCAAAAATAATCCCAGTGCTAGCGACAGGCCTGTGCTGTGCAGACACACGCACACACGCCGATGAGATCAGCATATAACCCACTTCAACAGACATGAGACGTCGCGGCGTTGCAGGACTCGATTGCCTTTTGTAAGCACTTATTTTGAAAAGGGGAGCAATCTTGGGAGCATTGCACACTTTAATATATGTTGATCTCTATAACTTTTAAAAATATATTTTTAATGTGAATTGCTCAATCAATGATAACTTAAGATTTTGACCAACATGAGACAATGGTGGTGGTGTGTGGATCATTTAGTCTTGGAAGTTTTTGTTTGAGTCGCGATCAGCTTTGTGGATCTTGGGTGGTAGTAGACGAAAAAAACCCTTTCTGGATTATTGAGCCCGTGAAGTGATACTGGTGCGAGCTGTGGTGCGTTGCGTGTAGTGTTGCGGCTGTTCCCAAAAATAGAACCCAACTCCTCCTCGTTTAATGAAGATAAGTATATGCCACCACCGCAGAAAGGTACAGGGCTGATTCAAAGCTTTCAAACGCGTGGGATTTTCGCGATTTATAAATGTTTTCAAAGCAGGGTTTTTGACGCTAATAAGCATTGTGATCTACTTTAAAAAAACCTGTTTGTTTTATAAAACAGGTTGGTCGTTGAAGAGTAACTACATGTACTGGGTGGGATTTCCTGCATTTTTCGGCCAACTTAGTGCATCCTGTTGGTCGAGGATATTTCTTGTTCGGAACACTAAACCGATTTAACTTTTCAGTGTAGATTTGCCCGACATTGTACACAAATTTGTGTAGTAAGTTCTGTAGCAGTGTAAGAAGACTGTTACTTTATTTACACTGCACTATTCTATTTTTAATCTTTTTTAAAACTTATGTAGTGTCTTGGGTTTGAGGATGATTTCATTTTGCTCCAGTTCTTTGCGTTCTGAAGTGATTAATGAGGCCAATGTCCAGATTGTGGCACAGATGGGCGCTTGATACAGTTGGTCTGTAGTAGTTTGGGAGGTAATTTGCTTCCTCTGTCATTTACATTGGATTTTGTGTGTTCCTGACAAATGAAGCTCAGTGCTATCTCAAATGCTGTTACTCCATTTTGAGTTGTCATGGGACAGTCATTTTTCTCAAGGCGGTGTTGAGAAGGTGATTGAATCATTTCCTCCGTTAACCTGGTAAAAGTATGCTGCGTATACAGGACGCAGCGGGAATATTTGCTCACTTATTGTAAAATACAGATGACTTCAAGCGTATTGAAGTTAAAATGAAGACAACAATCGATACCTGTAATGGCACGATGGCTTATTGAACTTGGAGGTAGAACTGCTTTTTATGCACCTGTACAGGGTAGAGTTGCTGACCTACAGCTCCAGAGATCCAGGTTCGATCTTGACTGCGCGTGATGTCTGTACGGAGTTTGTATGTTCTCCCTGTGACCCTGGGGGTTTTCTCCAGGTGCTCCGGTTTCCTCCACATTCCAAAAGTTTGTAGGTGAATTGGCTTCTGTAAATTGTCCCTAGCATGTAGGACAGAACTAGTGTATGGGTTATTGCTGGTAGATGCAGACTCAGTGGGCTGAAAGTCCTACTTCCTTGCTATATCTCTAAACTTAAACTAAGGCTGCAGAGAGACAGTGATTCTTTGAGGAGATTTGCGAGCATTGGAGATTCTTAACGGTGAAAGGGATGCCTGTCAAGACTGCATTCAACAGATTTTTTTAATTGGGGAACTGAGAGAGACTGAGTTTGCACAGGAAAGGGGAGCAAATGATCTCATTGAATAGTGAACCGGGATGGGGGCTGAGTGGCTTCCTCCTATCGTTCCAATGTTATGTTTGATGAAGGAGCCTATAAAGTTGGGAATGCTGCAAGCCAAAATTTGAGGTGGGTGGAGTTCTTGAAGGGTTAAAGGACTGAAGGAGGATAGAGGTGAAGGTGACATGAGATATGATAGCAGAAATGGAGTTTAGAGACTTGCACAAACTGTACGAAAGGAAATTAATCTGCAGAATAAATTCTGCATATGTAGAATCACTCCATTAAAAAGTTGTAGTTGTGGAAGTGGACAGCTTGGACTTTGGTATCATATGACAGGATATATGGACTGTTATACATCAGCGAGACCAAACGCAGACTGGGCGATCATTTTGCGGAACACCTTCGCTCAGCCGTTCGTGAACCAACCTGATCTCCCGGTTGCTGGACACTTTAATTCTCATACCCATTCCTACACAGACCTTTCTGTCCTCGGTCTCCTCCATTGTCAGAATGAGGCTAAATGCAAATTGGAGGAACAGCATTTCATATTTTGCTTGGGTAGCTTGACAGCCCAGTGGTATGAATATTGATTTCTCTCACTTCAGGTAGCCCCGGCATTCCCTCTCTATCCCTCCCCCACCCAAGTCGCACAAGCTTCTCATTTTCATCCAACATCTCGTTTCCTTATCCCTAACTAGTCTGAGGAAGGGTCTCGACCCGAAACGTCACCCATTCCTTCTCTCCAGAGATGCTGCCTGTCCCACTAGAGTTACTCCAGCGTTTTGTATCTATCTTATGTCCAGCTGAATGTTACCTATGGTCTGTCTGCTCATGTGTGCTCTGACTTGTGGAACTTTTTCCAGAATTTTCACCATATTGATTTTAGACAAGAAATGTCCTGCTTGTTTGATTGATATCTTTGGGGTGCTTTCTAACTTGTTTTCCACACAATTCCCAAAAATATTATTGCATTTGAGGTGGAGAATGCAGGAAGTCAGATTGACTGATGTATGCTTGTACAGACAATATCTTGCTTTGCCTCTGTTTAGTCCTGTGTTCTGATCTGGTATGTGTAGTTTGCTCATTTTCATTCTTTATCGTTGTCTGAGCAGTACATTAGTTAAACATTTAAATTTTCCAAATGACTTGTGCCTTATGCTCACAATCATTTACACATTTTCACATCACAATCTTAAAAGAATGTTACAGTGAACTGAATTGGTCTCAGAATTCAAACTTGTGGCCCATTTCAAAATACTCTGGAAAATCTTCCACCTTGTTATTTCTCTTCTAACCAATTTTAAATTATTTTTGATGCACTGCCCACCCCATCTCTACACTCCTCCCATCATACACAGCATGATTATGCCTTCTGTAATCTATGCCAACTTCTTTGAACTAATTATTCCATATCATGACAACTGGACTGTGGCTGCCCAAGTTGGCAGTGTTCTTTTTAAATTGAATCTGGAACACGAGACTTCGAGATCCAAGATTACCCACACATAGAATGAAATTAAAACTAAATGTGCACAGTTTTAGGATCTCTGCTACAATTTAACACATTTTGGACCCCTTCTCTCCCCTCCCTCAGCGCTGTAATTTCTTTACATTCTTTCATGTCTGCAATGGGCACAACATTTAAACCAAAGATAATGGGTACATTAAACCAAAGTCAGACAGATACTGAAAAATTGGAAATAGAATAAATTGAAATTCAGAAAGCAATTTTGATGAAAGAAACTGAGTTAATATTTGAAGTCCATGTCCTTTCATCAGAACTAAAGTAGAACCTGCATTGTTTGTATTGTACTGCTGAAAAAGTATATTTTACTTCAACATCCTTAAGTGCTATTTAAACATTTATTTAGTGATAGCGATTATTGAGTGAGATAAAATTGTATAAATGTTCTACTTGGTTTCCCTCTGATATGTTTGAACATATGTAACTTCATTTGAATTTGAATAGGTTTGACTTTTCTTTAGGGGAACTTTGTAATTCAATTTATCAGTGAGGTAAAATTAGTGGCTACATTCAATTAGATTGGTTAAGGAGGCATTTGATTACATTACTAATTGTGTCAGAATAAATTTAATTGTAAATGTTGACTTATTTGCAGCCTATTGAATGTAGGATAACTTAAGAAAACTGCTGCTTGCTGAACTGTTTGTAGGAAGGAGTAGAAGTTTGGGACAGTATGAAAATGCAGGCCAACATTGCTGTTGCTTCACCTCCTGATGTTCTGCTTATCTCCCCCAGTGTCCCCTTGCACTATCAGAGTGCAGCAGCATCATATTTAGATGACAAACTCTGTTCTAAAAGTGACATTTGCATTTCTTTCCTGCAAGATTTGGCTTTTGGAGTCATGCATCGCTCCTTTTCAGTTGACTTCCTCAGTGTTCCCGGAGGAACAATTTCCACATTTTTGATACGTGAAGTTTTCAAGGTTTCCTCTGAATGATAATACGGAAGCTCCCTAGTGTAATCTAATTAATTTTGTGTGCCTTGGCCAATAACCAATAATGGTCATAGATTGTCTGTTGTGTGGCCATGTAGCTGTGTCAAATATGCTAGTTATTTTTTACACTCTTTTAAGTTCTAGCTGAAGAGAAAACTTTGTTTCTGGATCATTAAATTGTTTCTGGGGCTTTTGTGTTGGTTATGCAATTTGATGGTAGCTGATACTTATTATTCACATTGACCATTTGGTTTGTTTCCTTACCTTTTTAATTCCTGAATTTGTGTTCCTTTAATAGAATCATACAGCGTGGATACAGGCCCTTCAGCCCAACTTGCCCACGCCGACCAACATGCCCCATCAACACTAGTCCCACCTACCTGCGTTTGGCCCATATCCCTCTAAACTTATCCTATCCATGTACCTGTCTAAATGAAATGTTAACTATGGTACTTCGATGAGGGCACAAATATGTCCTGTTTATTTTGGAAAGTCATGATTTGAATTACAGTTCAGCTTGTTGGATAACATAATAGCAAGGTATAAATCTGAAGGCCATTGTACATGGCTAGATTAGATTAATCTATGATCATATATTCCAGGGTGCAATGAAATTCCTTGTTCACATAAAGCTCACAGAATGAACAGAATATACACAGTAATGATAAATACTACAATAAATACAATGAGGAGTGCAAAACACCAGAATGGTGCAAGGTTATATTGCAATCTGAAGTGGTGCAAAAGAATATTAAAATATAACCATGGAGTAACCAAAAGAGGTAGAGTTAAGAGTAAGAATATGTGGCAGCACCTCCGGGAAGGAGGTATGAAACTGGTGATGTGTTTGATAGTGTAGGAAGGAACTGCAGATGCTGGTTTATATCAAAGATAGTCACAAAATGCTGGAGTAAGTCATCGGGACAAGCAGCATTCTATCCAGAGATGTGTTTGATAGTAATGGGGAAGAATCTGGGTGTCTGAGCTTTCAAGCTCCTGTATCTTCTCCCAGAAGGCAGAAGAGGGAAAAAGGAAAGGCCATGATGGCAGGCATCCTTGATGATATTCCCAGCCTTTATGATACAAAGCACCATGAGGATGGATTGAAAAAGATGGAAGGAAGTGTTGAGCCTCAGCTGTATTCACCACTTTCGGCAGGTTCTAGTGGTCAAGAGCAGAGTAGTTTGCCATACCAGGCTGAGGTACAGTGCCCTCCATAATGTTTGGGACAAAGACCCATCATTTATTTATTTGCCTCTGTACTCCACAATTTGAGATTTGTAAAAAAAAAAGCACATTGTCAGATTTTAATAAAGGCCATTTTTATACATTTTGGTTTCACCATGTAGAATTTACAGCAGTGTTTATACATACTCCCCCCCCCCCCCCCCACCCTTTCAGGGCACCATAATGTTTGGGACACAGCAATGTCATGTAAATGAAAGTAGTCATGTTTAGTATTTTGTTGCATATCCTTTGCATGCAATGACTGCTTGAAGTCTGCAATTCATGGACATCACCAGTTGTTGGGGGTCTTCTCTGGTGATGCTCTGCCAGGCCTGTATTGCAATCATCTTTAGCTTATGCTTGTTTTGGGGGCTAGTCCCCTTCGGTTTTCTCTTCACCATATAAGAATCATGCTCAACTGGGTTCAGGTCTGGTGATGGTCTTGGCCACTCAAGAATTTACAATTTTTTAGCTTTGAAAATCTCCTTTGTTGCTTTAGCAGTATGTTTGGGATCATTGTCTTGCTGTAGAATAAATTGCCAGCCAATGTTTTGAGGCATTTGTTTGAACTTGAGCAGATAGGATGTGTCTATACACTTCAGAATGCATTATGCTACTACCATCAGCAGTTGTATCAGCAATTAAGATAAGTGAGCCAGTACCTTCAGCAGCCATACATGCCCAGGCCATAACACCCCCACCGCCGTGTTTCACAGATGAGGTGGTATGCTTTGGATCTTGGGCAGTTCCTTCTCTGCTCCATACATTGCTCTTGCCATCACTCTGATATAAGTTAATCTTTGTCTCATCTGTCCACAAGACCTTTTTTCCAGAACTGTGGTTGTTCTTTTAAGTACTTCTTGGCAAACTGTAACCTGGCCATCCTATTTTTGCAGCTAACCAGTGGTTTGCATCTTGCAGTGTAGCCTCTCTATTTCTGTTCATGAAGTCTTCTGCGGACAGTGGTCATTGACAAATCCACACCTGACTCCTGAAAAGTGTTTCTGATCTGTCGGACAGGTGTTTGGGGAATTTTCTTTATTATAGAGATAATTCTTCTTTCATCAGCTGTGGAGGTCTTCCTTGGCCTGCCAGTCCCTTTGCGATTAGTAAGCTCACCAGTGCTCTCTTTCTTCTTAATGTTGTTCCAAACAGTTGATTTTGGTAAGCCTAAGGTTTGGATGATGTCTCTAACAGTTTTATTTTTGTTTCTCAGTCTCATAATGGCTTCTTTGACTTTCATTGGCACAACTTTGGTCCTCATGTTGATGAACAGCAATAAAAGTTTCCAAAGGTGATGGAAAGACTGGAGGAAAGACTAGGTGCTGAGAGCTCTCTTATACTGGCATTAAGGAGGCAATTAATCACACCTAAGCAATTACAAATGCCTGTGAAGCCATGTGTCCCAAACATTATGGTGCCCTGAAATGGGGGGACTATGTATAAACACTGCCGTAATTTCTACATGGTGAAACCAAAATGTATAAAAATTGCCTTTAATAAAATCTGACAATGTGCACTTTAATCACATGTGATTTTTTTTTCTATTACAAATCTCAAATTGTGGAGTAGAGAGGCAAATAATTAAATGATGAGTCTTTGTCCCAAACATTATGGAGGGCACTGTAGATGCATTTCCTCAGAATACTTTGTATAGTGCATCTGTAGAAGTTTGAGAGAATCTTCATGCACACGCCAAATCTCGGATGCCTAAGAAAGTAAATACGCGGATGTACTTTCTTGATGAACGCAGCAGTGTGACGGGACCAGTTCAGTTTGCTGGTGATATGGATGCCTAGGAACTTGAAGCTGTCAACCTGCTCTTTCTGCAGCAGTTCTGTTGAAGGTGATCCGTTGATGATGACCCACCTCTTCCCCCACCCCCAAACTTCTTGTTAAGCAACCAATACTTTCATCTTGCTGACATTAACGGCTAGACTGTTGTCCTAATGCTATGCCGCAAGGTTCCTGATCTCATCTCTGTACTTCATCTCCTCATTGTTGTTCACCCAGTTGCCAACCTTGGTATCATCAGCAAACTTAAAGTTCGAGTTGGCATTGTAGTTGGCCACACAGTCATGGGTGTAAAGGGAGTAGAGCAAGATGTTGAGCGCACAATCCTGAGGGGCACCAGTGTTGAGGGTCACGATGGAGCAAATGTTATGACCAATTCTGACCAGCTGGTCTGCCATTAAGGAAGTGCAGAAGCCAGTTGCAGATGGAGGCCCCAAGACTAAGGTGCAGGAGTTTAGATATTATCTTATTCAGTATTACTGTGTTGAAGGATGAGCTGTAATCAATGACTATATCCCATCATAGATGTTCCTATTATCAGGATGATTCAGAGCTGAATGTAGTGCGAGAGAGATTGTGTTCTCCGTAGACCTATTTTTCCAGTTTTGAAATTGCAAGGGGTCAGTATTGTTTGGAAGTTTGATACAGTTGTGAGCCACTGTCAATCTTTCAAAGCACTTTAACTGGTGGCGCACGATTTCGGAAACATTGTAGTTACTCCAGTCGGTTTGCCGCTTTCCGAGAATTTATCCTTTTGTGAAAGCAGATCTGACTTCTGCTACTGAGACAAATGGGACAGAACCAGCACAAGATGAGGGGGAACAGACCAAGGTGTTTGTCTGTTCAAAATGGGCGTAAAGGAAACACTAATTGTAAACGGGAAACACTAATCTCATGCAATGATTATTTTCAATAGTTTCTGTCTGGGTTATTGGCACAGTGAACAAACTCTTTCCAGAAAAATAAACTAAATTGAATAAAAGCGACCTCATCATCGAGCTGTGGCATGACATGAGAATGTAAAAGACCAAGTGGAATTGTCTGAAAAGCAGTAAAATAAATACTGGTAATCATTCCTGGTATGTTATTCTCATAGATTATGCCTTCAGTACCAAAACATGTTTGTGCACAGTCAACTTTTCTTTTCTATATTCTTCTAAGATTTTGAGAGAATTTTCTTCCCGCAGTGCTCTGCTAGTTTATAATATGTTAAACAAACTTTTAAGAAATTTCCCTGGGTCGCATGACCTAAAGATCATCTTTCCCTTCATCCCTAATCCAATTTACTTTTAATGATTAAAAGCTGTCTTCTGAGATTGTGTTTTGCAACTTTAAAATAAATATTACCATATGAATTTGTGTGATTGTCAAAGTAAATGTAAATTTTAGACTTTTTAATCCCTGTCCATGCAGCTTTAATAACAGTAAGTTAGCATAAGATTTGCTCTTCCACATTTAATACTCTAAATTAGTTCATAATGTTTGGGTGGCGCAGCGGTATTGTTGTGACTACAGGTGCTTTCTGTGTGGAGTTTGTACGTTCTCCCCGTGATTGCGTGGATTTTCCTTGGGTTCTTCGATTTCCTCCCATGTTCCAAAGACGTACGGGTTTGTAGGTTAATTGGCCTCAGTAAATTGTCCCTAGTGTGTAGGATGCAACTAGCGTACGTGTGATTGTTGGTTGGCATGGACTTGGTGGGCTGAAGGGCATGTTTCCATGCTGGCTCCCTAAAAATGAAAGTAGCTTTGTGTCATGTTATTCAGATAGTTTAAAAAAACGTTAAATTACTATGTTGTGGACTGATTCTGGAAATATAGAACAACAGCATTCAAAAGAAGGGTCTCGATCCAAAACATCACCCATTCCTTCTCTCCAGAGATGGTGCCTGTCCTGCTGAGTTACTCCAGCATTTTCTGTCTATCTTTGATTTAAAACAGCATCTGCAGTTCTTTCATACAGCATTCAACAGTGATCTCCTCTCCAGAGCAACATAATCTATCAACAGCAACACTCTGCTCCATTTGCTCACCCCCCTTTATGAGCCTATATCAACATTGGTGTTAATATTGATACTATGCTTGGCCTTAAGATGATCTTCAGCTTGCACATCCATGCCATTGCCAAGAGCATTTTTCACCTTTATTTTCTGACACCACCCTTGCTTAGGGTAGTGTCCAAGGCATCCATATCACCTAGTTATCTAAAATTCTGTTCCAGACCCACAGACCCAGATGAGATTTTTGTCTTTAAAAGTATTTGTTTCAAATCTTTCCATGGCCTGCTTTTCCCTTTCTCTGTAATATCCATCCTGTTAAGAGATTTATGAGTTTTTGCAATATTTGACATTTTGTATATTCCCAATGTTTGGTCATGCCTTTAGTTGCTTTGTCTTTATTTTGTGGAATTTCATCCCTCTGCCTTTTTTCCCTTAAGATTCTCTTTGAAAAATACTGCAGGTTTTTAATCATCTGTCCTAATCAACTTGTGTGGCACATTGCCAAATTTCGTTTTGTATATTCTGTGAAATGGAAGATGTTTTACAACATTAGAAGCATGATATGATTACAAGAAGTTCTTATTTATCATTTCTAGGCCTTACTCTTGAGTGGCAAGTATTTTGGTCTGTTTAATCTATGCAGTGTTTTAGCGCCACATGTTATTGTGAATATAATGTGCATTTATGCATAACCTGTCACTACACTGCTTAATAATTCATTGCACATGAAGGGCTTTGAGATGATTCTACGGGATGTGATCTGTCACAATATTAATGCAATTTTCTTCAACAAAAATAGTAGGCCTGGGGATTGGGAGCATTTTAGAACTCGGCAAAAAAGACACAAAATTGAAAAAGGGAAGATATAATACAAAAATGAAATGACTGTATATAAACAGAAAAAGACTAGCAAGGGCAAATATGGATCACTTGCAGACTGACAAGATAATTTGTAATTGGAAATAAAGAAACGATAGAAACATTAAGCAAAAAAATAGTGCTAGTTAAATTGATGAAATTGAAAACCAAAAAATCCTATAACTCAATGATGCACATAACAGAATTTTGAAAGACATCCCAGATATTTGTAGAGTTAGTGGTGTCAACTAGAAAAATTCTATTGATTTTAGGATAGCTCCAACACATTTTAGAATAGCAAATGTTGGCCCCCACAATGTGAAAAAGGCATGAGGGAGAAAATTGCAACTATTCTGTTAGCCAAACATAACTGGCAGGAAAATTACTGGAAAATATATTGATGTATTAGAGAGGTTGAGTAGGCTGGGACTCTATTCCTTGGAGCGCAGGATGATGAGGGGTGATCTTATAGAGGTGTATAAACTCATGAGAGGAATAGATCAGGTAGATGCACTGCTGCCCCATTGCCCATGCTCCCTTCAAACTCGCTTGTTTCTGTTCTCAGTGCTCACTTGAAACCTTGGGCCTT
This sequence comes from Malacoraja senta, assembly GCA_038087875.1. Lineage (NCBI taxonomy): Eukaryota > Metazoa > Chordata > Chondrichthyes > Rajiformes > Rajidae > Malacoraja > Malacoraja senta. Next base: position 27,987,091 of record CM075982.1, read on the forward strand.
TGTTTTCTTCGTTCACTTAAACTTAATGGATTCACTGAGAAAATGATTATTCCCCTGTGTAACATCAAAAAAGTTAGCTAAGTGCTTGGGAGAATAGAATAACCTTGATGGTCCATAAAACCTGCTAATTTGGCATCACCGTTGTCCCCAGCTTGTTGCATTAAGTTTTACTACGTCAAGTCTGCCTGCAGCTGACAGTCACATGAGAGATTTGTTACTTCTACAGTTTAGTCAATTGTATGAGAAAATATTTTCATGTTAAAGAAATATTGTTTAAGCTTTGTTCAGGTATGGTTTTATTTTCTCTAATCTGAATGCCTGTGATGTTGTGTAAAAGTTTACAAACTTGATTAGTGTTAATGAGGTGCAGATTTCATCACCTGGAAATGATTAACCATCATTGTTTTCTCAATCATGTAGCGAAGGAAGGAATAGAATATTTACATTTAACAAGAATAATATTCAATATTATATTTATCATTATTTACATTTAACAAGAATATTATTCTATATTATATTTTATACCATATTATTTACATCTAACAAGAATAATGTAGTGAAGGAAAGAAGGACATTTACATTTAACAAGAATAATATTCTATATTATCTACATCATATTTACAATTAACAAGAATAATATTCAATATTATTGTATATGAATATAGAATAATATTCATGAATATATTATTCTCTGTATATTCTACATAATATTATTAAATACATAATTTATAAATATGTTATAAATAAATAACATTCAATACAATATTAAAGAATAATATTTAATAAGAACATTGAACATGTTTTTTTTGTATTTATTGGAGCAGTGTGGTTTGGTGGTTTTAAAAGATAAAGGAATTTGTGCCAATCTTTCAGTTATAGGATATTGAGATTTTCTTTGATGCCAGTGTCTTCATTAGTGCACCAAAATTCCCATTTGACCTGAGGGAACGTATACTTGATGGCTGCTTAAATTGTGTATTGTTCTTCTGATGAAATGGCATAAGGTTAGATTCCATTCTGTTAATGTTACATCAGCAGATTCACTTGCTGGGATCCATGTTGGATTTAAATATGAATTAAAATGTTGTGCTGATAAGAATCAGAAGTAGTATTAACATTGATTAGCATTACAATCAGAATGTTGTAATTAGATTACAGTGCAAATCCAGAAATGGCCCCATGCCCAAAACCCAAACTTAATTATCTCAGCCTAATCTATTTTAATTTTTTTTGCAATACTCACTTCGTATCCTTGAAGTATAATTGCCATTTTTTGTGCAATTTTGTGTAGTAAACTGAATAAAGCTCATAGTTCTGAACCTTTTAATCTTGTTACTCCCGTTATTTTCAGATCCATTGCCCTTTTACCTCATCTCTTGCCATTAGCTCGGGATGCAAGCAGTGAAGTAATGATTCACTTGCTCTTCCAATCTGCGTTCAGCACCCAGAATACAATGAGGAAACCAGTCTGAAGAAGGATCCCAACCTGAAACGTCACCCATTCATCTTCTGCAGAGATGCTGTCTGACCCGCTGAGTTGCTCCAGCAACTTGTTTTCTTTTTTGTAAACCTGCATCTGCAGTTAGTTCTTTGTTTCTGCACTTGAACCAAATGCATATGGGGCAACTACTTTGCAAAGCACCCGCATTCAGCCCAGAGAAATGACTTTGAGCTCCGTTACCCGCACTTTAAATTCTTCGTTTACCTCTTGCGTTATCATAATGAGGCCAAAAGTTGATCTTTCGCACGCCAGCCCACTCGCAAAGAAGAGCATGTTTCTGTTCACAGCATTGATAAACATCATTGTGCATGATCATGTTGGCATAACCTTTCATGCTGTTTTATCTATGTCAGGCAGGCCTTGGTCCCTGTTCCTCCACTGTTATCTTCCAACTCAAGCACCCTTAAGAGGTCTACAGTTTAGCCAATTGTATAAGAAAATATCTTCATGATAAAGAAATAAGTCTTATTCAGGCTTGGTTTTATTTTCTCTAATCTGAATGCCTGTGATGTTGTGTAAAAGTGAACAAACTTGATTAGTGTTAATGAGGTGCAGATTTCATCACCTGAAATGGTTAACGATCATTGTTTTCTCAATCATGTAGTGAAGGAACGAAAAGAACATTTACATTTAACAAGAATAATATTCTATATTCTATTCTATATCATTATTTATATTTAACAAGAATGCTATTCTATATTATATTTTATATCATATTATTTACATCTAACAAGAATAATGTAGTGAAGGAAAGGAGGACATTTACATTTAACAAGAATAATATTCTATATTGTATTCTATATCATCGTCCTATATGCACTCATGTTTTGCATAGAGTTTTCATTGTTGTATTGTAACTGAAAAAGCTCTATCTTGGTTTGAATAGATTTATTTGTGTGTGAACAGCTTGAAATATATCACATCTTCAGATTATTAGTAAGTGAATATGTACTTGAAAATGATAGTCAAGTATTACTGCTACTTCTCATAGCAGTGAAATAAATGATTGTTAGTTGCCCTTGAGCAATCATGCTCTGAATAGATTGGAATACAATATAAAATGCGTTGATAGATAAAATGTGTTGAATTTGATGAGCCTTGTTGAACAGTTGATCTTTCGCACGCCAGCCCACTCGCAAAGAAGAGCATGTTTCTGTTCACTACATTGATAAACATCATTGTGCATGATCCTGTTGGCAGAGAGTTGGCATAACCTTTCATGCTGTTTTATCTATGTCAGGCAGACCTTGGTCCCTGTTCTTCCACTGTTATCTTCCAACTCAAGCACCCTTAAGAGGTTGGTAATTCCACTAATCTTTCATGGCTGCCTTCTGTGTCCGTGCAACTGGAGGAAGTCCAGCTGTTTTGTTTTCCTTTCCTGTTAGATATGCAGTTCCCCTCTTTGTTCATGTGCTTGGTGACCTGATATTGTTAGGGAGGGCTTAATTACTGAGCTTTAATTTTCCATCAAGTTGACTTTGTTTTTACAATGTGTAGGAAAGAACTGCAGATGCTGGTTTAAATCAAAGGTAGAAGTCTGAAGAAAGGTCTCGACCCGAAATGTCACTCATTCCTTCTCTCCAGAGATGCTGCCTGACCCGCTGAGTTACTCCAGCATTTTGAGTCCACCTTTGTTTTTGCAATAATCTCTCAACTTTCGATTTACGAGTGAATAGCTTAAATGCTTTTTCCTGATTTGCTGGATGGATTTTCCTACATACAAACTTATTAATAATGGAAATTTTTATACGTTTATCTTTTGTAGATCCATGTTTTTCCATATGAGCTATGAGTATGTGAGCTATAGTGTGTCATCCTGGTGCTCTATTGCCTCCCACATGGTTGATAGGTTAATTGGCAACTGTATGTTGCCTCTTGTGCAAGTACATGCCAAGAAAATTGTGGAAGGGGGGGGGGGTGGGGGAGGAAGGACATGAGCACTTGAGAGAAACAAATGGGATTACTGTTAAAGGGTGCTGGATGGTTGACATGGACCATTGAGTTACTCCAGCATTTTGTGTCTGGGTTGGTTGTGAGATCCACTTACAGGTTCAGTGCTAATAAACTGCTTGAAAATAGATGATTTTGCTGGCAAACCATTTGTGGGGGATTATTCAAACAGCAAAATGCAAACATAACTATGAAGTTTTGTCCATTTTATTAGAGTAAAATATTAATAGGTATAGAAAATTAAAATTAGGATTAGCCTCCTAAGTGTAGACAGACTGCTGTGGGATGATAGATGAATTAAATTATCCTTGGATGAACAAGTCTCTGTTCTTTTTTGTTGCAAGGGAGCATATTTCCATATGATTTCAGAGTCAGGAACTAGATTAAAATTGATTTGGGAACAGACAAAATGCACCTGCTTGTTAAATGTTTTACTGGAGATTCTGATCCATTTACCCTCAAAGGAATGAAATGTCTGTTGTGGCATGTAAACTGGCACAGCAGGTGTACTTTTGACTGTTTAACCTGCCTGCCCAAAATTAATTTTATCGCAGAAATCTTTAAAGATTAAATTGCAAGCATGGTTTCCCGATTTACTGTGCCACAAGTTTTATACCTCTGCTTCTTCGAGTAGTTGGATGATGGGAAAGTGAGAAGACTAAAGGGCCTGTCCCACGGGCAGGCGACTCCATGTGGCAAGCGCGACCTAACCGGAAGCGGGGGGCCGCGCGGAGGTCGCGGGGCTGGTCCCACGTAGATCGCCGGAGCCGTATGGAGTTGGTCCCGACACCGCGCGGGGCTCCAAAAAACTGACACTGTTCAAAAATTCAGCGCGGCAACTGCCACATCGAGGCTGCGCGCACCGCCTCGACGCCGCGTGCACCGTCTCCGTCAACTCTGGAATTGTAGTGAAGGAAGGAACTGCAGATGCCCATTTACACCGAAGATGGACACACCTAAAATGCTGGAGTAACTCAGTAGATCAGGCAGCTTCTGTGGACAGGTGGTGTTTCGGGTCGAGACACCTTCTTCGGACTGGTCTTCTGCAGTCTTCTATGGTCTGAGGAAGGGTCTCGACCCGAAACATCACCTACCTGTGTTCACCTACATAAAAACCGAAACATCACCTACCCGTGTTCACCTACATAAAAACCGCTCGAGCTTCCAACGGACTTCGCTCGAACTGGACGTCCGCGCACCCCCCCGCTCCGGTTAGGTCGTGCTCGCCGCATGGAATCGCATGCCCGTGGGACAGGCCGTACGGTGATCACTCGGCCTCCGCGCGGCCCCCGCTTCCAGTTAGGTCCCGCTTGCCGCATGGAGTCGCCTGCCCATGGGACAGGCCCTTAAGTCCCCCACACATAATGAGAACAATTCTATCAAATGTCGCATGCTAGGTTCGAATTGACGAGAACAGAAACAGCAAAAGATGAGAGTTTTTTTCCAGCCGATTGAAAGTCGGTGGAGTTGTAATTATGATTGAAATATTTGTGGGCTATTATTGTAGAAATGTTCGGATGATTATGAAGCAGGAAAAAATCTGTACAGATGCAGGTTTTGTGAAACAATGTTTGGAAGATATTGACATAGACTATTGTATTGTTTAATCTGGTTGAGAACCAAAATCCTTGCATCATTTCTTTTCCCACTAGGTCATAAGACAATGGAGCAGGAGCAGGCCATTCGGCCCATCGAGTCTGCTCCGCCATTCGATCATGGTCCATCTATTTTTCCTTCTCGACCCCATTCTCCTGCCTGCTCCCCATAATATTTTGACACCCTTACTAATCAGATACTTATCAATCACCACTTTAAAAATACCCAATGACTTGGCCTCCACATCCATTTGTAGCAATGAACTCTAACAGATTCACCTCCCTCTGGCCAAAGAAATTCCTCCTGATCTCCAATCTACGTCCTTTTATATGGAGGCTGTGCCCTATGGTCCTTGACTCCCTCACTACTGGAAACATCCACTCTATTACTGTACTTAAATGACTCGACTAATTTGAAGTGAGGTGCTGCCATTTTACATCCTTTTTGGATTATCTAGCACAGTGCTGACTCAAAATGCAGTAAAAACGCACGGATTCAAAAATGCAATCTGGTTTCAGTTGTACTTGTATTCAAATGATTTTGATAAAGAACAGCTTGTCTGCAGACAATGAAAACCTCGTTTGTTTAATGCTGCCCTGTTTATTACCTAATTACTTCAATTTTTGGAAGATCTTAATGCAACCAAAGAAGTCCAGAAAAGTTTTACAAGAGTATAATCAAATAGAAAATTGACAGCAAGCCACGCAAGGACAAATTATCAAAAGTATGGGCAATGGGGCAAGTTTTAAAGAGCATTTTAAAGGAAGAAAGAGCCAGGGAGGTTTGGCAAAGGAAATCCAAGTCGTTGGGTCTGACGGTAGACACAAAATGCTGGAGTAACTCAGCGGGACAGGCAGCATCTCTGTCAGACCCAAGTCATTGGCTCTGACCCTTGATGTTGGATAGGATGTTGAATGGAAAAGCTACCAATAACGAATTTGGTAATGCTGAAGAAGCCAGAATTGGATTGGAGCAGATACCTTCATCACTTGTACCACTTGATAATGCATATAAGGTCGTTTGAGTAACTTTTTTTACAATTTTGTTTCAAGATATTCCATGTTGGCACATGGGCATTGGAAGATCATGTTCATTGTCAAAATATACTATGTCTTTTTTGGTCCTTGAATCCATTTTGTTGAAACTGATTGCACAAAGTTTATTTAATCCTTGAGGCACTGTCAATAGCTTAATTTATCTGGCTTTGATCAGATTCCCTTGGCGATAGTTATTCAGCTTTTGTGTTTGATGTACTGAGACAAGCCAAAGATTGAGGTGGTGCTTTGTGATCGGGTGAGCTAATATTGGTTTTCATTTAGCTGAAATTATCCTGTTGGAAGCAGCTAGTGTACTCTTGTATCTTATGTGCATATAAGGCAAACCGTTGAAAAGGTTGATTGATACTGAAATGCACAGAACCACAAATGCATTAAATCGAAATACAAAATGTTGAAAATAGGAACATAGTTATGGACAATGTTCTTGCTCCTCGTCCTTGGGATGGCATAATGAAATGTGATTCTCCAAAATCTAATTTGAGACTGCACAACGTCTGTTTTGTGGAGCAGTCTGCAACGGAACCCATTCTTGCCCATTATTTGTGAAATAATGTCTGAATGTATGTATCCATATTATTAAAGTGGTACAAAGATGGAAGATCAAGGACAATCATGGCACATCGTACTACCTCAGCCTGGAGGCTGGGAGCATCTTTTATTGAGAACAATTGCTTGGCACTCTTAACCTTATAAAATGTGCTTACAAGCACATTTTAAAATAAACCAGACGATGAGTGAAAGAAAGGATGTTACAAAGGCTGATCAAAATCTTGAGGTAGACTAAGGATAAAAAAGATCTATCCTTTAGAACCAAATTGGTTTAGGCAACAATTCTAAAATAGGGCCCCAGGCAACATTTTACAATTGACTGGAAGTCAACTTGGAGCCAATGAGATGTAATGGTTGTATGACCCTTGATGTTGGATAGGATGTAGGTAACAGAGGAATGGATTTGTTAGTCTGCAAAATAAAAAAGCAGGTTGCTGGGCAGAACTACAATAGTTGACAGGGTGAAGTTAATAAAATCCGCAGGATATCAGCAGCAGATGGCCTTAAATTCGTTGATATTACTGCAATGGATGTGATAATGGATCGAGTGTCAGCAGCTCAATTATTGGATAAATAAGATGGTAGAGATGCAGATAATCTGATTTCACTTGAAACACTGGATAGTAAACTCATGGTGATCGTAGTTTTCTGCTTTCATTCTTTAATTGCTCAAAGTTTGACCATAAAGCCCACTTTTTGACCATAAAGCCCACTAGTGTTAAGTGTCTGTGTTAGTCTGTGTTAGTCTATGTCCAACATGGCGGTCGGAAGGGAGAGTGTACGCTGGCGCGGTTTGGCTGCCGCTGCTCTCCCTTCATGTTGTGTTTTCTGAATTTTGTTGTTGTCTTTTTTGGATCAAATTTCTGTTTTTAATTTATGTATTGGTGATGTCTTTATAACTTATTTTACTCTGATTATATGTTTATATGTTTCTTAAATTGTAAGGTGTCCTAGAGACCTCGGTATTAGGCGCCCTTAAAATAAAAAATATATTAAAAAAATAAAAAAAAATTAAAAAAAAGATAATGGGAATAATGTTTAGCACAAGATAAAGTCCAGTAAAGTCAGATTAATGATAGTCTGAGGGACTCCAATGAGGTAGATAGTAGCTCAGTTCTGTTCCCTAGTTGGTGAGCAGACGGTTCAATTGCCTGATAATAGCTGGGAAGAAACTGTCCCTGAATCTGTAGGTTTGCGTTTTCACACTCCTGTACCTCTGACCTGATGAGAGAGGGGAGAAGAGGGAGTGACTGGGATGAGACTCGTCCTTGATTATGCTGGTGATTACAACTTGCTGCCATGCTGGTTTTGTGGGTTCTGAGATGGCTATTTAGGTCCATGTAGGAGCCACATTCTTCCACAAATGAGGCAGGTTGTGACTGACAGGGCAGGTGAGTAGGTAGTTTGTGCACATCTGAACTTGATCCTTGCTAAATTTCCTCCATATCCTTTGAGACTTTTTTCCATAATCGCTGCTGCCTGGACCACTATTCTGCTCACAATTTATTACATTGCCTGATTCTATATCATGTGAAACTTTAAAAAATGTATTCCCCAAGGCTAGGTCAAGGTCACTTATTTATAACAAGAGAAATAATGTTCCTATTATTGAACGCCCGGGGGATCCCACTGCATATTTTTCTGTCAGGAAAAATATATTTATTACTACTTTCCCTCCTGTTCTTTAACTACTAATATACCCGTTAGCTCCTCTTCTTCTGTGACACGCAGCACAGTGGCATGGCTAGTAGAGCTGTTACCTCACAGCGTCAGGGACCTGGTTGGATCCGGACCTCGGGTGATGTCTGTGTGGAGTTTGCACATTCTCCCTGTGGCCACCTTTGGGTGTTTCCTGTGGGTGCTCTGAATATCTCCCACATCCCAAAGACGAGCTGGTTTATAGATAATTGAAAGTGGAATGACATAGAACTGGTGATGAACGAGTGATCGATGGTAGACGTGGACTCAGTAGGCTGCAGGCTTGTTTCCATGCTGTATCTTTCAATCAATTCATTCAATCAAGCATGTGGTTCCAGTTTACAAAGTGTTTTCTCTGTTGCACTTTATTAAATACACTTGGAAAGGTCTTGTATACAACCTCTGCTGCATAAACATTATCAGTCTGTTCTTTCATAAGAGAACTGAAATCAGATTTTTAGATGAAATGTATAGGAAGGAACTCTACAGCAGATGCTGATTTAAACTGAAGATAGACACAAGATGCTGTTCTTTAGACGTCTCAACCCGAAACATCACCCATTCTTTCTCTCCAGAGATGCTGCCTGTCCCGCTGAGTTGCTCCAGCATTTTGAGTCTACAGATTTTTAGACGCTTGGAATTAAACATTTTTGCTGTGGTCTGCCGTCAAATGAGTTTAGATTTTCGCCTGAGGCAGTGGTTTCTAGAAAGTTTTCTCATCGAAGATGTGATTTGAGTTTTTCAAACCATGTGCTTACTCCATAAGATTCCCAAAAAGGTCACTTTTAGGCAGTTTTATAGGATTGCACGTCAAAGGATGGAATAGGAAGAAACTGGAGATTGAGGTTTACACCAAGGATAGAGTAACTCAGCAGGACAGGCAGCGTCTCTGGAATGGGTGACGTTTCGGGTCGAGACTCTTCTTCACTCTGAAAACATAGAGATATGGATGGGTACGGTGTGTGAAAATGAGAGATCAAAGGGGGTCTCGCCGATATATAGGAGTCCATACCTGGAACAGCGGATACAGTAGATGAGGTTGGAGAAGGTGCAAGTGAACCTCTGCCTCACCTAAAAGGACTGTCTGGGTCCTTGCATGGAGTCGAGAAAGGAGGTATAGGGACAGGTGTTGCATTTCCTGTGGTTGCATGATATTACTTGCTTGCAGAATGCGTGTTTGGAACAGTGCAGGCTTGCACAATGTGTCTCGATTACTCTAATTGATGTAAAAATATGCCAGCTTCCATTGTAAATTTTTTGATAAGGGCCACGAATGAAGTGTAATAAGGGATGAGGCTGATAATTATCAGACTAAAATAAGGATTTAAAGCTATAAACTTTAAACTGGCCTGCAGTGCCAGAGACCTTGGTTCCATCCTGACTTTTGGTGCTGTATGTACGGAGTTTGTTCATTCACCCTGTGACCTTGTTCTCCCTGCATGGGTTTTCTCCGGGTGCTCCAGTTTCCTCCCACGTTCAAAAGATGTGCAGGCTTGTAGGTTAATTGGCTTCTGTAAATTGTTCCTAATGTGCAGGATCGAACAACTGTACAGGTGATCGTTGATTGGCGCAGACTCGGTGGGCTGAAGTTGTATCTCTATCCAAGTTGTATCTCTAAACTCTATAATACTTTGTATAACAGATCGGAAATATTTAATATGTAGAAACGAGGAACTACAGTTGGTGGTTTACAAAGAGGGCACACAGTACTGGAGTAACTCGGCGAGTCGGGCAGCATCTTTGGAGAACATGGGTTGGTGACATTTCGTGTCATAACCCTTCTTCAGACTATAGAAGGCTTTGGACCCCCAAAAAAGGTCACCTACCCATGTTCTCCAGAGATGCTGCCTGACTGCTGAGTTACTCCAGCACTTGTGTCCTGAAATGTTAAGAGATCTTCACATTAAATAACTTGGGTCATGCATTCTTGTTCTTTTTGTGGAAGTTGGTGCATTTGGAACTTTATGCAGTTTTTATATAGGAAAGATTTTTACATAAATTGCGGCCATTTTAATGGTTTTAGCATTTGTTTAAAAAAAATCTGACAAAGCAAAACTCAGTTGTGACTAAAATAATTTGTCTGAATATCTCTCAGAGCAATGACTCCTATCATGAGTTTTGTGAGTTCTCACTTCTTTCCCCTTAGGAAATAGTGTACAGTAAATCAAACATATGCAAGACTTGTTGAGCAATCCTCGTGAACTCTTTCTGAAATGTTACCATGCGAAGGGTGAGGATGAGGTATTGCTCAATCTCTACTGCACTTCAGTATTAGACATAATACACACTGAGACTGTCTTTACATTATGAGAGGCTATAACTTTCCCAAGGGAAATAATGAAAAAAGAGAACAGTTTAGTTTTTTTAAATCATCAAAAATAATTGATTAATTTAATGCCCAAGATCTTTAATTGGTGTTCATTGGCCTTCTTGATTTTGATATTTACTCTTGTGCTTTAAGATTGTTTTAACCATGAAATTAAATTTACTGTGACTGATCTTGGTTGTAAAGAATTTTCACCTAACAACAATGAACTCACAGGTATGTATTTCAAAGTCGTTATGCAACTCAAGAACCAGAGGTAAGGAGATAAGGAGAGGTAAGGATACTGATTTAAGGTAAGGAGGAATCCGAGGGGCAAAGTTTTCACTGCGAGGGTAGTGGGCCTGTTTCCGTGCTGTGTGACTCAATGACTCAAAGTCCATTTCTTCGGTGAAAGCAAATATATTTTTGGAAAGATATTGTTTCTAAAGGGCCTGTCCCACTTTCACGACCTAATTCATGACCTTTTTTACTCGTGGACATTTTTCATCAGGCTAGAATAACGGTCCGACCTACTTGATGCCACGAGTACCTACGACTAGCATCACGACCAACCTACGACCTCGTGACGACCATGCTGCGAGTATGAGTCAAGGGCAAACTCGGCAGAGGTCGTGAATTAGGTTGTGAAAGTGGGACAGGCCCTTAAGTCCTGGTGTTATCATTTGTCTGGAACTGCACAAAGGATTCAAGTTGCAGATTCTTCACTGATCAATGTTTCCAAAATACCAATCCTCGTAGAATCAAAGCAGCCAACTCTTGCAGAATTCATCAAGACCTTTTTGCTGCCTTGGGCACGTAAGCAGTTGAAAGATGGCTGCACCTCCAATGGCAAGTTATACCAGGAGGTGGGTTTGAAACAGGGTTTGAACCCGATAGGGCATTCAAAGCTCTGTTTAAGGATATTGGTGAAAGAGGCATGAAGCGTCTAAAATGTTCGTGACAAAACTGGCTGATGTAAATACATTTGCATGCCTGTTTATCTTATTGATTCCTTTTGCTCATGTTGTTTGGATTATATGGATCACGATAATGATGATCAGTGGTTTAATCAGCTCTATACTCAATATTGTGCTGTAGGCAAAGCATGATTAGCCAGTGACATTTACGTTGCATCTCATGTGGCTATCTGTCTTCCCAGAATTTGATTATTTTGTTATCATTGATAGATGATGCGTGATAAAACCTCACTGGAGTTTGATAACCACAAATCCATCATTTTGCGTATAATGTCAACAACTAACCAAATCAATATAGTCAATATAGAATCTGAGGGGCGAGGGTGGGGGTTCATGGTGTTGGTGTGTGTGTGTACGGGGAGGGGTGGAATGGGTGGAGAAGACAAATAACTAATTTGCTCTATGTCAGTTTCAGTTATAATAGTTAAAAGTGTGGCTACTATGACGGCTTATCATATTGTTGCCTCAACTAATTTTTATTTTAATCTAAGAACAATTAGTATTGTGCTGTTGAATTGCTGTTTACTCAGTACAATTTTTTTTGATCTAACTCACTTATTCTTATCTGAAACAAGTTAATTGGGTTAGATATTGTGGAACATGTGCAGACTGAGCTCTGGAAAGTACATTGCTGGAAATGTCCTCCCCCACTCCCGGTTAAACATGTAGATTAGTTTTTATAGTTTAGAGACACAGCATGGAAACAGGCCCTTCGGCCCACCGAGTCCGCGCCAACTAGCGATCGCCCCGCACACTATCACTAGCCTACAGACGAGGGACAATTTACAATTTTTACCGAAACCAAATCAAGCTACAAGCCTGGAGTGTGGGAGGAAACCGGAGAAAACCCAGGCAGGTCACGGGGAGAACGTACAAACTCCGTACAGACAGCACCTGTAGTCAGGATCGAACCTGAGTCTCTGCCGCTGTAAGGCAGCAACTCTACCGCTGCGCCACGGTGCCCCTGTAACTATCTTTGCAAATTCCCAACCCGATGAATCTATCACAGGGTGATAAGTAGTATAATTATATTAAAACTATTTTAAAGTAAGCTGTAGACACACTACATGTTGCAGGTCTGTCCTGTCCATTTATGTTGGATATGTCAGCCTGTGCACTTCCCTCTGGTTGCCTGTTTTTGTTTTGCCGTATTGATGCCTGCTGTTTGTGTTCACTAATCCATGCTCTCTCTGTTGTTTGGCTCGGGGCTGGATCATGACTTCATTTGGCAGATTTATGTGGGACATATTGTGTGTAGATAGAGGTGTCCTTTGGTGATGTGTGACAAATTCTTGGCAGGGTGTCTTGCAACCTTTTTGAGACAGCTGTCGCCAATTCATAGGTGAGCGATTACATTAAATCAACGTTTTAACTTATCTGTGTGGCACTTTATGCAAGACCTGCTAAAGCTGGGGTGGGTGAGATGGTCACTGCTACTTGGAATGGCTGACATTTTGGCTGAACTTGGAATGGCTGACATTTTGTTCAGACCCTTTGTTCTGCGTATATTGGTAAAGTAAATAACTTTGTTTACAAACAAATTAGGTGACAATCTAATGAGTTTATTAGTGTGCTATCTTGTTTCCTTGGTTTTAATGTTTTTTGTTTGTGTTACACTGAGGCACAATTTACAACAGTTTATCTTCTCGCAACCAGCTTTTGAAAATGTCTCTGTAACAACCTTGATCCTCGTAAAATACGCAAACACATGTACAGAAGTTGTTAATACGGTATTATTTATTTTCCACCTTTTAATCATTTTGAACTGATATGAACAGTTTGCTTATAGGAAATTGTAATATTGTTACATAGGAAAAAAATGCAGGCAGTTTAATGGATAAATGCACAGATTAGTGTTGGCCATGCTACTTGAAGCACCAACATTTTCAGGAGGATAACATTGGAATCCACCATTTGGCCTGATACTCCTGCAAAATAAAAATTAGGCAAGGCCCTCTAGTTGCCAACTAAAAGTTCCACTTAATTCCACTTAAATTCTGTGAATGTTGAATGAAAGGAGACTGATTTATCTTAGGAATAGAGGGATATATGTTCCTGTTTTATTTCTTACACGATTAAATGAGAAAGCTAGAAATGGGAGTAGGCCACAGGGGTCCTTGTACCTTCTCTGCCATTAATTGAATAAACATCTGATGTTTAAACTCAGTCTTGTTTTCCTATACTAATCTGATATCCTTTGATCCCCTACACCAGGGGTCGGCAACCTTGTTCTGCATTGGGGCCGGGTAGCATGTCTGTGAGCGGATGGCGGGACACATCTATCACGTGTTCACATAGATCCAGCCCCCATCCCGCCCTGGATGGCAAGCATCAAATCCCGTGTTCACAGAGATCCCACTCATCCGAGGACGCCACCCGGAGCACTGGCCCCTAGTTGCAGGCGCTCACGAGCATGGCGTACCTATGGACCATTGCCTTGGCCTGAAGGCGGTGACTCAAATACTCACACTCACTCGTCCCCAGCCTATTGACAACCCCGATCCCGACAGTGAAGCCCAGACACGGAAGGTGCGCGGCTGTGCCGGCGGCTTTTGCGCAGGATGCGGTACAGCCAGAGCTCAACGCTCGGCCCCGCTTGGGCACTCAGCTGCTCCGCAATTGCGGCCGCCAGAGCAGGCCTCCTTGCGTCACCGTGCCTGGGCGCCACGGGCCCGGGAGGTACCGGAGATGAAGGAAGTCTCACGGCCGGATGACTATGGAAAAAAAAATACGCCTGTGGGCCGGATGATTTTGGGTTATGGGCCGCATTCGGCCCGGGGGCCGTAGGTTGCCGACCCCTGCCCTATACTATCCAAAGATCTTACCATTGCAATTTTGAATGCTTTCGGATACTGAGCCCTCATGGGTAGAGAATATTGCTACACATTGGGTGAGGAAACCTCTTATCTCATCCCACATGGCCCACCCTGATAAGAGGTGTGTAGGAAGGAACTGCAGAGGCTGGTTTAAACCGAAGATAGACACAAAATGTTGGAGTAACTCAGCGACACAGGCAGTATCTCTGGATAGAAGGAATGGGTGACGTTTCGGGTCGAGACCCTTCTTCAGATTGATGTCAGGGGAGAGGGAGACACATCTATCTATATATTACTGAAACTCTCATCTTGTTTGTTTCTTTATCTATCTGTGTGCGTGTCTGTGATGAGTGTGATCCTGAAATTACGCCAAAACAGTACACGATAGCACTACAGTTTTTGGCCCGCCTTATTCACCATTGTCCTGTGGTGTATTGTATCAAGTTTTGTTCAGATTGATGGTATATTTTACAAGTTATTCACATTTTAATCTTTATAAAAACCAATTTGACAAAAATCTCTTCCATCTGCACTGGAAGTTAGCAGTGTATGATGTCACGATGGGATCTCATTTACATAAACTGCCCGTCAGCAGTGTTCCTCCGCACAGAGACATCACCATGGGATCTTATTTACATAACAAAACAATCCCTTTTAAAAAACACAGCAGGGTTCCACCATTACATCACAATGGGAGCTTATTTACATTAAAAAAACTCCATATTAAAAAAACACAGCAGCTTCCACCTCACAATGGCATCAAGAGTTGAAGGGAGGGAGGGATTGACGGAGGGTAGGGGAAAGGAGAAGGAGGGAGAGGTGAAGGAGCGAGTAGGGAAGGGGAGGAGGAGAGCGGAAAGAAGAGGGAGGGTGAAGAGGAGGGGGCGGAAGTGCTGGGGATGAGGTGGATTGGAGGGGGATAGGGGTAGGAAGAGGGATGGTGAGGCGCACTTGGAGTGGGTTGCCATGACTCGCGTGACAACGGGGATCTCTGGCATCACAACGGGAACCCGTCAGCCTGCGCAGTTGGGGCTATGGGTGAGTGGTGGAATATTGCATTCAGGGACCAACCCTCCCGTGTGACAGAGACTCAACGGGTCCCACTTGGTCTAGTAGATAATAAAGTGTAAGGTGTGAAGATAGGATAAAGGGAATGCAGACCAAGGAAATGTATTTTTAACATTGTTATATTGTCATAAAAAATATTGTTAGCTGGGAAAAGATAACAACAAAGCAGAGATATTGGGTGTTAGTTATTATTTTCTTGTTGAAACAAGGAACTGCAGATGTTAGTTTACACACATGGGCACAGTTTTGGAGTAACTCAGCAGGTCAGGCAGTATCTCTGGAAAACATGGATAAATGACTTTTCAGGTCGGGACCCTTCGTCGGAGTCAGGTCCTGACCTGAAACGTCACTTAGCGATTTTCTCCAGAGATGCTTCCTGACCTACAGAGTTACTCCTGCACTTTATGCCCTTTCATTCTTGGGCTCTAAGTGCCTTCCAAACTTGCCCAAGTGGAATATATTGATTGTGACACTTAATAAATTGCAAAAGGCATTCCAAGAATGTTTCTATCTTCATCTAATTTCCATAGAGGAGTAGGTGTGCATGTGAGATAGTGTTTGCAGGGCATCAGGGAAATAAGGTGAACAGGACTGAAGAAATTGTACGGTTAGGAGTCGGCATGAACTGGATAGCCACATCTTATTTTGTAATAAATAATGCTTCATACAAGCATGAGTTTTCCATTTAACAATATGGTCTTGATTTGTCTGGGTGCTATAATGCTACGTTTATTGTAGCCAAAGTTCTTACCTTGATGCTTTGAGATTTATCTTTGCTTTAAACTGCCATTATGCTGTAAATGTATTTCTGCCATAAAACAAAAGTTTTGTTCCTCAGGTTGTTAAAAACCTGTCAATGGGGGAAACAGGGTTAGAGACTTGATAGGTTGGTTCCCAATGATAAAATCATGTTAAAAAAATTAAGGTCATAAGACATGGAGAAGAATTAGGCCATTCGGCCCATCAAGTCTGCTCCACGGCTAATCTATTTTCCCTCTCAACCACATTTTCCTGAATTCTCCCCGTAACCTTTGACACCTTGCACATGAAGCTCTTTTTAATAGCTATAGGTTTATTTTTGTTACTGCGAGCTAAATATACTAAAGGTCTGTATTTTACATTGTTTTATAAGAGTATTGTTGCACAAGTTTTAATAGAAGAGATTGTTAATTTCAATGGCTACCCGCCATGAAATTAGCAGCTATCTCAAGAATCCACTGCAGGGAGGTTACATGCGAACAGTATTTTTTCGCCTAGACTTTTTTCACCAAGACAGCTTTTTTTTTATGCTTGTCAATTTCTACAGTAACTTTTACGTGATTTTCTTGTTCCCAATTGAAGTTGCGTTTTAACCAATTTAGCCCAGGTAACACATCCACTGTTCCCTAATTTATCAGTCATGTTATATCCAATCAGCAATATTGAAACAGATTCTATGGCAAAAATACGTGGACTATATTTTCAATGATCAAATTAGGGCGGCACGGTGGTGCAGCGTTAGAGTTGCTGCTTTACAGAGTTTACAGCGCCAGAGACCCGGGTTCGATCCCGACTATGGGTGCTGTCTGTACGGAGTTTGTACGTTCTCCCCGTGACCTGCGTGGGTTTTCTCCGAGATCATTGGTTTCCTCCCACACTCCAAAGACGTACAGGTTTGTAGGTTAATTGGCTTGGTATAAATGTAAATTGTCCCTAGTGTGTAGGGTTGTGTTAGTGTGCGGGGATCGCTGGTCGGCACAGAGTCGGTGGGCCAGAGGGCCTGTTTCCGCGCTGTATCTCTAAACTAAACTAAATGGGTGTAGCCCATTAACGCTGAAAAACCTGTTACAGAAGCATTTGGCAAGTTCTATCTTGAACAATCTAAAGACTGGTGCAATATTTAAGGCAATGCATTCAGTTACCGACATCCCATCTAGCCTGTTTTCTTCATTTCTGTGTACAGGTTTTCAATGCTTTGAAAACAGCTATCATAGAATGACAAACACAAGAATTAATTGAAAGAGCTCTCCAGCAGACTCTTTGACAAAGGCCTGCAGATTATATGTGTTCTCTGGTTACCAGGTCTTCCATTACTGAAAACTGTGTCTCTGTTACTTACTTTAGCTAACTCCTCTTGATCTTGAACCTTTCTATTAAACAGTGCCTGTCACAAGGAGGCCAGCAGCAGGTTCATAAAGGGCCTGTCCCACCAGCATGCGACTGCATGCGTCTAGCGCGACCAAACGTGGTGGCTTGAGCCGTACGGCCTCGCGGGGCCGGTCCCACTTCCAACCGCGGAGCCGTCTGGAGTTGTGCGGAGCTGGTCCCGACATCATACTCACCAATCAGCTGGGCAGGAGGCGGGCCGACTGAATTTGGACGTCGCACGGCGTCGGGCTGTTACGTCATCACGCAACGGCACGCCGGGCGGTGACGTCATCGCGTAACGGCACGCGCTAGGCGTACGGCGTCAAGACGCTGCATACGGCGTCAAGACGCTGCGTTCAGCGTCAAGACGCTGCGTACGGCGTCGAGGAGATGCGTGCGGCGTCGAGGCGGTGCGTGCGGCCTCCATGCGGCAGCGGGCCGGCAGGCCTTTGCCGCGCGGAATTTTTAAACTCAGTTTTTCGGAGCCCCGCGCGATGTCGGGACCAGCTCCGCACAACTCCATGCGGCTCCGGCGATCGAAGTGGGACCGGTCCCGCGAGGCCGCACGGCTAGCGCGACCATGTTAGGTCGCGCTAGCCGCATGCAGTCACATGCTCGTGGGACAGGCCCTTTAGTCTCCCTGTGACATCCTGCATTTCTGATGTAATTGTGGTAACTTTGGGCTGCTCTTCCTGTGAAGTTTTCCAAATGTTTCCCAGAATCCGACACGGAAATGAAAAGCTGTTTTCGTCCCTCCATTGCCCGAGTGAGGCTGCAAGCAAATTGGAGGAACAGCACCTCATATTTCGCTTGGGAAGCTTACAAACCCAGCAGTATAAAATTTGAATTTTAGGTAACTTCTACAAATCTACATACTCCACTTCCTTCACTAAAAAAGTTGGTTAACTAGGTCCACAGTTCACAGTCCTCCTGGGATCACACCTGTCTCTAGTCAACAGTCGGTCTATCAGGGAACCCCGTTATCTGAGGTCATGTGTTGACGTACCGATTTATCGTGGTTTCTTCTTAGCTTCCAGTTTTTCGTTTTTTTTCCCTTGTTTGCTCTAGTTTTAGAGAAACAACGTGAAAACAGGCCTTTCAGCCCACCGAGTCCACGCCGACCAGCGATCACCGTACATGTTCTATCCTACACACACTAAGGTCAATTCGCAGAGGCCAATTAACCTACAAACCTGCACGTCTGGTGTGTGGGAGGAAACCGGAGCACCCAGTGAAAATTCACGGTCACAAGGCGAACGTACAAACTCCATATAGATAGGATCCACAGTCAGGATTGAACCCGGGTCTCTGGCGCTGTAAAGCTGCAACTATCCCTGCACCACTGTGCTGCCCCTCTCATTTTTTTCCCCTCGCTCTCCCTACTACAATCAATCTGAAGAGGGGTCCTGATCTGAAACGTCACCTATCCATTTTCTCTGGAGATGCTGCTGCACCCTCTGAGTTACTCCAGTACATTGTGTCTATCTTTGATATAAACGAGCATCTGCAGTTCCTTTTTATTGCTGGTCACCTGATGAATGTGATTTATTTGGATAGTTTTAATTTGCAGAATGTCAATATTATTATTCGTTAAACTTTGTATTCGTTTTAATTTCTTCTTGTGCAGCTTGGCTATTTTTAGTCCAGTTTGATGGAAGAAATAATAAAAATGCTAAAGGTGGCAAGCAGTGGATGCCCAAGTTATTAAGGCTAAAATATTTTGTGCAGTAAAATGTTGAAATCGTTTCACTTGTATAATCAGTCCCATTCAATTTTTATATTTATATTTCATATTTTCATATGTATTTCCTCGACCAGGTTTTTGTGCTTGCATATTGGCGCAGCTGGTAGAGCTACTGCCTCACAGCTCCAGAGAACTAGGTTCGATTGTGACATTGGGTGCCATCTATGTCTAGTATGCAGGTTCTCCCTGTGTCTGCCTGGGTTTCCTCCGGGTGTTCGGGTTTCCTCCCCAAATCCTAAAGAGGTGCGGGTTTGTGGGTTAATTGGCCACTGTTAATTGCCCCTACTGTGTAGGGAATAGATAAGAAAGTTGAATAACAGAACTAATGTGAATGGGTGATCGATGGTCGGCATGGACTCAGTGAGTCAGAAGGCCTGTTTTCACACTGCATGTCTAATCTAAACTAAATGCAGCCCAAAAGCAAAAATATACATAGTCCCAGAAAAATGTGGGGGGAAAATGGCAGGAAACTTAGCTTTACTCATGAAAATTTAGTTTTGTTTAATAGAAGAAAGGAAATGTTCCAGTTAATTGGCATCTCCAGTAATTTTCCATGTGTGCCTTTGATGTACCAAAAGTTGGGATAGAAAACACATTGCATCTAAATTGTGGATGTTTCCAGTTCCATGTCCACCTTGTTCAAACCTGACATGAAAGTTGCTCCCTCCTCTGTTATTATAGTTTAGCTCTGACTCACTATTGCTGAGCTCTGCAAATAAAAATAGCCAGTCTTAATAATTGTCCAAAATATTATGGAGAGAATTTGAACATGGCTTCAGCAGACATATTTGGTGTAATTCAGCATTTGTTTCGATCATGAATAAAAGGTGAACTCAAATACGGATTCAATGCCCAAGTTTTTTAATGAAAGTTTATAAGCAATTTTGTAGATGATACAAAAGTGGGTGGTTTTGCAGGTAGTGTAGATGGTTGTGAAAAATTGCAGCAGGATCTTGATCAATTGGCCAAGTGGGCTGAGGAATGGTTGATGGAATTTAATGCAGAGACCTGAGATGTTGCATTTTGGGAAGTCTAACATGGGCCGAACCAACACAGTCAATGGTAGGACTCTGGGTAGTGTTGTACAGCAGAGGGATCCAGGAGTGCAGGTGCATAGTTCCTTGAAAGTGGAGTCGCAGGTAGATAGGGTGGTCAAAAAGGCTTGTGGCACATTGGCCTTCATCAGCCAGAATATTGAGTATAGAAGTTGGGAGGTCATGTTGCAGTTGTATAAGAAGTTGTTGAGGCCGCATTTAGAGTATTGTGTTCAGTTCTGGGCAACGTGTTATAGCAAAGATGTTGTCAGGCTGGAAATGGTACAGCGAAGATTTACGAGGATGTTGCCAGGACTAGAGGGTCTGAGCTATAGGGAGAGATTGAGTAGGCTGGGACTCTATTCCTTGGAGTGCAAGAGAATGAGGGGTGATCTTATAGAGGTGTATAAGATCATGAGAGGAATAGATTGGGTAGATGCACAGAGTCTCTTGCCCAGAGCAGGTAAATAGAAGACCAGAGGACATGGGTTTAAGGTGAAGGGGAAAAGATTTAATGGGAAACTGAAGGGTAATTTTTTCACACAAAGGGTGGTGGATATATGGAATAAGCTGCCAGAGGAGGTAGTTGTGGCAGGGACTATCCCAACACTTGGGATTGTGAAACAGTTTAGACAGGTACATGGATAGGACATGTTTGGAGGGATATGGAGCAAATACTGGCAGGTGGGACTAGTGTAGCTGGGACATGTTGGCCGGTGTGGGCAAGTTGGGCTGACGGGTCTGTTTCCACACTGTGTCACTCTATGACTATGACTCTCCATGAAAGATGGAACTCAAATCTGAGATTAAAAACCTGAATTTTGCATATTTTCTCAACTGTGAACCACATTTACTTTCAGGTAAATGGTTTGTTATGTATAATGAAGGAGTGAAGTAACTTGAGATCGACTCTTCCCCAAATTCAGATGTTTGAGAGTGTTCTGTATTTGTAGTTATTTAGATTTGCAATAAAGGTAGATGATTTTAATTGCGCTTATTTTTATTTGGAAGAGGCATAAATAGTTTAGAGGGCTGCACAGTGTTGCAGCAGTAGAGTTGCTGCCTTACAGCGGCAGAGAAGGTTCGATCCTGACCTTGGTTGCTGTCTGTGCAGGGTTTGTATGTTCTCCCCGTGACCACATGGGTTTTCTCCGAGTGCTCCAGTTTCCTCCCACACTCCAAAGACGCACAGGTTTGTAGGTTAATTGGCTTCGGTAAAAATTGTAAATTGTCCCTAGCGCGAAGGATAGTGCAAGTGTACGGGGTGATCGCTGGTCGGTGCGGACTTGGTAGGCTCTCTGTATGCACTTTGCATGTTCTCCCTGTGATTGCATGGGGTTTCCTCCGAGTGCTCGGGTTTCTACATACATCCCAAAGATGTGTGGGTATGTAGGTTAATTGACTCTCTGTAAATTGCCCCCAATGTGAAGGGAATGAGTGAGAAAGTGGGATAACACAGAACTATTGTGAATGGGTGATCAGTAGTTGGCAAGGACTCGGTTGGTCGAAGGGCTGGTTTCTATGCTGTATCTTTAATCTAAACCAAACATATAATCCCTCCATAATCCTTTCATGAAGGGATTCAAAGTAACATTAGCAAATTTGCAGATGAGGCAAAGCTGGGTGGCAGTGTGAACTGTGATGAAGATGCTATGAGAATGTAGGGTGACTTGGACAGGTTGGGTGAGTGGGCAGATGCATGACAGATGCAGTTTAATGTGGATAAATGTGAGGTTATCCACCTTGGTAGCAAAAACAGGAAGGCAGATTATTATCTAAATGGTGTCAAGTTGGGAAAAGGGGAAGTACAGCGGGATCTGGGTGTCCTTGTACATCAGTCAATGAAAGTAAGCATGCAGGGTTAGCAGGCAGTGAAGAAAGCGAATGGCATGTTGGCCTTCATAACAAGAAGAGTTGAATATAGGAGCAAAGAGGTCCTTCTGCAGTTGTACAGGGCCCAAGTGGGACCACACCTGGAGTATTGTGTGCAGTTTTGGTCCCCTAATTTGAGGAAGGACATTCTTGCTATTGAGGGAGTGCAGCGTAGGTTTACAAGGTTAAATCCCGGGATGGCGGGACTGACATATGCTGAGAGAATGGAGTGGCTGGTCTTGTATACTCTGGAATTTAGAAGGATGAGAGGGAATCTTATTGAAACATATAAGATTATTAAGGGTTTGGACACGCTAGAGGCAGGAAACATGTTCCCGATGTTGGGGGAGTCCAGAACCAGGGGCCACAGTTTAAGAATAAGGGGTAAGGCATTTAGAACGGAGATGAGGAAACACTTTTTCACACAGAGTTGTGAGTCTGTAGAATTCTCTGCCTCAGAGGGCGGTGGGGGCCGGTTCTCTGGATACTTTCAAGAGAGACCTTAATAGGGCTCTTAAAGATAGCGGAGTCAGGGGATATGGGGAGAAGGCAGGAACGGGGTACTGATTGTGGATGATCAGCCATGATCACATTGAATGGCGGTGCTGGCTCAAAGGGCCGAATGGCCTACTCTTGCATGTATTGTCTATTGCCTGTTCATGGTCAAATCTCACATATAGTTTGTCATGAAAATAATTTTCACCCACTGGAACTGGAAATTTGATGTCTAATCATTTTGGGCTGTGTGTGTCTGTATCCTGGCTGACTGGCTTCAGAAGCATGCAGTGAAGATGGAGAATGTACCATTTAAAAGGGCAAGGGAAATTCCGCTGTGTCAATTTGCCCAAATCTGCAGATAGAATTGATGAACACTTTAAAACACTGGCTAAACAACCTCTCATCTTACTTCATACCAGCATTTGAATATTTTATCCAATTTGCTTCACATTGCGTAGAAGTTGTAAAATTATAAATAAAACAGCGAATAGTATCTTGCCAGTATTGGCAATAGTGTAATGCCCTTATTGTGTTGCCAGTAATGTTTTGACATTAGAGATATTGCACAAAGTTATACAGTTTTTTATTTTAGTGCATATTAGTAATGCATTGTCATCTGTAACATGATCCATTCATTGTGGGGGCAGGGGGGCTTTTTCTTTCCTTTTAAGCTCTTGCATTTGAATTTTTAAATCACCGCTCTTTGGTTCTGCAGTTGCTGGCATTGAAGTTGTATGATGGCTTCTGTTTGGCTTTTGCTCATTTGGCATCTGCAGGAAAAAATGACCAGTTTTGCAAAGTTCGGTGGAATTAATGAACAATTTTTATTGTGATGATGGAAAATAGTGGTTGAGTAAAGAGGATAGGCTAGAATATTACTTTTTAACTAGTGGTAGTCTGACTATTTTTCATATGGAAATACACAAGAAAACAACATGAATAGGAGTTCACACTTCATGCACAGATGGAATCTAGGCATAGATCACACTCTGGTTTCTTCTGAAAACTGTGCATTTCATCATACTATAATTTTCTACGATGCAGTGCAGTTGGGCTTCACTTTTAAAAGGAATTGCATCACGTCATTACTTTAAGAATGATAACCTCTAGCCATTTTCTTAAGAGTGATTAAAAAAAAAAAAGTTTTATCACAACAAGAAGTAGAACTTCCTGAATGTCTACCTCACTTTTAGTTTAGAGATACAGTGCAGAAACAGGCCCCTTCAGCCCACCGGGTCCACGATAACCAGCAATCCCTGTACACTAGCACTATCCTACACACTAGGGAAAATATACCATTTTTACCAAAGCCGAATTAAACTACAAACCTGTACATCTTTGTAGTGTGGGAGGAAACCGGAGAAAACCCATGCGGCCACAGGGAGAAAGTACAAACTCCATGCAGATAGCACCCGTAGTCATGATTGAACCCGGGTCTCTGGCGCTGCAAAGCAGCAACTCTACCGCTGCGCCACCATGCCACCCAAACATCTTTTGAATGTTAATTACAATTACAATAATTGTAATTAACTTTAAAAAGATGTGCAGAACCATTTCCCCTCGTTGGTATGAAGGTCAGCTTGAGTATATTTGGGAATGTATATGTCTTGGAAAGTTGTTGATTGGTGCAGTAATGCTTGTTTAAAAAAAATCTTGTATAAAGACGGCAAGTAGGGCAATTCATTGAAACTTGCTATGCTTATGAATTAGATCTAGAGATGAGGGGAAGTTGGTTTCATCTTTATGCTGAGAATTTGTAATTTTATTTTGAGGGGATTGATGTAATCTACTTTGTAACTGAAAGCATTGTAACAGATCCTAAAGGCCATGCACAAGTACTATGATTTTTTTACATTTGAGAAGCATACAAGTGTGCTGCTTGGAACTTGCGGACAGAGCTGAGAAGAATGTAGGAACATGCAAATTCAGAGCAGTCACAGCTCCTTGCCCCGTGTAGTCACCTCTCCCATTCAGTTAAGATTGTGTGATGATTGCACCCTCAACTGTGCATCTACCCACAATAACTCTGCTTATCGAGATTCTTTCAACCTCTTCCTTAAAAATATTCAAAGCCTCTCATACATTCTTTCTGGAAGAGGGTACAAAGACCTGTAGCCCTCTGAGAGGAAAAAAAAATTAGACAATGTTGTCTAATGTTGTGCAATACAAGGTTGAGAATTATATTCTGCCCTTTGTACCTTCCCCTTTGCACTACGTATTACTTGAGTTTGGCTTGATTGTATTTACGTACAGTATTATCTAATTTGTTTGAATAGCATGTAAAACAAAGCTTTTCACTGTACCTCAGTGGACATGACAATAAATTAAACCAAAACCTAATTAAGTTCCCAGTGTGGTGTAGCAGCTGAAGTGATTGGACCTGTATTATGGTGGCATTCCATCAGACAACGTTTACTTCATAACCTGATAGTCTCGGCCACCAACCCACTTTTAAGGGAAGATTTTTTTGCTAGTCAATAAAGTTACAGTTAAATGAGTTTGCAGACTTTTTATTAAGCCAGTTCTGTTGCTCCAAAATGTTACCCTTTGTTAGAAATAAGAGCATTGAGAGTGACTCATTTAGAACTAGGTTAAGTTGAAACGCTGCTGTTAAAGTCGTATGTGAACATGTACGCCAGGTGCTAATTGTTGTATTATTGTTTACTGCCTGTGGGCAGCATTCATTTTTAATATTAATCTTCTAATGAACAGCTCCTCCAAATAAGGAAAGATTGCATTTAATAGTTGCGGGCAATCAACTTTATGTTTGGAATATTTGGGATTCAACTGAATTAATTGAATAGTACGGGTGTCAGGGTTATTGGAGAGTAGGTAGGAGAATGGAGTTGAGAGGGAAAGATAGATCAGCCGTGAGTGAATGGCGGAGTAGACTTGATGGGCTCAATGGCCTAATTCTGCTTCTAGAACTTATGAACTTGGGTAATAATAATTGAAATGTTTGGAATGAAATTTTGAAAAGTAGAAAGAAAATAATCTGAAGAGCTCCAAGACTCGCTTTCTGCATGAAGTGGTCAGGCATGTGAAGGTTGCATTTATCTTCTTGGGTTGAAAGTTCTGAGATGAGTATATTTTCACGCAGGAAGTTTGTATTCAGTCATTTCTATTCTGACATTATTCTGTACCCAATGTTAGATGACATTTGAACTTGCATGTAGGTTTAAGCATTTGACTTGTTTTCCCAGTGAGTGCAGTTTGTGCTTTTTAAGGATCTTATATTGTCCACGTGGACTTTGTGCAAGGTCTCGCATGGTAAGCTGGTCCAGAACCTTGAGACACATGGGATCCAAGTTGAGTTGGCTAATTAGATCCAAAATTGACATGGAAATAGAAGGGGTGGAGGGATGGTTTTCTGATCTATGACCCACGGTATAACTTAGGAATTGGTACATGGACCTTTTGATGTTTGTAATATATATCAATGACTTTGGATGCGGATATAGGATGTATAATTGGTACATTTGAGCTTGTTCAAAAATTGGTGGTATTGCAGAGAGCGAGAAGATTGATGGCAGAATATAAAACTGATGGAAAGTTGGCCAGAGCCTTGGCAGGTGAAATTTAATCCTGACAAATAGGAGGCAATTCCTTTTGGGAATTCAGATAAGGATAGGACATTTACAGTAAATAGTAAGCCGTGAGGAATGTAGAACAGGGACCTTGGGGTCAAGTCCACAATTAACTGAAAGTAACAACAGAGGTGGATAGGCTGGTCAAGAAGGCATCTTCATGCTGGCCTTCGTGGGTCAGGAAATAGAATATAAAAATCGGGATTCAATTTACAACTTTACATACAATGGTTAGACAAGCATGGTGTGTTGTTCTGGTCACCACGCTATAGAAAGGATGTGATTGCACTGGAGAGGGTGCATAGGAGATTCACCAGGACATTGCCCGGAATGGAGGACTTTAGTCATGGTGGATTCGGGGACAGTTTCTTCCCAGCTGTTATCAGGCAACTGAACCATCCTACCGCAACTAGAGAGCGGTCCCAAACTACTATCCACCTCATTGGTGATCCTCGGACTATCTTTGATCGGACTTTACTGCCTTTATCTTGCACTAAACGTTATTCCCTTATCATGTATCTGTACACTGTGAATACCTCGATTGTAACCATGTATAGGCTTTCCGCTGACTGGTTAGCATGCAATAAAAGCTTTTCACTGTAGCTCTGTACACGTGACAATAAACTAAACTGAAACTGATAAACTAAACACCCGGGGCCAAAGAGGGAAGAGGGGGTCACCTAATAGTATGTAAAATGTTGAGAGACATAGATGGAATAGATGTGTAGGGTAGAAACATGCGCCCATGACAGGGTATCAAAAACGAGGGCATAGGTTTAAGGTAAGAGAAGTTTTAAATGAGATTTCAATAGTCAATATTCAGATTTATTCACCACATACACAATGAAGTGCAGTGAAATGAACTTGGATGAAAGTTATTTTTTACATGAATACCTGGCACTGCCAGGAAGATGGTGGAGCCAGATGGCGGTACTGTGTGTAAGAAGTTTTAGGGATTCACTGGAATGGGCAAAGCATAGACAGATAGGGACATAATGCAGGCAAATTGGACAAGCGCAGATGGGCTAAATAGATGTAGTGAGGAGAAGGGTCCATTTATGTGCTAGACCAAGACTCTAATTCCATTTCAAACCATGTGTAATTAAATGTTCTTGAAGCGGTAGGAACAGAAATAATAAGAGGGTGAATTTCAACGAATTTATTATTTGTGCAACTTGAGTAAATTTAGCTCCCAATAACATTTAGATGTTCAACTTGAACTGAACTAAATATTCCACCAAGATTACTTTTTTGTAGATTCATAACTTTTGGTACAATTTTGAGAAATTTTCTTTTGATGTTAAGTTATTATTCTGTTGGTTTTGCTTCCAAGGTTTTCCAACTGTATTGTGAATAAAAAGTAATATTCTTTACATTAATATTTTGTGTGTTAACCAGCATCTGCAGCTCCTTATTTGTATAGAAAGACTTGTTCATTTGAGTTTGAACTTCCTGGTCTGTCGTACATTGTTTTGTGATTTTGCACCCACAAAACCACTTTAGCCTGAAAATGAAATAAAACAACAGTGAAGGAAGGAACTGCAGATGCTGGTTTGCACCAAAGATATGCGAGAGTAACTCAGCGGGACAGGCAGCCTCTCTAGAGAGAAGGAATAGGTGACATTTCAGGTAGAGACTCTTATCAGGCTGAGAGTCAGGGGAGAGGGAGACTAGAGATATGGAAGGGTATGAGGTGAAATCAACATCAAATAGATGATCAATGAAATGTAGAATGGTTCATTGTTAACTGAGGGGAAGGTGACAACGAGGCATACAATCATAGAAACATAGAAGATAGGTGCAGGAGTAGGCCATTTGGCCCTTCGAGCCAGCATCGCCATTCAATATGATCATGGCTGATCATCCAAAATCAGTACCCCGTTCCTGCTGATTCCGTTAGCCCTAAAAGCTAATTCTCTTTTTCATACATCCAGTGAATTGGCCTCCACTGCCTTCTGTGGCAGAGAAATCCACAGATTCAAAACTCTCTGGGTGAAAACGTTTCTCCTCATCTCTGTCCTAAATGGCCTACCCCTTATTTTTAAACCCCTGGTTCTTGACTCCCCCCAACATGGGGAACATTTTTCCTGCATCTAGCCTGCCCAATCCTTTAAGAATTGTATGTTTCTTTAAGATCCCCTCTCATCTGTCTAAATTTCAGTGAATATCAGCAGTCGATCCATTCTTTAGCCCCATCGATCCATTCAGTGACATTAATCAGGAGGACAGTGAAACTAGTTGGAGAACTAAGGTGGGGAGAAGGGTCTTGACCCGAAACATCACCTATTCCTTTTATCCAGAGATTCTGCCTGTCCCGCTGAGTTACTCTAGCATTTTGTGTCTATCTTAGATGTGTTACAGACCGTCTGTAGCCTTCTGGAGACCTGACACAGAGCCTTGACCTAAAACATCGACCATCCTTGTGCCTCCACGGATGCTGTCTGAGCTGCTGAGTTCCTCCAGTAGTTTTTTTTCCCCTGCATATTACCGCACTTGTCATGTGTCTCCAGTTGTCTATACTCTTCAACGTGCCTTGACCAGCCTGTCTCAGAAACCCCTATTGCCAGGCATTTAGTGAAACTTAGTGTGAAACAAAGATAGGATTCTTTAAATGAAGTTTGGAGTTCTTTCCTTGCTTTCTGTTAAAGCCTGCTCTGGAAATAAACTTTTTGTTTAAGAAGGAACTGCAGATGCTGGAAAATCGAATGTAGACAAAAGTGCTGGAGAAACTCAGCGGGTGCAGCAGCATCTATGGAGCGAAGGAAATAGGCAACGTTTCGGGCCGAAACGTTGCCTATTTCCTTCGCTCCATAGATGCTGCTGCACCCGCTGAGTTTCTCCAGCACTTTTGTCTACCTGGAAATAAACTTGCCAGGTGAGATTCATTTTGGAACCGGCCACTGAGTGTACAAGTGTTATGACGTTCCTCTGAATACTTGCAACCTATGGTAACACACTCAAAACAATATTGTTTCATTATTTAACTATCCCTTGACCTTCCTATTTCTGTGACTTGAAGAACCAAAAAAATCGTCCTGCCATTCGAGAAGAAAATTTGAATGTGTCATATAATCTCTTAGAATCTAAAATAAGTTTGTTTTTCTGTGGTTCTTGTACTTTCTGGTCAGTGATTTGCTTTTGTGGGACAAGCAATAATTATAATGGAATTTGCATTGTCTTGCATTGAAAAATGTAGTCATCTATATTGGTTAGCAGAATTAGAATGTATTTTTGTGCTGTATGTTTCTAATCTAATATGTAATCTTGGGGTCCCGACCGAAATGTCACCCATCCTTTTTCTCCAGAGATGCTGTCTGACCTGCTGAGTTACTCGGCATTTTGTGTCTATCTTAGGTGTACACCAACATCTGCAGTTCCTTTCTGCACTGTAATATTTTTATATGGTAAATTTGTACTCTAGCAAGAAAGAAATTCCTTAAAACATTTATACTTTAGTCAAAACTATGTTATAAACATGTGTAGGAAGTAACTGCAGATGCTGGTTTACATTGAAGATTGACACAAAATGCTGGAGTAACTCAGTGGGACAGGCAGCATCTCTAGAGAGAAGGAATGGGTGATGTTTTGGGTCGAGACCCTTCTTCAGACTGAGAGTCAGAGGAGGGGGAGAGGGAGGCACAGATAAAGAATGTAAGGCATGAAAATGAGACATCAAAGGGGTCAAAGATCAAGGAAAATGTAGAATAGAGCACTGTTAACTAGGAGAAGGTGACAACGATGCAAACATTATTATAAACATTATTAATTCATTACCGGTACTCACTTTTGTTTATTAGTTCACTGACATTTATCATGATCTTGATTTCAAATTTTGTTGAGTTCCTGGAGGCACTCTTGCTCCAGAAACGGAGAGTTGTGCATGCAAGTTATTTTGATTTTGGCTGAAACTTCAGTGCAGTATCAAAAGAGTGCTGTAGTTGAGTTAGGTGTAGAAGATGACATGGCAAAAAAAGAGCAGTTACTGCCTTTGTACAGGCCAATATTTTACTTTGCAGCCAATTGCTTTAGTAGTCTTTTTCACCATTGCTGTTTTCAAAGTCTTCACATTGGGTTCGTTTGTTCTGCCTAACGTTACTGCATATCAGAAAGCTGCTTCTAAAGCACTGACATTCTGTGCAATGCCATACGATTTGAAATCTCTGTTTCCCACCTTGGTTCTCCTTTCTCCTTTCTCCTTTCTCCTTTCTCCTTTCTCCTTTCTCCTTTCTCCTTTCTCCTTTCTCCTTTCTCCCCTTCTTTGCACCATCTGTTCATCTCACCTCATTTTTACATGCTTCTTATCACCACCATTGGTCAGATAATCCGTTAGCAGCTGTTTCTCCACTATATACATGTTTACTTCCCAGCTTCTGCCTCGTTGCTTAATTGGCCAAACTTGTAATCAACCTTCTCATCTTTCTTTTGACTGTGTTTATATTTTTTTTAATATACTTGGTGGCAATGTTTTGCGCCTTTTATTTTGGTTACAGATATTATAGAAGTGCAAGTTGTATTTTTCCCTTTCTGTTAGTAATTGATATTAAGATTCGATTGATGAAGAACAGTAACTCATGTACAGTTCAGATGATTAGAACTGGGCTGCAATTTGGTCCAGGAAATGCTAGAGAAAAATGCGTATTTACATTTTCTTCTATGCACCAATTGTCAAACAAGAGATATTTTTCAAAAGCTGTGACTGAATCCTTTCATACTTCTCTGAGGCATACTAAGAAGATCATGTGTAAAATCTCTGGTTCAAATAGAACAGGTTTCAGTAATTGAATTTTCATATCCTCATGCTCTGTTATTGCTACAAGAGTGAACAAGGGTATGTTTATGAACTTTGTAGGACAGAATATTTGTTCTTTTCCATGGGAACGATCTGCATTTCACAGCTTTCACGTCCTTTTGTCAGTCTTCTCCTTCTAACGTCCTAATCTATCAATCAGGCAGCCTCTTCAGCACCTTATCTCCATAGCAACCCTAGTAGTACTTCATTTTATTCTATTCATTCCTTTCACGTCATCTTTACGACTTAAAGCAAGCCTTTATTTCTCACTTTTGCAGTCCTAATGAAGTATGACTTGCAAATGTAATTGTTTCTCTTTCCACAGATGCTGCCTGACCAGTGTTTCCAGCATTTTCAGATTTCCAGCAGGTGTAATTGTTTTGATTTGATTTTCATGAGCTTCAGTATGCTCTTTTTCTAAAGAGGTTATGAGATCGAGCACACTTCTGAAGTAGTATGTGTAGGAAGGAACTGAAGATAGACACAAAATGCTGGAGTAACTCAGCGGGACAGGCAGCATCCCTGGAGAGAATGAACGGGTGACTTCAGTAGTATTATCTACTTTTCTGAAGTAATATTATCTACGTTTTTAATGATTTTGGACGCCCTATTTTCAAGATAGCCTAGAATACAAGGAATAATGGGCGCAAGGCATTTGGCTGTAGTTTGTTTTCGCATTTTTAGATGCCTGCATCACAGATTCTTTGTCAAATACCATGACAGCAGCTTACCATGCTTAAGAATGCAGGAATTTTTCATATACTGCGCCAATGTCTTGTCATGCTCAATCGAGTTGGCATTCTGTGGTAACATTCTTGGTTCGAGACACTGAATCTACGTAGGAAAGAAAATTGGTTCTTGTGGGTCAGGAAATGTTTCTTATTGTAGGCAATAGACTGGAGTGAACAAATGAGAAAAAGGCTCTTGAGAATTCTCCTTTGCAGGAAAAAATATAATTCCGTTTAAAGCAAATTTCTTCCCATAATCTTAATTGGTTATGCATAACGTGTGATCAATGCAGAAGCTAGTCTCGCAACTAAAATCTTAGTTTATTTTTCTATTGTAAGATTTGTTTTCAGATTAGCTGATATACTATGCTTCGGTGAAATAATCTTCAGAAGGGGAGGAATTTAAATATGTTTCCATGACTGAGATAGGGATGTGTGAGCTGAATGAATGCCTTGTAAGTCAGATGGTTGGTATTATCACTGGTAGATATAATGAATGGATAAAGCAGTTTTTACTGTTTGAATACTATATAAAATAATTTCCATGTGACTTTTTGCATTAAAATCTCTTTCCTAAATCATAACGCATGCTATTTAACCATTACTTTTATTACAACCTTTAGAAGTGGGCACTGTTAAAAGTCAACACTGGTTGTTCACTGAGGTTTTATTTAGGATGACACCTATTGTGCACTGGTGAGCAAATATTTTTGATATGCAGTTGTGGTTTTTCTTGAGAAAGCAGGATGCAACTATGTTCCTTGGTAAATATTTATATATATCTGGTGATGTGGGCATCGTTGGCATGGGAAACATTATTCATCTTTAATTACCATTGATAAAATGTTGGCCTGCCTGTGCCTTAATCTGCTGCAATCCTTTGCTGATGGTATTCCTACTGTTGTATTGAAGGGCTTTAAGATTTTGATCCTGTTGCGATAAAGCAATGGCGGTATATTTGTACGTTATGGTGGTGTGAGAATTGGACTGGAGTTTTGGGCGAGGATATGCCTTTGCTGATCTTTATCCGCAGTGGTGGACTTAGTTGTTGGGAATTGCAGTCGGAGCAGGTATGGCAAATAACTGCAGCTCATTCCTCAATGCACACTCCTATCATGGTGCTCCAATGACGAAGGTTCAGTTACCCTCCTACAAGACATAATGACCCATGGAGAGAAGAGAGTAACATTGAATCCTGTCGGCTGAGGTGAAGGTGTGGCTGGAATGGTTTCTGGTGATGGATGGATTACCAATCAGGCAGGCTACTGTTGTCCAAGGTGGTTGAAGCTACACACATCCATGGTAGTGAAGATTGTACTCACTCTCATCTGATTTGCACCTTGTAGATGACAAAGGACTTGGGATGTCAGGACATGAGTCAACTACTCCTGGTTAGCCATGCTCTTTCGTACCTTTGTTACCTCAATATTTATGTGGTTTTTCTGGTCAGTGAATACTAGGTAGGTGTGTAGGTAATCCTATTAAAGGACTGCCTTTGGAAAGGAGATGAGAAGGAATTTATTTAATCAGGGGGTGGTGATTCTGATGAATTCATTGCCACAGATGGCAGTGGAGGCCAGTTCATGGATATTTTTATGGTGGAGATTGACAGATTCTTGATTAGTATGGGTGTCAGGGGTTATGGGGAGAAGAATGGAGTTCAGAGGAAAAGATAAACCAGCCATGATTGAATGGTGGAGTGGACTTGATGGGCCGAATGGCCTAATTCTGCTCTTATGAGCTTATTTCCCCATGTTTGGCCCATATCTCTCTGAACCTTTCCTATGCAAATACATCCAAATGTGTTGTTACTGCTGTTGTTGTACCTGTCTCAACTACCTCCTGTGGCAACTCATTCTATATACCAATCGGCCTTTGAGTGAAAAAGTTGCCCCTTGGATTCCTATTAAATCTCACCCCTCTCATCTTCAAGCAACTTGATTTATGTCTGCATCAGTAATCCATCTGCAATATTAGTTCAGATTGTATTTCCCCCCTTTTTATTCTTACTCTCTCTGGGGGTGGAGGACATGCCCAGCCTAACCTGCTGAGCAAGTACAAAATGCTGGAGGAACTCAACGGGTCAGGGTTTAGGTCCTCATGCTCCACATATCACAAATCCCATATTCATTCCCTCCCCCTCTCACACCATCCTCCCCTATGCCGCACCTGAACGCACACCCATTTCTCCCCGCCCCTTCCCTTTTTCACCTACATTCTTTCCTCTCGCTTCACAATTCGTAACTCTTCAATCCTTTTGTCTCGCATCTTCTGCCTCTTCATCTTTGACCTTTGCCCACCACACCCTACTCCTCCCTCACCTGTTTCAACCTATTACCTGACAGCCTTTGTCCTGCCCCTCCTTTTCCAACTTTCTTTCCCTTTCGCTACAATCAGCCTGAATAAGGGTCCCAACCAAAGATAATAGTATCTTTGGTCCCAACCTCAAGAATTGAATGTAACAGAACACATGATATCACCGAAGGAATTTGTAATTGCAACGTTTTGTACAAATTTGATGGTGCTGCAAATTCATGTTTGATTTAAGTGTTTGTGCTTTTAAAGTGGAAATTTGCTTTTTAGTAAAGAATGTATTCCTGAGTGTTTCATTTTGTTCCTTTACTTCCTGCATTTTGATGTTGCTAATTCATTTGTATTTCACTTTATTAAAAAGATTAGTTGCATCTGACTATACAGACACAGCCTGTCACATGATACCCAAGTTGTTTCTTTGGAAATAAGTAATTTATTAACTAGTTTTGAATCATCGGCGGCCATTCGAAACGTGTATGACAGTCCTCTCATGGAGGACGCCTGTGCGTGACTTTGTTTAACGTGGGGAGACTGGTGCACAGACAGCCACCACACGGTCCTTGACAGATCTGGGTCAGAATCCAGTGGCATGGAATCCAAGACGACCGGGGACCCTTTTCTGCTGCAGCCTTCATCCGCCTTCCCAGCTGTTGTGATGCTCCACTAAAGTCAGCCATCATCCTCGGCCTGTTCCACCGTTGAGTTCTTGGTTGGATTGCTCTTTGTTAGAGACCTCCACCTCGACCTTACCGTCATGGGTGACCCTACCAGGAGCATAACTCCAGACGGCATCGCTCTCAGGATCTCAGGACCACACAACCTCCTCCACCACGACAAGGTGACAATCCACGGAGAAGTGCAGGACTGGCTTTCAGGTTGTGTTTCAACATTATAGCTTTGGCGCTCAAAATTAAAAAAAAATAATAATCTAGCATTAAATTATTTTTTATAGCATGTTATGATATTTGGATTATCAAGTCCCAAATTTCTGTCACCTGTAAAAGTCTATATCCAGCTGCAGAAGTGAAGATAGACAAAATGCTGGAGTAACTCAGGCAGCATCTCTGGAGAGAAGAAATAGGTGACGTTTCGGGGTGAGACCTTTCTTCAGACAGAGTCAGGGGAGAGAGAAACTGGAGGTAAGGGAGGTTAAGGTGTGAAAACGACACATCAAAGCTGACGATCAAGTAATTGTAGTATGGTTTAGTGACAACGAGGCATACAAATGGTAAAAATCAGAAGGACAGTGAAACTAGTTGGAGAACTAGGGTGGGGGAGGGACGGAGAGAGGGGGAAAGCAAGGGTTACTTGAAGTTAGAGAAATCAATATTCATTCTGCTGGGTTGTAAGCTGCCCAAGCAAAATACATACTCCTACAGAAACACATCAAAAATAAATGGAGGCTTGGTTTTACCAAACTTGTTGTTTTATTTTTGGGCAGTTAACATTAAAAATATGAATTTTTGGTTGGAAGAAATAGATCAACAACCAGATTGGTTAAAAATGGAAAAGGAAGATTGTTCACCTTTTGAAATCGGTTTGATACTATTTGCTACTTCTAAATTAAACAAAAACATTTATAGGGAAAATCCTATAATATATAGTGCTATGCGAATTTGGAAACAATTAAAAAAGACATTAAAATTAGATAACTTATCACTTTTTCTTCCAATTGTGAATAATCCTTTGTTTAAGCCCTCATGGTTGGACAAAGGTTTTACACAATGGAAAAACTATGGAGGCACAAGGAAGGCACTTTTCTTTCATTTCAGGAGTTGCAGCAAACTTATGGACTTCAAGTAAATGATTTTTTCAGATATCTTCAACTTAGAGATTATGTAAAAGCAAATACTCAAAACTTTAGAATTAGAAATTCAGAAATTCTTGACGACTGTTGGAATAAACATCCTAATACAGAAAAATTAATATCTTACATATATAATATTTTATTAGACAGCGATATCCCATCGACGGACTTACATAGACAAACATGGGAAAAAGAACTAAATCAAATAATAACGAAAGATACTTGGGAAGAAAGTTTACAACACATACATCAATGTTCATTAAATGCCAGACACTCGCTAATATAATTTAAAGTAATACACAGGTTACATTATTCTAAAACAAAATTAAATAAAATCTTCCCACATATTTCACTTATATGTGATAAATGTCAACATTTAGAAGCTAACTTATCTCATATGTTTGCAAATTGCATAAAAATTCAAAACTTCTGGGCAAATATTTTCAGAATAATATCTAAAGTGACCAGCACTCAATTAGACCCGGATCCAAAATTAATAATACTAGGAACATTAGAACTAAATCAAACATTTACAACAACTCAAAGAAACTTTATTGATTATAGTATAATAACTGGGAAAAAATTAATTCTAAAATTTTGGAAAGGCCCTATAACCCCCACAATTAAAATGTGGATTATAGAAATGACGGAGACCTTACACTTGGAAAGAATTAGACTTGTCCTGTTGGACAAACAAGAACTATTTGCTGGAACATGGTCTCCCTTTATTGATTATCTAAAGGGTCAGAACGGTTCAGCACGAGAACCTGACTAGCACTCGAGCCAAGGAATAGATGAAATGTTATATTCTGAAATGTACGAATATATCCCGAATGAAGTTTTTTATCTTAGTAAGTTATTCCATTCTTCTTTATTATCTCTTTCTTTTTTGTTTTCTTTGTTTCCCTTTTTTTTTCTCTTTTCTTTTCTCTCGTTTCTTTCTTTATTTCATCTATCTTTTTAGTTCTATTTAGTTTAAAAAAAAAAGAAAACAGTATTGGAGACAATGTAATAATATTTGACAATATTATTAATTTAAAAATGTAAGACTGGTAACGACTTTAATATGATATGTATTTACCTCCAATAAAAAATATTTTCAAAAAAAAAAAAGAAAAAGAAACACATCAACTCGGTGAAAGACGCTCTTTGGTCTGCATTAATGCAAGTTACGCCTGAATATTCTACTAGAATATTCTTCTATTCTAGTAGAAGAATACTATTCGCAATCCTTACTTCAGCTCTCCTTCGGCCTCTCCTTCACTACTTTTTCTGGTCTGTATTGGTGCTGCTGATTGTTTTTGTACAGAGCTTAAATGTTTTTACTCTGCTGCCAACTTCCATTCTGTCTACATTCATGGCATATGTCCTGCTCTTATGAAATCATACCCCCCCCCCTCCTCCCACTTATCATTATATAATTCTACCTGTCAGCTGACCAGTATCATTCAAAACACAAAATGCTGGACAAACTAAATGGGTCGAACAGCATCAATGGACAGGTAACATTTTGGGTTGGGACCCTTCTTGAGACTACTTGACTGAGTTCCTTCAGCATTTGCCGTGTCTTATATCTTGATCAATATCATTCTGTAGCAAAAAACTAATCACATCACTATCAACAACACCATTTTTCATGTCACTTGCAAACTCAGCACTCATACCTCTTATACTCGTTTTTTAAGTTGTTAATGTACATAACATCAGCAAAACTCAATCAAATTTGTCCAACTGGATTTTCCACCAACCGTTCCTAGTTCTGTGTCTTTTAAGTATAGATTGATCCTGTCTCAGGATTTTTCCAATACTTTCCCTGCCAGTGACATTGGACTCACTCGCCTTCCGTCCTTGAATAAAGTTATCACATTTACTCTCTTCTGATCATCTGGCACTTTGCTTATGGATTTAAATATCTATCATTGCCCTAGCAATCTCCTCTTTTGTCTCCCAGATCAGCTGGATCCGGGGTAATTATCCACCTTTATGCCCGCTAAGCCATCTAAACTCGCTCTTGCCATGCTCTGGAATTTAATGATCTCAACTGACATCCCCAACTACATCGACCCGAAACATCGCCCAATCCTTCTCTCCAGAGATGCTGCCTGGCCCGCTGAGTTACTCCAGCATTTTGTGTCTATCCCCAACTACAATATCTTATGGCACCACACACAAATTGCTCCGATGGTACTTAATGGGTCCTATTCTTTCCCTGTTGTGCTCCAACTCTAAATGTATTTATAAGATGTCTTGGGATTTTCCTTAGTCTTATCTGCCTGTGATGTTTCCGGGCCCTGTTTGCCAGTTAATTTATTTTGAACTACCCTCTCTTCCCCCTTTATACTCCTGAAAGCCTCTCCCATTTTCATTGCTTGTCGTACCCATCGTATCCTTCCTTTCTTTTCTTTAATGGACCCTTGATATTCTGTGACTTTGAGGATTCTCTTGACTTGCTATCCCTGTCACATTCACCCAGACGACTTGCAGCGTAATCACTACAACAGAGAAGTCAAAGCAGAGTAAACAGTGCTTTGTAGAACACCTCTTAAATCTGCAAGCATGACCCTGAACTTTAATTTTCAATCCCACCCTGACCTCTGCATTTGGACTCTTGGAGAATTCCAGTGAAGCCCTTCATAAGCTTTAAAACAGCATTTCATCTTTTGAGGTGTCACCACTTAATTTTCAAGGATTAACAGTGGCCATCTGAAACAGTTGAATTCAATCTTTCTAGAATTGGCTGGGACATCAACTTGAAATTTTAACTCTGTTCATCTCGCCACTGGTGTTGCCTAATCTGCTGAATATTTCTAGCGTGCTCAATTTTCACTTTACCATGCTTTTACATGTTAGTGACAGTGCTTGTCAATTCTTGGCCTCTGGAAGGCGACTCCGAACTGTCAAAGCCGCCACAGCCAGACATTAAAAACAGCTTTTTTTCCACGAGCAGTAGCTCTGCTCAACAGCCAAAAGTCTGTTGCCTCATTTTGCTCTGGTATTTTATTTCATTCTTCACATGTTTAACTTGTAATGGTTATATTTTAAATTGTCTACTTTATATCATGTTGTTACTTGCGAGCAAAGCACCAAGGCAAATTCCTTGTATGTATACATACTTGGCTAATAAAATGTATTCAATTCAATACAGGGAAAATAAAATTGCCTGAGGCCTTAATCAGAAAATTCTAATCTTTGAAGGTTACCATGTAAGATTCATGTTGTTACATCTCCAACAATGCCTCTTCTTACCACATTTGTGCCATGAAATCCCAAAAGAATTATCCTCAAGAACCACCACTTCCTCATCTACTTCTGAAGACATGGAGTTAGCTTCTACTTCAGAAAATGTTGAAGTATTCCTGTCAAACTTAATGTCGGTACACAGTACTCCCCAATTATATTTTTATTTTCCTCATCGATCATTTTTCCAAATTGATTCAAAGGAGCAACCTTTAAAAAAAAGGACAGAACTTCCATTCCAGTGTACAGTGGCCGCTATCTTTTCTCTAGTAGGTTTGCGCT
Source organism: Malacoraja senta (assembly GCA_038087875.1). Classification (NCBI taxonomy): domain Eukaryota; kingdom Metazoa; phylum Chordata; class Chondrichthyes; order Rajiformes; family Rajidae; genus Malacoraja; species Malacoraja senta. Next base: position 28,026,627 of record CM075982.1, read on the forward strand.
TGTCATGCCAAAGGTAGTTGCGTGGTTGGTATATTATTTTTGCAAACACTGTGACTTTTGTCCTGCATTATGTAGGAGAGAGCGTGACGACAGCTGATCCTTGTTTTACAGATGTTTGGGTAATGGAAACTTGCCCTTATGACATCTGCTAATCACTACCCAATAATTTGATATAAGGAACAAAATCAGTTCTCTCAGAATTTATGTGGGAGGAGGGCAGAAAGTAAGTGAATCACCACAAAATGCAATATAATGCAGCTTGCGTTTCTCAACGCATGTGCAGCTGTTGTGAATTCTCTTTACGGAAAATCACACTACAGACTGCCTTGAGTCATACAGCGTGGAAACAGGCCCTTCAGCCCAACTTGCCCACACCGACCAACATGTCCCATCTCCACTGGTCCCAACTGCCTGCATTTGGCCCACATCCCTCCATACCTATCCTATCCATGTACCTGTCCAATTGTTGCAATAATCCATGCCTCAACTACCTCCTCTTGCAGCTCATTCCATACACCTACCACCCTTCGTTCCTATAAATCTTTCCCTCTTCACTTTAATCCTACATCCTCTGGTTCTCGAGGATGCCATTGAAGATCATTGCAGACGATTTATATAAAATAAATATACATACAATGATGCATAAAAGAAATAACAAGATCAATATGCTTAATTATTTGATTCTTTCAAGAGTTTGATAGTCCGGCCATAAATGACCAATGTAACATTGTCATCTTGAATGTAGCACCCTTTCCGTGGTTAGTTTATTTTCTTCTACCCCTGTCTCTTTTTCTAATTCTGTTTGAATACTTATTTTCTGGAGTTTAATTCTCAAGAAGCAGCTTGATTTAAGACCTATCTGTTCTATAAACATGACCGGCTAACCCATTGGGTAGTTTTATTTGTATTTGTTCTCGCATTTACACTTTGTTTCTTTTTTCATTCCTAATACTTAAGTCTCTGCCTTGTGCAGAATTTCGGAATAAATTAGGCCCAATCTGATGCTACCTCAAAACATGTGGTACCCCGTGTTTAGAATTGTGCACCATGTGCTTTGTTTACTTCCTATACTCTTTTTAGATTGAAAGCACCATGAATTGGAACTTAGTCATATTATTATGAAGCTATTTTAATATTGACACGTATTGGATTGGAAAAATGCACTAATTATAGATTAGTGCATAGTGTATGGCCTACAATTCCAGTCTACCACAATATAGAATCATACAGCAGGGAAACAAGCCATTTGGGTCAACTTGTCCAATCATTTGTGTTTGGCCCATATCCCTCAATCTATTCTATCTATGTATCTATCCAAAAGCCTTTTTAAATCTTGTTACCGTACCTGCCTTTGCTACTTCCTCTGGCAGCTTGTTCCATACACCCTCAGTTGTCTCTCAGATTCCTATTAAATCTTTCCCCTCTCACGTTAAACCAATGCCCTCTAGTTCTTGAGTTCTTGATTCCCCTACCCTGGGGGGGGGGGGGGGGGGAAAGACCATGCATTTTTACCCTGCCTATCCCCCTCATGATCTTATACACCTCTGTGAGATCACCCCTCGGCCTCCTGCACTCCAAGGGATTAAAATCTGAGCCTGCCTAACTTCTAGTAGCTGAGGTCCTTGAGACCTGGCAACATCCTGGTGTGTGTGTGTGTGTGAGAGTAAAGCCAAGTCAGTTAGCAATCAAATTTGTTTTCCAAATGAAGTTTGAGTTTTTGTTGCCATTGACTACTGAATCACTTGTTCTCTCATTCAGCATTCTTTTTAAGGTTTTTCAACTTAATACTTTGGTACGGAGTTGATTTTTGTAAAATTGAGACCATTTAATTTTGGGTTGATATAGGTTTGCTTAATTCCATTTTGTATTTATATACAAGATGTTTATAATAAGTTTTGATGAAGCCATATGATAAAGCAACAAATTTTAGGTTGGGTGACATCTGAGCTTTTCAGTGGAATGCAGAATCTATTTTAAGCATCCTTACAAATCAATCACATTGGATGATGTGAATATTTCACATTTTCTGTTTATTCTTGTTCATAGGAGCAAAATTAGGCAATTCAGCCCATCAGGTCTACTTCGCCATTCAAACATGGCTGATCTATCTCTCCCTCCTAACCCCATTCTCCTGCCTTCTCTCTGTAACCCCTGACAGCCGTACGATTCAAAAATCTATCTATCTCTGCCTTAAAAATATCCATCGACTTTGCCTTCACAGCCTTCTGCGGTAATCCACCACCCTCTGACTAAAAAAATTCCTCCTCATCTCCTTCTTAAAGGAACGTCCTTTAATTCTGCCCCTGAAGGAACACACACCACCAAAAAGCACTATTTTGTATGGAAGATGCTGGATGTACCCAGTGGGTCAGTGCATCGTTGGGAAGAGAAACAAGCAGTGTTTCAGGTTAGAAACACCTCGACGGAACTGAAGAGGAAACAAACAAAAAGTTAGTAAAGTACAGGGAGAGTGATGGAGGTGGATCTCTAAGGGTAAATCAGGGGGACTATGGGGATATGGTGTACATAGGTTATCTACCCAATGCGTGAATGGGAGCAGCTAGAGAGTGAGAAGGTAGATGAAAGAATGTGGGTGCAGTGAAAAGCAGAACAGGCAGATGTGCGGCAGTCAGGCTCTGTATGTTCACCACTCCCTGAGAGATTTGAAGCAAAAAGGAAGAAGAATGAGTTTGGCAAATAACACGGATAGATGACTGATATAGGCCAGTAAATCAATTTGCCCACTTGTTGTAGGATTCAGAATTCATCTTCTGTCCGGGTACATAGCATCCTTTTGGACTCGAGGGTTGAATTCTACAACTTTTGGAAACTTGATTTACCTGTCTGGATCAGTTTTCCATCTGTGATATTTACTCAGCTTGTTATAGAGTCAAACAGCATGTAAACAACACCTTGCCAACACCGACCAACATATCCATGCTACACTAGTCCCACCTGACTTTTAATTCCTATGGTCAGGTAAATTTGGAATGCGTTTCAAGTTATATCTATATATTCAAAGAAAACATGTTTTGGTTTAGTTTAGAGATACAGCATGGAAACAGGGCCTTTGGCCCATCGAGTCCACATCGACCAGCGATCCCCGTACACTAACACTATCCTACACTAGGGACAATTATACCAAGCCAAAAAACATACAAACCTGTACGTCTTTGGAGTGTGGGAGGAAAGCGAAGTTCTCGGGGAAAACCCGCGCAGGTCATGGGGAGAGCGTACAAACTCCGTACAGACAGCACCCATAGTCGGGATCGAACCCGGGTCTCTGGCGCTTGTAAGTGCTGTAAGGCAACAACTCTACCGCTGCGCCACCGTACCATGTTTTAGTGTTGTAACATTACATCGCTCGTTTTGGTTAACATAGATTGTTAAGAGAGATGACTAATATTTCTTGCATGCCTAATTCGTGTTTGTAAATTGTTGACTTGGAAGATTTTAATTTATTCTGATAAGGCACATCAGAAGACGACAGGATCTGGAGCCTGTTGATAACAACCGGTAATTGAGGTGTTAAGATTATATTGTAAACCATTAAATCAAATTTGACATTGAGGAGTATCATATCTTCAGATTATAGCAACTGTCTTGTTTAAAGACCAGTAAATATTTTAGACAATGCACTTTTCAGATGTAGAGATATGTTTTACAAATTTGCTGCAAGACAAAGACAGGCCACTCTAGGTATTAAGTTAGGATGACTTGATAAGCAGTGGTAATTTTGTAAATAAATAAGAGGCTTTAAAAAAAAAATTCTGTTATTCCAATTTTAAAGTTCAGTAACAAATTCAAATAAAACACATGGTCATTTTGCTTACAGCAATGCCGCAAAACATCAATGAGGTGATTACCCAATAAACTGTTATGGTACTATTTATTGAGGAAGGAGTGCCAGCCAGGATTCCAGGAGATTTTCCTGCTCCTGTTTATATTGTGATTATTAATGTGCATTTGATCTAGTTGCTTTTAACTGAAAGATCAGAGCCATTTATGTCTTACGTGCTGCGTGGGTTTGAACTTGTAATCACCTATCTTGGAGGGAGATAAAAATTGCGTCCTTGACATTTTTTTGGTGACTATTTCTGAATTTGGTGTTGCCTAGATTCATGCAGTGATGTAAAGTTATGTTGAAGTTTATTTTTACTGCTTTGTTTTATTTTCAAACAGTTTCACAACTATATCAGAAACAAACGTTGTCCAATTTGTGCGCCAGGTCCTTATGTACACTTGCAACATCCAACTCTCTCTCTCACTTCCGTCAACCTTGTCAAATCCATGTATCGTTCATGTTAGTCCAATATTCATATTGGATCAACGGAAGTTTTCTCCAACCAAAAATTGTCAAGAACAGAGCCACATACTCTGTTTGCTGGTCTCTAAGTCTACCTACTTCTGAGCAACCAAGTCTGAAATGGTCTGTTTTCACCCATGTCAGAATTGTTCCTTGAGTGAGCTTCAGTCCACGGGCTGTTCTGAACAGACTGTTCTGGCCTGATTCCATCTCTATAATGTCACAAGTCCCTTTCAGAAATCCCTCATTCACACCTTAGTTACCTGGAGATACGACCCTACGACTAACTGAAAACTCTTCTAATTCTGGCCTCTTGCACATGTAGGATAGTGTGGTTGGTGAGGACCAGGTGGGATGAAGGGCTTGTTTCAGGGCTGTACCTCTAAACTAAACTCGGGGAAAACGGATGGGTGACAATCTTTGGTCAATTCTCATTCCCTCTCCCCCACCCTGCCACCTTTTTGAAGATATCGCCTCCTTGTCAAGTATGGTGCCTGGACCTCAGTTGACCTCTGGTGCCTTGCCCAATACATAGAGAACATATGTGGGCTATGACAACCCTGACCCTAAGACCAACTTCAAACAAAAAGACTGCAACCACATAGAGTGGCAAGATTGCAGAAAAGTCATGTTCGCATGTTCATTATTGTAGTTTGCACAAGACAGTAGACATATCTGCCTTGGAAATAGAGGATGGAAAGCAAAAGATTAAGCTAAATACACATGTTTAAGATAAGAGACCCAGGCACCTGCTGAAACAAAGGCCAGATATCTCAGAACAAAGACCCTATCGTCCTATTTGGAAGAGGGCAGATGGTGCACAATCCACAATAATGGATGAATTATAAATTAAGTGGAACTTTAAAGATTGTGCACTTGTTCATAAAATGAAGGAATGAGAATTGACCAAAGAAAGAGATGAAACCAGCTCAGTTAGCATGTCTACAATGACTCTCACCAATTTCTACTGTTGTACCGTAGAAAGCATCCTAACTGCATCACAGAATGCTGGAGTAACTCAACGAGTTAAGGCCTGTCCCACTTGGGCGTCATTTGCACGTCATGCAGGTGGCGCGCGAAGATTTTGTGAATTTTGCGATTGTGAGTCACTGCCTACGCCACCACGTCTCACCACGCGCCATGCGCGCGTCACATGCGCATCACACGTAAATGATGTCGCGTAAATAACACCCAAGTGGGACAGGCCCTTCAGGCAACATCTCTGGAGAGAAGAACGGTCTGAAGATGGGTCTTGACCTGAAAGGTCACCCATTCCTTCTCTCCAGAGATGTTGCCTGACCCAAGTTTCCTTTATTGTCATTCAGACCTTTCGGTCTGAACGAAATTGTGATGCCTGCAGTCATACACAGAACCAATAATAACAAAACATACAATAAACACAAATTAAACATCCACCACAGTGAGTTCACCAAGCACACCCTCACTGTGATGGAGGCAAAGTCTTAGTCTCCGTCTCTTCCCTCCTTGTTCTCCCTCTGCGCTGAGGCGATCGATCCAGGCCGAAGATGCCGCCCTCCAGTCCAGCGGACCTCCGTGGTGCTGTCGCCGCCGCTGAGTTACTCCAGCATTTTGTGTCTACCTTCGATTTAAACCAGCATCTGCAGTTCTTTCCTACACTAACTGCATCACAACTGGTTTAGCACATGCTGTAATCCAAGTCCAAAGACATTGCACAGTTGTGGATGCATCCCAGTGCATCTCACAAACTAGTCTCCCTCTCGTAGACTCTATCGTCGTTGCCTCGGGAAAGCTGCCAACGTAATGAAGAATCACTTACATTTCAGGCATTCCCTCTTCTCCATGCTCTAATTGGGCAAAAGATAGAAAAGCTTGAAAGCACGTACCGCCAGATTCAAGGACAGCTTCTTCCCTGCTATTATCAGGCAATTGTATGGACCTTTCATCAGCTAAGAATGGATTCTTAATTATCCAATCTACCTTGTTGCACCTTTTATATCTGCACATTCTCTGTAGTTGTAACATTATATTTCTGCACTCTGAGTTCTTTCTCTTGTTGCAAAACCTGTTGTACTTGTACGGTTTGATTATACTCGTGTAGGTATGATTGGTCTGGATCACATGCAAAACAAAGTTTTTCAGTATATCTCACACACACACATGACAATAAACCAGCACGGTCAGCTTCAGTACCATAAATTCAAAGGTGACCCATTACTCTGCTATCAATGGCAGTGTGTCAGTCTTTGATTCAAAGTACATTTAAGTTTCTGGGTGATGTCCAGATTGGTTTTCACTGGAATCTACTCTGTGGTTCAAAGATCTGCTACGTGTTTTTAAGCAATAATTCTGAATAATGACCACTTGGAGAAAGCAGAAATTCTTGTATAACTGAACCTCATTAGAACAAAGATATTAAGATTCAAGTGGGGAAAGGGAAAATGAAAGAAAACTGGAATAAAAACATGTGGGCATGTTGCATTAGCCAACGTTTTTTATTTTATAAATATTATTGGAGATACAGCATGGAAATAGGCCGTTCTGCCCACCGAGTCCATGCAAACTGTTCACACTTGTTCTATGTTATCCCACTTTCTCATGCATATTTCTTTTTTAAAAAAGTATATAAACATCTATGCAATACGATTGTCACTTTTCTTCACAATACATGGAGTTTTTAGACGACTTTTCCTGCATATAGTGTAGGAAGGAACTGCAGATGCTGGATAGACACAAAAAGCTGGATGGAGTATAGTAAATAAAAGGGAAGGTACACAAAAATGCTGGAGAAACTCAGCGGGTGCAGCAGCATCTATGGAGCGAAGGGAATTGCGTTCATAATTCCACTGAAATTATAGAAACCTTTAAGGTTGATAAGCAAAAATACACCATTTATATTCTGCAATATTTAGCCATTGAGACTTAGTCCTGTCATTGTTCTTTTAATGACTATTTACTTTTGTTTTAGAGAATCGAGATTACATTGTGTGGAGTGTAGAATTTATTCTGTGGTTAAACTTTAAAAACAGTTCATTGATTTTATCTGATTGTAAGGCCATAGTTTTTTTTAATATACTTGGAAAGTTCATTGCTGTATCTTTAAGAGCGATATACGCATGCTGCAACTTAGAAGTAGAACAGGTTTTTATGAAGGCATAATTAAGTAGTAAAATCATACTCTTAAGAAAAGAGTAGTATGATCTCTGACCCACAAAGTGTGAACGTCTGCTTATCAATGTGGGCCCCCGGATGTTTAATTGCAGTCAGCAGTAGAAATTCAGTGAGGATGTTGCCAACACTCGAGGCCCTGAGTGAAAGGAGGAGGTTGAGCAGGCTAGGACTTTATTCCTTGGAGTGCGGGAGAATGAGGGGTGATCTTATAGAGGTGTACAAAATTATGAGAGGAATAGATTGGGTAAACCCCATTCATTCTAAAGAAAAGTGAAAATCTCATTGCATAGATGTTTATATACTTGAAAAATATATATATATCGAGTTTTTTGCCCAGAGTAGGGGAACTGAGAACCAGAGGACGTAAGTTTAAGGTGAGGGGAGAAGGATTTTGTATACAAAGGGCGATGGGTATATGGAATGAGCTGCCAAAGGAGGTAGTTGAGGCAGGTATCATTACATTTATGAGACATTTGGACAGGTGCATGGATAGAAGAGTTTTAGAGGGCTATGGGCCAAGTGTAAGGCAGGTGGGACTAGTGTAGATGAGGCATGTTGGTTGGCATGGGCAAATTGGGACGATGGCTCTGTTTCAACACTACATGATTCTTGAGAAGTAGCAAGCCTGAGCGATTTATTAAAATTACACTGTCAAACTACGACTACATTTGTGTGGATTCAGCTTCAGCTGGGCTATTTGGACACAGCCTTTATTGTTTATAATAAATAAGAATTTAAAATCTGTTGTATTTGCGTATGGGAGATTTAACAGTTCTCGAAATAGCATGTCAGTTTAAATAAAGAAGGGACACAAGAGACAGCAGATGCTAGATCTTATCAACAAACAGTGCTGGAGGAACTCAGAGGGGTCCTGATCTGAAACGTCATCTGTTCATTTTCACCAGAGATGCTGCCTGACCTGCTGAGTTCCTCCAGCATTTTGTTTGTGATCAGTTGTAATAATGTGGCGCAATATTTTTTTTTGTTGAAAGTGAAAAAAGATTTCGTAGTTTAAGCACTCAATCGTTTTCACATCAAACCAATTACTAAACTTTATTTTCACGTATACCAAGGTACAGTGAAATTCTTTTTTGCATACAGTTGAGTAAAAGTATAAGTCTGAAGAAGGGTCTCGACTTGAAACGTCACCCATTCCTTCTGTCCAGAGATGCTGCCTGTCCCGCTGAGTTACTCCAGCTTTTTGTGTCTACGGTTTAAACCAGCATCTGCCTTTCCTTCCTACATACTAAACTTTACCAGTCATTTTCATTAGATTTGGGGAAGTTTAAGTGAATAGATTATTACTATCTGTAACTGATCAGATACAATGTTCAAGAAGGAACTGCAGATGCTGGAAAATCGAAGGTAAACAAAAGTGCTGGAGAAACTCAGCGGGTGCGGCAGCATCTATGGAGCGAAGGAAATAGGCAGCGTTTCGGGACGAAACCCTTCTTATTTCCTTCGCTCCATAGATGCTGCTGCACCCGCTGAGTTTCTCCAGCACATTTGTCTACCACTGATCAGATGCAGTTTATTACTGACATACTTGCAATTTAATTCAAAGAATTATGCATGATGAAAGATCAGAATTTCAAAAATATATGGACACGTGCTGGAAATATTCAGCAGTCAGTAGAAATCTATGAAGAGGAAGAACAAGTTAATGTTTCAACGACCTTTCATCAGCGTGGGCCAGGTGAGAAATTAAGTGAGTTTGAAGTTGTGATGAGTGGGGAGAACAAAGGGAAAGTTTTGCGATAATGAGGAGGCCAAGGTTGACTAGGTGATACAGTGCTTTTGGAGCTGTCTAGTTAATAGATTAATGAGAGCAATCAGAGAGAGAGAAAACAATTAAAGAATATGCTGGAATTCGGGTGCTTTAAGATATCCAGTTAATCAGCATTTGTAGAGCAAAGGAAATTGAGCAAAGGTACCTGGTCTTCCACTTTGAGTGGCAAACAGGAATGGCTGGTTATATTAATTGAAAGCCTTGTGTTACCTGAATCCACCCAAGGCATTACCTTAACACAGGTGTTCCCTTTGTTCTCTCTGCCCCCCACCACCACCACAGTTTTGAACTGTGTGCAAAAAAGGAATTTCACTTTACCTCGGTATATGTGAAAATAAAGTGCTATTGAACCATCTGCAGTTCCTAGTTTCTACACTTCTTTAGCCTGTGAAGCATAAACCATCTAAACATTTTTGATGCAGTCATTACTCCACATTGACGGGCAGAATCAAAATGGAGCAGGCCTTCTGTCTAGGTGGAAAGCTTAATTCAATTTTATGAAGAAAGATGCTGTGAAGGTTTAACATGTATTGGGGTGCAATTTGTTAAATTTCTTTTAAATTGTGAGCACAACTTTTAAGTTTTAACTTTTAATAATTTTGTAGATTACAACTGAATCTTTTCTGTTAAAATATAATTATATTTATATTTCTGACTTGCAAACGACAAGTAACTGACTTAAAAGTGAAATAACAGTGAACTGCAGACCAAAGAGAGACACAAAAGGCTGGAGTAACTCAGTGGGTCAGGCAGCATCCGTGGAGCACATGGACCCACTGAGTTACTCCAGCATTTTGTGTCTGGGGAAGGAGGCTGTTGTGTGTTATATTTACTTAAAATTGAAAAATTCAACATTGAACTTTCCAATTTTAAGCAGCCTCTCTATTCCTCCCATTTATACCCCCAAGAACCCCCTCCCTGTCTCTTCATCTCTATCCTTTGTCCAACAATTTGCCTCTCAAACAACCCCCTCATATGTGTTGCATCTATTACCGGCCATGCTCTGTTCAGCCCCTTCTCTCTCCTACCTTTCCCCAACCCTGACAGTCTGAAGAAGTGTTCCGGCCAGAACTGTTGCTTCTCCATAGCCTGATCCGCTGAGTTACACCAGCACTTTGTGTCTATCTTTGACTCAAGAGTAAACACTTCTGATTAGGCAGAGAAAACCTAATATCATCAGTTACAAATGAAAGGAGGCCATTATTCTTTAACACAATAGTGATTAAATATAGCAGCAGCACTGTGAACGATAGAAACAACAAGCATGCTAGGAATTATACCAAGAATGCGCAGAAAGCATGCTAGGAATTATATCAAGAAAAATGATCTAGGTTAAAGGAAAGAAAAAGATCTAGCAGCGATGATTGGAAAATTAACAAAAAAAATGTTTTTTAATTTTTAATTTTTAATATTTTATTTATTAGAAGTAATGTACATTACAATGAAATAAGCCAAAAATAACATAATACATTTCCTGTACCACTTCTTGTTTTAAACTTTAAAAAGAAGAAAAATAGAGAAAGTTAGATAAGATAGTAAGTGCGTGAAAGAGTGATCAGGAGAAATCCGTAGAAATGTAAAACACGAGAAAGAGTTAAAAAGAAAACCAAAGGAAAAGATCCCGGTGATCATGGGTTTTCTCCGGGTGCTCTGGTTTCCTCCCACATTCCAAAGCCATGCAGGTTTGTAGGTTAATTGGCCACTGTAAATTGACCTTGATGTGCAGGGAGTGGATACAAAAGTGGGATAATATAGAACTGGTGTGAATGATGAATGGGTGCCGTGGACTTGGTGGGCTGAACGACCTGTTTCCATGCTGTTATTCTAAACTAAACTAAGACTGGCACTGCTGATGATGCCTTTTTATTTGTATCATTGGCAAACTTGGTTGTGTGGTTTTGTATGGAGAAGAAGCTTGAATGCACTGAATTCTCAGCCAAATAAACTTGCTCAAAATAATTACATTATTTAACATTTATTTTAATATTATTTGTTTATCAGAAACTGGGTTTCCTTTTTAGAAAGATTGGGGAAGGATGTCTTGACCATAAAAATGTAAAATTTAAACAATGTTGCAAAATTTCCCGTTTAACAAAAACATAACAAAAATACTATTACTTCCAGTTTTTGTTCTCTTGCCCATTCAGAAAAATCGTATTGTCCAAGCTCTTTTTGGTTAGAAATGCTATCAAAGTTGGTGACTATCTTTTGATATATCAGTCCTATTCCTTCAAACTGTGATTGATAAGGAAGGGAAGCGTTTGCCCTTAAAACACCTTCCTTTTCCTATGTTCTTATCCTTTTCTTTGAAATCCTGGGTAAGAATGAGCATACTCCTGGGAGGAAGGTCATGAAGACTAATAGTATAGTATAGTATAGTATTTTAATGACCACACAGCCAAGCTGGTGGAATTTTGGGTTGTCAGCAGCGATACAATAATAAGAACACACAACCACAATAAAAAATGTAACACAAACATCCGCCACAGCATTCAACACTGTGGTGGAAGGCACAAAAATTTGGCCAATCCTCCTCCATTTCCCCTCCGTGAACAGGACCAGAGTCCAGAATCAGTCCAGGATCGGCTCTTCCTCACCGGAGACCGCGGCTTTAAGTTGTTGTAGGCCGAAGGCCGGCTGTCGAGATTTAAAGTCTCCGCCGCAGCCAGAAGCACCATAGAATGTGTTTTTATCATTGGTTTAGAGAAAGCCACTTGATTAATACATGTTGTAATTTATGCGCTTTGGTATCTCGTATACTTGAGAGTCCAGGTTGGGGAATGGTTGGGGGTTAGTGGGGGGGGGGAAGCATTAACGGGGATTTGTAAGGCAATTATTTTTATTGCAAAGAACGGGAGGTGCCTGGAACGCACTGCCAGCGGGAGGTGGCAGAAGTAGGTAGGGTAGAAAACCTTCAGAAGCATTTGGACAAGCACCTGATCAAGCAGGAATAGAGGAATTCAGACCATTTGCAGGCAGATGAGATTAGTTAGATTGCCACCATTATTGGCACAGACAAGGTGGGCTCCTGTTTCTGGGCTGTACTGTTCCATGTAGATTATTTTTGAGACCAACTATTTGTTTTTGAGTACTTTTTACTTTTGCGAAAAATACAGATTTGAATAAATATTTTCACTTTCCAATTTACATGCATTTTCCTGTCCCATCAGTACAGCTTTAAAAAAAGTTCAAACATCTTTGTGCATTTTCTGGGGGGCGGGGGGTATTTTTTAACATCCCACTCACTTGTTTTCTTGTTGCATTAAATAGCTGTAAGTACATCTGTATGCCCAAGGGGAATTAAATGGAAAGTTCCCCAACCACAACCGTTTGCAAAGCAGGGTACCTGGTCCTAAAAATAGCAAGCTGCAAAATAAACTGTTCAGTGTTGTTCATCACAGGATTCTCTGGTTATTTTTAGTTATTGTCAACGTCTGAAGTTTAAAATATGTGGATTTCCAAAAGATGTGTGTGTGAGGAGGGTGGGGGGGGGGGGGGGGATTTGAATCTTGGTATTTTGATTTTATTAGTAGAGCATTAATTTCATTAATGAACTGATCTACATGAATCTTTTACAAAATATTTAATTGAATCCAAAGTCATTGTTTTGATAGAACTTCAACCTTGCAACATATTAGCTTATTACATAATTATCAAAACCATTAGTGCTTATTTTGCATATCTCAAGTCATCACTTGTTAAATTAAGATACAAAATGCTGGAGTAACTCAATGGGTCAGGCAGCATCGCTGGAGAACATGGATCGGTGATATTTCGGGTCAGGCGCTTCTTCAGACCCAAACTGTCATCCCAAGAGGTCCCGACCCAAAAAGTCACCTATCCTTGTTTTCCAGAGATACTGCCTGGACCCACTGGGGTACTTCTGAATTTTGTGCCTTTCTTTGGTAAATCTTGATCATCGTCCTCTTTGATCTGTGTTTTCTCACCTTATCCGTCCATGTCTCTGTCTCCCTCTCCCCTGACTCTGACAGGTCTGAAGAAGGTTCTTGACCCGAAACCTCACCCATTTCTTCTCTCCAGAGATGCTGCCTGTCACGTTGAGTTACTCTAGCATTTTGTGTCTATCTTCAGTGTAAACCAGCATCTGCAGTTCCTTCCTTCACATTTCGTCTGCAGTTCCTTATTATTACATTTATTAAATTAAGCTTTGGCATAAGGATTATCTGCAGTAAATTGTTGTGTTCAAAATGAAAATCCAGAAACGTGCTTTCTCGGGACGCTCCAGTTGTGTACTGCAAAGCATTGAGAGTAAATCGACACAACATACAGCGTTAACTTGTTTGTAAGAATGTTAGTAATCTACAACTGTGCATAATGATTTCTCCTGTTGCTGATTTTGTAATTGATTAAATAATTTTCACCAAACATTTTAACCTTAGTGCCAAGATGTAGAATTGTGCCTGTAATTCTTTACTGGGCAAGATGTTGCTTTCAACTGTGAGATAGGAAAGGGAAGGAGAGTTAAGGGCCTGTCCCACTTGGCCATCATTTGCGCCTCATTTACGCGTCATATATAAAATAGGTCGACGCGTCATTAGAATACCCTGTGGCGCGCGGCTATGCACGGTGACGTAACCATGCGTCACCACGCGATACAGTTGAGAAGTCGGGACGCAGCGTGCGACACCAATGCGTCAGCGTGCGTACCCAGTGCTCAGCGTGCGTACGCGGTACAGGACGAAATCCTGGAGCGCTGCGGGATACCGTGCGCAACTCCACACTCGTCCACGCCTCTCCATGCGCCCGTCGTCGCAACGCGGCGACCTATTTTACATATGGCACGTAAATGAGGCACAAGTGACGGCCAAGTGGGACAGGCCCTTTAGTCAGATGACTTTACCTGCGGGAAGCTGTTCCAGATTTTAATGTTATAAAAGCATTGAATCTACAGCACAAAGCTGTTGTGTTGAGATTATTGTTGATTAAAGAAAATGTGTTTACACGTCATTTTTGAAAGAACTTCGTATGATATTGCACAACATGACCCATGGAATGATTGCAAGTAGGCTGGTTACTGTTATAATGAGTTCAGCAGACAATTTCTACTCAGCAAATTCTGTGACTTGTGTTGGAAGGAACTGCAGATGCTGCTTTATACCGAAGATAGACACAAAATGATGGAGTAACTCAGCGGGACAGGCAGCACCTCCGGAGAGAGGAATGGATGACGTTTCGGGTTGAGACCCTTGTTTGGACTTTGGGAGGAGTAGGATAGGGACCCACAGTCCCGTTTATATCAACGGGTCGATGGTTGAAAAGGTCAAGAGCTTCAAATTCCTGGGCGTGCACATCTCTGAAGATCTTTCCTGGTCTGAGAACACTGATGCAATTATTAAGAAAGCACATCAGTGCCTCTACTTCCTGAGAAGATTACGGAGAGTCGGTTTGTCAAGGAGGACTCTCTCTAACTTCTACAGGTGCACAGTAGAGAGCATGCTGACCGGTTGCATCGTGGCTTGGTTTGGCAACTTGAGCACCCTGGAGCGGAAAAGACTACAAAAAGTAGTAAACACTGCCCAGGCCATCATCGGCTCTGACCTCCCTTCCATCGAGGGGATCTATTGCAGTCGCTGCCTCAAAAAGGCTGGCAGTATCATCAAGGAACAACACCATCCTGGCCACACAGTCATCTCCCTGCTACCTGCTGGTAGAAGGTACAGGAGCCTGAAGACTGCAATGACCAGGTTCAGGAATCGCTACTTCCCCACAGCCATCAGGCTATCAAACTTGGCTCGGACAAAACTCTGAACATTAATAGCCCATTATCTGTTTATTTGCACTTTATCATGTGTTTATATATTTATATAATGGTATATGGACACACTGATCTGTTCTGTATTCATGCCTACTATGTCCTGTTGTGCTGAAGCAAAGCAAGAATTTCATTGTCTTATCAGGGACACATGACAATAAACTCTCTTGTTGATCTAAACCCGAACCGTCACCCATTCCTTCTCTCCAGAGATGCTGCCTGTCCCGCATAATTGCGTCAGCATTTTGTGTCTAAGTTCAGTGACTTTGTGTTCTTCTGATGCTCTGCTGCTGTTCAAGGCTGATTCACTTGATGGCGTAGCTGCCCCTCAAAACTGGCACAGTTTTGTGGGTGTTATTTGGAACCCTTAGATTTTCAGTGCAATGGTAGAGTGCTTCCTTGTAAGGTCATAAGTGATAGGAGGAGAATTAGGCCATTCGTCCCATCAAATCTACAGCACCATTCGATCATGGCTGATCTATCTCTCCTCTGTAACCCTATTCTCCTGCCTTCTCCCCATAACCCTTGACACCCGTACTAATCAAGAATCATATCTATATCTGCCTTAAAAAAATATCCATTGATTTGGCCTCCACAGCCTTTTGTGGCAAGTAATTCCACAGATTCCTCCTTATCTCCTTCCTAAAGGAACCTCCTTTAATTCTGAGGCTGCGACCTCTGGTCCTAGACTCTGCCACTAGTGGAAACATCCTCTCCACATCCACTCTGTCCAAGCCTTTCACTATTCTGTACCTTTCAATGAGGTCACCCACTGCATGAATTCCTGGCCGAGGAAAAGACGAAGGGTGTTTCATGATAGGAAGTTCAGTCCTGCTTGCGAGCTAGCCACTCAGGAAACCCCAGGAAATGAGGAAAAGCTACCCGGTGGTAAATCTAATATACAATGTTTGTGTATTTGAGCATTTTAATGTGAAAATCAAACTTTACTGTCTTACGATAAACAGCATGCAAAAAATTAAAGGTAAATTATGGACACAATAATGATGCATAATCTATCTGATTATGTTTATACAGTATGTACTTAATGATCAAAAGGGTTCTGAACTGTTGTAATATTCCCCTTTTTTTGTGAGTAACCTCTGATAGGAGAGGCCAGTAATTGCATGTCCTTTACCTGGCTTCAGAATACACTGATATCAGTAGCTTGCTCTTGAAGTGGATCAAGAAAAAACATGGGATGCTGTACCATTATTTCTTCTCAGTTTGACCTGATTTAACACAATGTCCTTTTTCACTTTGCTGGAAACATTCAGTTGCCAGGAAGCATTTGTGTAAATAAAGAGTTAATGCTTCAGTTTAAAACCCCTCAATTGTCAGTTCAATCTCAGATGGTTGTCTCTCTTTTTGTGTAATATCAACTGCCTCTATTGAATGGCGAACTTAAGACCTTTTTAGCTCCATTATTGTGGCATACTGGTGTACCAGGCAGTGTTATTTTGTCATTTAGGATGTTAATATACTTAAGTTCCACAGAGTAAATGTCCCTTCCAATGGGAAATATTATGATCCCATAATTTATAAGGAATGGCTACAACAGGATCAAACAAAGCTTAAAAGTTTATTTTTTTTTAAAAATACTACACAGGATGTGATTGAATAACATGTCAACAGTTCAAATATTGGTTCCATTTTGTGGTGATCTCAGTGGTATCTTCCAAAATTATTAAACTCGTGTTTTTGAACAGCTGGTTATTTAAGAAATCATTTCAGTGAAAGTATTAAATTATGTTTGAATTATTGTTTAAACTGGATGTTTAGAATTTATCTGACAACATTTTTGGACTGTCACATTATAAGACCCAATTAATGATAAGTAGACAATCTCTAAAATTACACATGAGGATAGGAGTAGGGGTAGGAGTGTTAACCTTGTCGTTCCCCATTTTTTAAATCTCATCTAATCTGTTGAATGTTAGTCACTATTGGCTTTTCTTGCACCTTCAGGTCAGTGACTAAAATTAGCTTGGGTACTCGTGGTTTGCACATCACAACTTAGTTTCTGTTGAGCCTTAAAAAAGAAGGGATGATTAATTTATGATAGGTATCCGGAGGTAAAGGTTTCTTTCATGAAGCTTAGTTTGAAAAATATCTGTCCTTATTGTCTTTTGGGAGAATTTATATTTGCATGAAGTAGTATGAAATTTAAGTTATGCGCTCCAAATTTTGTAGATAATCTTAATGCTAGAACTGGCTGGCACGGTGGCACAGCAGTAGAGTTGCTGCCTTACAGCGCTAGAGACCCGGGTTCGATCCCGACTACGGGTGCTGGCCGTACGGAGTTTGGTCGTTCTCCTCTTGAATGCGTGGCTTTTCTCAGTTCTTCGGTTTCCTCCCACACTCCAAAGAGGTTTGTAGGTTAATTGGCTTAGTATAAATGTAAAATTGTCCAGAGTGTGTTGGATAGTGTTAATGTGCAGGGATCGCTGGTCGGTGGGGACTTGGTGGGCCGAAGGGCCTGTTTCCGCACTGTATCTCTAAACTAAACTGATAATAAACTCTCAAATAAACTCATAATTATAAAAATCACCTAGCATCAGCCATTTCAATTGAATAAATAAACGTGGATCGAATTTTGAGATTTGTATTGCTTTTATAAAATCTTTCTTTTGATTACTTTTGTCTGTGTGGGGCTTGCCTTTACTTGCGGCTAATGTTTAAAAATGTTAATCTATGAGTAAATCTACATCCTGTGGTAGTTAAATTGCAAACACATTGCCATTTATGGCACTAAACCATTATCTAATGGGGAACAACAGAATGGGCAATATTGTGCAGTACATGAAGATGGTGTAAATCGTTTAAAAGTATTAAAAAAAACCTAATGTCTGCCATTTTAACATTGCAGTTAAAAACAAAGTTGGATTTCCTGCCACAGGCACTAAATACACTAGGTACAAGGCTGTTGGCACCTTATCTATGCCCCCCTATAAGGTCACTCATCAGCCCTCGCTCCAGCAGAGGAAGCCCCAGTCTATCAAACCTCTTATTACTCAAGCCCCCCCCCCAGTTCTGGTAACATCCTCGTGAATCTTTTCTGCACCCTTTCAAGCCTAAAGACATTCTTTCTACAGTTGGGTGAGCAGATGATCCCTACAATGCTCGTGTTGTCTCACCAATGACTTGCAAAGTGATGAAAGCGTTTGGCACACTTGCCTTCACCACCTTGTCTGCCTGTGTCACTAATTTCAGCGAACTATGTTTAGTTTATTTTCACGTGGAACGAGGTTCCAGTGAAAAGTATTTTTGTTGCGTGCTATCCAGTTAGTGGAAAGACTATACGTGATCACCATCGAGCCGTCCACAGTGTACAGATACAGGGTAAAGGGCATAACGTATAGTGCAAGTCCAGTTGGGTCTTGCATCCGGAGAAAATTCACCGGAGGCAAAAAAATGAAGAGAGGGCTAAAAGTCAGGAGAAATTATAAATTGAAGGATTAAGGCCACATATTTTCAAAAGTTAATTCTTAGTAGAAGTTAGTTATTTGCAGTAATTTAATACTTGTTTTGTTATGAAAAGCGCACATACTTGAATGGAAAAGTCCTATCTTTTAAAATGTGCTTAGTGGGCAAGAGTGACAAATTCACACCCTATCTGATTGACTACTGAGTTCTGGAGGAGCAGAACAATGTTCACATGTCACTAAACATGGAGCTGGTGAGAATTGCTGTTCAGTTTACTCCTGAATAATGGGGATGTTGCCAGGTGTTGAGGTCGGGAGAGATGGGGGCAGGCCAGGACATTATTCCTTGGAGCGTGGGAGGATGAGGGGTGATCCTTTATAGAGGGATATCAATCATGAGAGGAATAGATAGAGTGAATGTACAGAGACTTTTTCCAAGCGTAGGTAAAAACAACAGGACAGGTTTAAAATGAGAGGGGAAAGTTTTTCACGCAGGGTATACAGAACAAGCTGCCAGAGGAGGTAGTTGAGGCAGGTACTATAACAACATTTAAAATACATTGGAACAGGTACATGGACAGGAAAGGTTTTGACGGACGTGAGCCAAACGCAGGCAAGTGGGACGTGGAGATTGGGCATCTTGGTTGACATTGGCAAGTTCAGCTGAAGGCTGTTTCAATGCTGTATGACTCTGACACTATAACTGAGTGCTGTTGCCCTTGCTGCTTTTCTTTACAAAATCTGGCCTATTAATATCAGTTACAGCCTATTGAATTCTATACATCTCTTTTTTAAGGAAGGCATTATTACTGCAAGGGAAAGGAATGTTTATTCTTTTTGAAAATCTGCTGTTCAACCAAGTTAACTCGTGGACACTTTGAAGGACAAACAAGTATTTTTCATGATGTTCCCAAACTCACTCTTGCCACAGCTCATTTGTTGCTGAAATCTTCAACGATGTGTTTGTATCTGTAAACTTGGTTATTCTAATACTCTTATGATAGCTTGCCTGTGGACTTCTTGTACGAGTCTCAGAATTTCCAACTCTTCATCCATTATACTTGTGCTTGTTGACCTACAATCTTTGTCTTTTCGCATGCCCCCACAGCCTCACTCCTGCCGTCTGTGACATCTTGGCACCCAGAGAGTGTTGCCCTGATTATACATTCCTCCAGTTCTGGCCCCTTGAGCATTCCTGACTTTAATTAGGTGTGATATTAAACCACAAAATCTGCTGGAAACCTCATATAAAACATGTGCGAGCAAAGCTGGCCAAGGAGCATTGCAGTCCTGGGAAGAACAAGGCACATTCTGAATCACAAAGCGATGAACATTGTTTATTGTTCACTTGTACTGCCATATCTAAATTACTGTGTGGAGGTTTGGGGGTAACATTTACAAAAGCACCCTACAGCCATTATGTATACTGCAAAAAAGGGCCATAAGGATAGTTAATAATGTAGGATTTTGTGAACACACCAACTCTCTGCTTTTAAAGTCAAATACCTTGAAGTTTATGGATCTAGTAGAATTTAATACTGCACAAATAATGTATAAAGCAAGAAATAATTTACTACCAGGTAATATACAAAAAATGTTCTTTAACAGAGAGGGTGGTTATAATTTGATAGGAAAGTTTAATTTAAAGAAACTTTGTGTTTGTACAACTATGAAGAGTATGTGTATTTCAATCTGTGGGGTGAAATTATGGAATGATTTGGATGTGGAACTCAAGCAAAGCACAAACTTTACTCGGTTTAAGAAGAAGTGGAAAAAAATTATTTCCCAGAGGTATAAGAATGAGGAAGGGCTGTGATGACTGTTAAGTTTTAGTTTATTGACACAGTGTGATATTTGCATTGTACATTGATGTAACGGGGATAGCTTGGACCCGATAGCAGCACAGAATCAGGCAGGTATAGTTGGTACTGAACTTTATTCCGATACTGCAACACAGGAATCGGTACATCGTACTCACACAGAGGCTCAGGATTCAGCGAGGGTTCCGAAGAGGGGCGGGCAGGCAGGTTTGAATCCTTGTAGGCCGTCGGAAAATCGCTGGAGAGTCTTGCTTGAATGCTGAGAACAATCTGGCACTGTGTGAACGGTGAGGAGAGTCTATATACCGGATTAATTGGTGATCAGAGGGAACTGAGTGCCACAGGTGAGGAGAGTTGGGCTGATGAGAGGGGAGTGGCAGGCAGGAGAGGACAGACTGTGACAATTGAATTTGGATAATGGTTTATAAACTGCATATAAATGTTTGCGTGTGTGCATATGCGTGTATATATGTCTGTATGTGGCTTATGTACGGATATATGTATGTATATATGTTTTTGTGTGTACATATATGTGGATGAGATAAAGTTTGTGAATTAATTGATGAGTAGCGGAGAAGGGGTAGGAATAAATAAGTGTATATTTCCTACTCCTTTTCGAACATATAAGATTTAATTTGTGATGTTTATGAGAAGTTATTCAGTGAGTTGTGTATAGGTTCATTGTTCATTTAATTTTATTGTTATTTTGCTTTGTTTTTAACTTTTTGTTTTACATGTTTGAAATAATATATACTACTACTACTAATTACTCTGCTGTCTTGCCAGCAACTACGCTTAAGCTCTCGAATTCCCTGCCTAAACTCCACACCATTCTCCATCCATTAAAGGGCAAAACCCACATCTGATAAGTCTTTGCTCATCTGTCCTGATCTTTATTTGAGTTGGCATTAAACAAATATTTGTTTGGTGTGGAGATTTTCCTCGTTCGAGCTTGGGGATGATTCATTACATTTGGTATGCAACACCAATGCAGATTGGTGCTTGTTTAGAGACTGAGAGACTTTACTAATTAGTATTGAGTTATGGACAGTTTTGCTGTGTGAGCTTGTGCCCACCAGGCATTGAACTGAAACTATCAAAACCGGTTCAGTTGGCAGCAGAAATGGAAGATTAATGTGACAACCATCTTGAAAAATTACAATTATCACTCTAAGCAATCTTTCCATTGTTCATAGAATTATGATATAATATTAGCACCAGAAAGTGCAATGTTACATAGGTTTCAAATTATGTTGCATCTGTATATAGTTTGATGTATTCAGTCTGAGGAAGGATCTCAACCCGAAACATCACCCATTCCTTCTCTCCAGAGATGCTGAGTTACTCCAACATTTTGTGTCTATCTTGAATGAAAACTAGCATCTGCAGTTCCTTCCTACACATGATGTATTTCGTTCACTATAATAACCAGTTCTTAAAATATTAAAGTTTGATTTTGTAGAAGTATAATTTAACTTGTTAATTGTTGCAATTAGCTGTTTATTTATTGCATTATATTGACCAGCCAGTTCATTTTGTGAACTTTTTTTCAACAGGTGAAACTTGTCAAATATATCAGTAAACAGTTGCAGTGCAAGCGCAAGGTACCACCCAGTGAAAGAACCTCTAAATTGGAGAGCTATCCTCGACTAAGTGACTGGTTCCATACCATTAACTTAAGAAAAGAAATATTACAGGTAGGCTGAATTATGCTATCTACACACAACATTAACAGGTAAAGAAATGTATTGCTAATCAATAGTTTTGAAATTTACATGACTACCCTTAACATTTCAGGAACAGCTTCTTCCCTATAGCCATCAAGCTATTAAACAGAACAACCTCCAAATAAGCTCTGAACTACATAGACTTGGGAGAATTAGTTTTGTCTTTTTGCAGTATTATTTTGTGTGTGTGTGTGTATATATATATATGTGTGTGTGTGTATATATATGTGTGTGTGTGTGTGTGTGTATATACACATACACACACACACATTCATATATATTAAACTATTTGGCATTTATTAAATTGTTTACAGAGTACAATGTTTACATATTCTGTCATGCTGCTGCAAGTAAAAGTTAATTATTCTGTTTGGGACGTAAGACAAGAAAACACTCTTGACTCTTGAATGTTTACATGTTGAAGCATATCACTTATTTAGCAGTGCAATAGTGCCACCCAAACAGATATTATATGGGCATTTCATTTGAAGTCTGTTGTGCGTCCAGAAAATTTTACCGTTCAGTCGTTCCAAAATTAGCATTAGCGTAAGAGTTTGTAATTGATTGTCATAACTTTTTAAACATTATGTTATGCTCTAAATTATGGTCTTATATTACTGAAGGCAAGAAGTCAGTATGCTTTTCTACTGACTTTGTGGTGTTTGCCAAATTTTATATCAGAAAAATCTATAATAATTATTTGTGCTAATTGTTGCTGTATGCTTAATGGAGATTGTCCAAGTCCTTTCTGAAAAAGTTGAATGGGGTTTATGTATTGTCTTTCACAACCCCGGGGTGTCCCAAAGCTCTTTACAGTCAATGAGATATTGTGGTTCCAAGCTGAGGTCAATGTGATCATGATCAGATGAATTATTTTAGTGGTGTTAGTTGTGTTGCAAAAATATCAGCCAGATCACTGGAGAGAATTCCCCTTCTCATCCTAGAAATAGTGCCAGGGGAACTTTCTCATCTTATGAGAAGAAGACTGTGACCTCGTGGTAATGTCTTATTGAGTCATAGAGTGTGGAAACGGGTCGTTTCGCCAAATTTGCCCACACCGACCAACATGTTCCATCTACGCTAGTCCCACCTGCCTGCGTTTGGCCCATATCTCTCTAAACTTGTCCTATCCATGCACCTGTCCAAATGTTTCTGAAACGTTGCTGCCTCAACTACCTCCTCCGGCAGCGCGTTCCATACACCCACCACCCTTTGCGTGAAAAAGTTACTCCTCAGGGTCTTATTAATTCTTTCCCTCCTCAACTTAAACCTATGTCCCAAGGTTCTTGATTCCCCTACTGTGGGCAAGAGACTCTGCGTCCACCCGATCTATTCATCTCATGATTTTGTACACCTCTAAAAGATCACACCTCATCCTCCTGCACTCCAAATCCTACCCTGCTCATCCTCTCCCTGTAGCTCAGGCCCTCGAGTCCTGGCACCATCCTCTTAAATCTTCTCTGCGCCCTTTCCTGATGGCACCTCCAGCTTATTCATTGCTCTGCAGGAGCCTTGTTAGCCTCTGTCAATTTGAGCTATCTGAAAATTGATTGAAGCGTTGAAGCCTCTGTCTCTCTGGCCACCTCCGCCCCCCCCACGCACCATCACTCCCACCCACACCCCACCCCCCTACCCCCATCACAGTCTGCTATTAATGCTATATCTGCACAATTCGCTGATAAATATTTGAACAGTAATTTCACTTGATTTAAGATAATGATGCAGAGTGGGTTCATACAGGTGACATTGGAAAATACTTAAAAGCCATTTCATGATCTATCCATTTACCATTTCTTTATTCACCCACAGTATATTACCTCCACTCTAACCTTTGCCTCTTTAAAAAAAAAAAAGCAGGCAAGTTATCAGGCTGAAGTCTTTAAAATAAGTGACGACTTTTTCCAATAGTTCAGATCTTAAACATAGAACCTAAAATGCACAATGATGCAGCATGCAATACACACACCATCTAGAAGCTTTAGGTGAGGTTAAAGAATCAGTTTTCTGTTTCTTGAATGTGATATGTACTGTGGGAGCTAGATTTCCTTGGATGATAGGTGCCTTTTGTTGCTTCACCTGTGATTTTTTTAAATTAATTTTGTATGCAGTGATTTAAAAAAAAAAAAAGTCTATATCAGGGGTCAAGCTCGTGGCCCGCGGGCCGCATCATGCGGGTCCAATCCGGCCCGCAGGATGATTTTCCCGATGCCAGAGTGGGCTGCAGCTGTCCGCGGTGCCGGATCGGACTGCGTTGAAGTCACATTTTGCCCGTGACCTAAAATGAGTTAAAATGAGTTTGAAACCCCTGGTCTATATGAACAAGGACTGCATAGTATTTGAATCAGATGCCCATACGTTTGAATCAGATGGCCCATACGTCTCAGCTGCGGATATTGGGGTCTACTGCTTTACCTTTGTGCATGATTTAGATCAGTTGCATTACATGAACCAGGGTCTTGCATGTTTTCCTATGCTGTGAGATTCAGGTCATTTATATGGCACATCCACCTATGAGCTATCAGAAGAAGCATCTTCTGAACTAGTTGAATTTTTTCATTTGTAAATCTAGCTGATGACATTTTCACATATCTGAAGTAATCTGTGATTACAATCTGTAATTACAAGGTTAATTCCTGGGATGGCGGGACTGTCATATGCTGAGAGAATGGAGCAGCTGGGCTTGTACACTCTGGAGTTTAGAAGGATGAGAGGGGATCTCATTGAAACAGGGCTTGGACACACTAGAGGCAGGAAACATGTTCCTGATGTTGGGGGAGTCCAGAACCAGGGGCCACAGTTTGAGAATAAGGAGTAAGCCATTTAGAACGGAGACGAGGAAACACTTTTTCTCACAGAGAGTGGTGAGTCTATTGTAATGTGTTATCATGTTGGATCATGTTGATCATCCTTGCTGGCCCTGATTTGGTCTCTTCATACCTTTCATTCATTTGTTCTTTGTACCTCATACCTCCAGTTCCCCGCCCCCCCCCCCCAACTCTCTGTCTGTAGAAGGGTCTCAACCCGAAACACCACCTATTCCTTTTCTTCAGAGATCTGCCTGTCCCGCTGAGTTACTCCAGCATTCTGTGTCTATCTTCGGTGTAAACCGGCATCTGCAATTCCTTCTTATACATATCATGTTGATATGTTGAAAATAATCACACTGAGAACTTCGCAATAAATAAAATTGTTATTTCTAGAATTTTATAAAGTTAGTTCAGGATTCTAAGTTGAGTAGATGAGCGGTTCTGAGCTGCAGATTTTTGGAAGTGGAAAAATAATAATGCATAAAACATCTGGCTGAAACGATTGCAATATTTTGGCAATGAATCAGTTTTAATGGCCAGTCTATAGGAGACCAGAATATAAATGGATTATTTTGGTTGCTACAGAATGTGCATGTGCAACTATGATTCAGAAGAGCTTATTTATATCGGGTACAGAATTACAAAATGCTTGGTCACTAAGTGGTCCACCATATGATTGCCCATGCAGTCAGATATTTATGTGACGAAAGGAACTGCAGGTGTGGTTTACACCGTAGATGATACAAAATGCTGGACTAACTCAGCGGGACAGGCAGCATCTGAAGAATCAGTCTGAAGAAGGGTCACCCATTCCTTTTATCCAGAGATGCTGCCTGTCCCGCTGAGTTACTCTAGCATTTTGTGTATCTTCAGTCGGATATTTAGTTCTGATTAGGAATCATGATTTCTTTCAATTAATAATGGATAATAGAAATTATTTTTGTGTAGCTTTGAGTGTGCATTGAGATGGCTAATTATTGACATTTACTGATTAAAAATCGTGCTTTTTAACATTGTTTCAATTCATAATTGATCAAAACATGGCTTGTTTCTTTTATAGCCATTATTCAGTTGCTTCGTTTGGCTAATTGTATCCTTGGATACACCATGAGGTTAATTAGAGGTTAAATGCTATGTGAAGTTTACGTTGATAGAATCCAGCTCATAAATCATTGCCTCCTATCTTGTGAGAAATTGTGTCGGAAGAAACACCAGGAAGGAACTTGTGTCTTTTCCATACTCTTGTCCCTGTGCACTTGATTCAAAGTCTGTGTTTAATGTATATGTTGTATTTGTTCCTTTTATATATGTACTTAAAACTGGGTTTAGCATCTTTGGGGATGTTGATCATCAATTCATTCATATTTATTCACTTGTTTCTGTCCTATTTTACTTCCCTTTATCAGTCTACTGAAATTATTGGCTTGGTGGTAGGGATTGTCTTGACTGTTACTAATGTGTGACTGTTAAACAGGAAGTGTGGTTCAATGGGATAGAACTAAAAACTTCTAGTCTGCCGCCACTCCTTTCTAGCTAAATGCAAGCTTAGTCATGTCTGTGCTTTCGTCAGCTTGTGATTTGATTACTTTTTTTTGCTCTCAAGAAATCTGGTTTTCTATTTCCCTCCTCCCTGCTGGAGAGCAAGTCTGGACAGAGTAGTTTAAATCTTATAGCCCTGAATATTGTGGAAATATTCTGCATTTGTATTACATATTGTCTTTTCTCTGTGGAATTCTCTGCCTCAGAGGGCGGTGGAGGCAGGTTCTCTGGATGTTTTCAAGAGAGAGCTAGATAGGGCTCTTAAAAATAGCGGAGTCAGGGGATATGGGGAGAAGGCAGGAACAGGGTACTGATTGGGGATGATCAGCCATGATCACATTGAATGGCGATGCTGGCTCGAAGGACCAAATGGCCTACTCCTGCACCTATTGTCTATTGTCTATTTTGCCCTCCATCGCTCATAAAAACCCATGATGGAATCTTCTGTCCTGCTCTCTGGCTGGGAGAACTCCTTCCATCCAGGAACATGAAGATCAAATAGTAGCACCTAATTCACAACTGTAGACTGTCATCAACAATGAAGCCTGGATCAGCAACCGATTTATCCTTCCTGCACCTTTCCAGTCAGGGTTCACAAATGATGGTGGCGAGCAAGGTAAAAAGTGTGACTGATTCACACTGTAATGGCTGCATCAAAGTATGACGCACAGTTCATTAGCTCAGCTCCATTTTTTGCTAATCACAAAATATGTGCGATTAAAAGTTCTACATAGCAAGGAGTTAAATATATTTTTAGAAACAGTAAACACTGGAAATATTCGGGAGAGCAATCTGCATATGACTGCTTTTATATTTTAAAAAAATGCTATTTTATTTATTTTCTCCAGAGACAGGCATGCTGACTGTTTCGTATATTCAATTTTTATTTTGCTTTTGGTTTAAAATTACGGAGAAACTTTAAATAATTAAAGTGAGAAAAGATCAAGGTGGGGGGCAATTTACAGGTTTTGGCGCCGTGCTGTTGTTAGCGTAGTTTGTCTTTTCACCAGGCAGTAAAATGACTTTTGATGGGCTGCTTGTATGATGTTGTTTGACAACTCTTGTCAGCTGGCACCAATAAATCATCCTCATTTATTTCAAATTTAAATTTTCCTCTTGGCTCAACTGATAGTCCTGATTGGGAAGGAATGAGCCCTCACAAGGGCTGAATCTTTGGTGCAATTTTAATGGAAGCGACGTCCCGTCAGGGGCATGTTTGGCTGAGAATTTAAATCAAGGACCATTTATCTTTCAAGGTGAACAACGCCCCAATCAGTAGATCAGGTCTAAGCTCTGCAGTCCTATCACATCTAGTTATGATGAGATAGATGATGGATAGTTTCACTGCTACGAGGTGGAGGTTGCCATAAGTGAGTGTTGCAAGTGTTTGCAGCATTAGGGACAAGCGCATGAGTGCTGAGAGTCGGGTTGAAGTCATTGCTATCACGTTAGATCAGATGTTCTAGGTGGATGATTGAATTTGGCTTTCTCTGAAGATGCCCACCATCCACAGAAACTGGTCTTGATCAGATATTTCATTCGGTATGGGGTGGCACAGTGGCACAGCTGGGAAAGCCGCTGCCTCACAGCGCCAGATACCCGGATTCTATCTTGACCTCTGTGGAGTTTGCACATTCTCCCTATGACCGCGTGGGCTTCCTACGGGTGCTCCCACATCCCAAAGACATGCGGGTTTGCAGGTTAATTGGCCCT
The DNA here is from genome assembly GCA_038087875.1 of Malacoraja senta. NCBI lineage: Eukaryota > Metazoa > Chordata > Chondrichthyes > Rajiformes > Rajidae > Malacoraja > Malacoraja senta. Next base: position 28,054,673 of record CM075982.1, read on the forward strand.
CTGTAAATGTACCCCTAGTGTGTAGGTTGTGAATGCAAATGTGGGGTAACCTAGAACTAGTGTGAATCGGTGATCGATGGCTGGTGTGGACTCAGTGGGCCGAAGGGCCTGTTTCCATGCTGTATCTCTAATCTCAAACTAAGCTATCCACAAGATATCAAGAAACACCTGTGAACCTTGATACAGCAAAAACAGTGAGACCACCCAACATCCTGACTGTCGGACAAAAGAATTGTGTTTCAGAATTAGCCGTGGCTCAAGTGGAGCTGTTCCAAATTGTTATGATTATTCAGACTGTCACAGCCTTAGTTAAGGTGGCTCGGTGGCGCAGCGGCACAGTTGCTTCCTTACAGTGCTTGCAACGCCGGAGACCCGGGTTCGATCCCGACTATGGGTGCTGTCTGTACAGAGTCTGTACATTCTCCCCATGACCGAGATGGGTTGTCTCCGAAATCTTTGGTTTCCTCCCACACTCCAAAGACGTACAAGTTTGTAGTTTTTTTTAGTTTATTTTTTATTTGTTATTAGAAGTATTGTACATTGCAGTGATCTCAAGCAAAAATAAAATTATACATTTCTTGTACCACTTCTTATTTTAAACTTTAATGAGAAAAAAGATAGAGAGAGTTAGCAAAGATAGTGAGTGATTGAAAGAGTGGTCCAGGAAAACCCGTAGGGACCTAAACCACAAGAAAAAGTTAAACAGAAAACAAAAGAAAAAGAAAGAAGAAAAAAATAAGATAAGATAAGACAAGATAAAAGGGATGTACCTACTTCGTATCTTTACACACCCCTCACCAGGTCCTGAAACAATTTATTTTCAAC
>CM075982.1:28055697-28138614 GCA_038087875.1 Malacoraja senta
CACTCTTGCCACAGCTCATTTGTTGCTGAAATCTTCAACGATGTGTTTTGTATCTGTAAACTTGGTTATTCTAATACTCTTATGATAGCTTGCCTGTGGACTTCTTGTACGAGTCTCAGAATTTCCAACTCTTCATCCATTATACTTGTGCTTGTTGACCTACAATCTTTGTCTTTTCGCATGCCCCCACAGCCTCACTCCTGCCGTCTGTGACATCTTGGCACCCCAGAGAGTGTTGCCCTGATTATACATTCCTCCAGTTCTGGCCCCTTGAGCATTCCTGACTTTAATTAGGTGTGATATTAAACCACAAAATCTGCTGGAAACCTCATATAAAACATGTGCGAGCAAAGCTGGCCAAGGAGCATTGCAGTCCTGGGAAGAACAAGGCACATTCTGAATCACAAAGCGATGAACATTGTTTATTGTTCACTTGTACTGCCATATCTAAATTACTGTGTGGAGGTTTGGGGGTAACATTTACAAAAGCACCCTACAGCCATTATGTATACTGCAAAAAAGGGCCATAAGGATAGTTAATAATGTAGGATTTTGTGAACACACCAACTCTCTGCTTTTAAAGTCAAATACCTTGAAGTTTATGGATCTAGTAGAATTTAATACTGCACAAATAATGTATAAAGCAAGAAATAATTTACTACCAGGTAATATACAAAAAATGTTCTTTAACAGAGAGGGTGGTTATAATTTGATAGGAAAGTTTAATTTAAAGAAACTTTGTGTTTGTACAACTATGAAGAGTATGTGTATTTCAATCTGTGGGGTGAAATTATGGAATGATTTGGATGTGGAACTCAAGCAAAGCACAAACTTTACTCGGTTTAAGAAGAAGTGGAAAAAATTATTTCCCAGAGGTATAAGAATGAGGAAGGGCTGTGATGACTGTTAAGTTTTAGTTTATTGACACAGTGTGATATTTGCATTGTACATTGATGTAACGGGGATAGCTTGGACCCGATAGCAGCACAGAATCAGGCCAGGTATAGTTGGTACTGAACTTTATTCCGATACTGCAACACAGGAATCGGTACATCGTACTCACACAGAGGCTCAGGATTCAGCGAGGGTTCCGAAGAGGGGCGGGCAGGCAGGTTTGAATCCTTGTAGGCCGTCGGAAAATCGCTGGAGAGTCTTGCTTGAATGCTGAGAACAATCTGGCACTGTGTGAACGGTGAGGAGAGTCTATATACCGGATTAATTGGTGATCAGAGGGAACTGAGTGCCACAGGTGAGGAGAGTTGGGCTGATGAGAGGGGAGTGGCAGGCAGGAGAGGACAGACTGTGACAATTGAATTTGGATAATGGTTTATAAACTGCATATAAATGTTTGCGTGTGTGCATATGCGTGTATATATGTCTGTATGTGGCTTATGTACGGGATATATGTATGTATATATGTTTTTGTGTGTACATATATGTGGATGAGATAAAGTTTGTGAATTAATTGATGAGTAGCGGAGAAGGGGTAGGAATAAATAAGTGTATATTTCCTACTCCTTTTCGAACATATAAGATTTAATTTGTGATGTTTATGAGAAGTTATTCAGTGAGTTGTGTATAGGTTCATTGTTCATTTAATTTTATTGTTTATTTTGCTTTGTTTTTAACTTTTTGTTTTACATGTTTGAAATAATATATACTACTACTACTATTACTCTGCTGTCTTGCCAGCAACTACGCTTAAGCTCTCGAATTCCCCTGCTTAAACTCCACACCATTCTCCATCATTAAAGGCAAAAACCCACTTCTGATAAGTCTTTGCTCAACTGTCCTGATCTTTATTTGAGTTGGCATTAAACAAAATATTTGTTTGGTGTGGAGATTTTCCTCGTTCGAGCTTGGGGATGATTCATTACATTTGGTATGCAACACCAATGCAGATTGGTGCTTGTTTAGAGACTGAGAGACTTTACTAATTAGTATTGAGTTATGGACAGTTTTGCTGTGTGAGCTTGTGCCCACCAGGCATTGAACTGAAACTATCAAAACCGGTTCAGTTGGCAGCAGTAAATGGAAGATTAATGTGACAACCATCTTGAAAAATTACAATTATCACTCTAAGCAATCTTTCCATTGTTCATAGAATTATGATATAATATTAGCACCAGAAAGTGCAATGTTACATAGGTTTCAAATTATGTTGCATCTGTATATAGTTTGATGTATTCAGTCTGAGGAAGGATCTCAACCCGAAACATCACCCATTCCTTCTCTCCAGAGATGCTGAGTTACTCCAACATTTTGTGTCTATCTTGAATGAAAACTAGCATCTGCAGTTCCTTCCTACACATGATGTATTCGTTCACTATAATAACCAGTTCTTAAATATTAAAGTTTGATTTTGTAAGAAGTATAATTTAACTTGTTAATTGTTGCAATTAGCTGTTTATTTATTGCATTATATTGACCAGCCAGTTCATTTTGTGAACTTTTTTTCAACAGGTGAAACTTGTCAAATATATCAGTAAACAGTTGCAGTGCAAGCGCAAGGTACCACCCAGTGAAAGAACCTCTAAATTGGGAGAGCTATCCTCGACTAAGTGACTGGTTCCATACCATTAACTTAAGAAAAGAAATATTACAGGTAGGCTGAATTATGCTATCTACACACAACATTAACAGGTAAGAAATGTATTGCTAATCAATAGTTTTGAAATTTACATGACTACCCTTAACATTTCAGGAACAGCTTCTTCCCTATAGCCATCAAGCTATTAAACAGAACAACCTCCAAATAAGCTCTGAACTACATAGACTTGGGAGAATTAGTTTTGTCTTTTTGCAGTATTATTTTGTGTGTGTGTGTGTATATATTATATATGTGTGTGTGTGTATATATATGTGTGTGTGTGTGTGTATATACACATACACACACACACATTCATATATATTAAACTATTTGGCATTTATTAAATTGTTTACAGAGTACAATGTTTACATATTCTGTCATGCTGCTGCAAGTAAAAGTTAATTATTCTGTTTGGGACGTAAGACAAGAAAACACTCTTGACTCTTGAATGTTTACATGTTGAAGCATATCACTTATTTAGCAGTGCAATAGTGCCACCCAAACAGATATTATATGGGCATTTCATTTGAAGTCTGTTGTGTGTCCAGAAAATTTTACCGTTCAGTCGTTCCAAAATTAGCATTAGCGTAAGAGTTTGTAATTGATTGTCATAACTTTTTAAACATTATGTTATGCTCTAAATTATGGTCTTATATTACTGAAGGCAAGAAGTCAGTATGCTTTTCTACTGACTTTGTGGTGTTTGCCAAATTTTATATCAGAAAAATCTATAATAATTATTGTGCTAATTGTTGCTGTATGCTTAATGGAGATTGTCCAAGTCCTTTCTGAAAAAGTTGAATGGGGTTTATGTATTGTCTTTCACAACCCGGGGTGTCCCAAAGCTCTTTACAGTCAATGAGATATTGTGGTTCCAAGCTGAGGTCAATGTGATCATGATCAGATGAATTATTTTAGTGGTGTTAGTTGTGTTGCAAAAATATCAGCAGATCACTGGAGAGAATTCCCTTCTCATCCTAGAAATAGTGCCAGGGGACCTTTCTCATCTTATGAGAAGAAGACTGTGACCTCGTGGTAATGTCTTATTGAGTCATAGAGTGTGACTTGTCCTATCCATGCACCTGTCCAAATGTTTCTGAAACGTTGCTGCCTCAACTACCTCCTCCGGCAGCGCGTTCCATACACCCACCACCCTTTGCGTGAAAAAGTTACTCCTCAGGGTCTTATTAATTCTTTCCCCTCCTCAACTTAAACCTATGTCCCAAGGTTCTTGATTCCCCTACTGGTGGGCAAGAGCTCTGCGTCCACCCGATCTATTCATCTCATGATTTTGTACACCTCTAAAAGATCACACCTCATCCTCCTGCACTCCAAATCCTAACCCTGCTCATCCTCTCCTGTAGCTCAGGCCCTCGAGTCCTGGCACCATCCTCTTAATCTTCTCTGCGCCCTTTCCTGATGGCCCCTCCAGCTTATTCATTGCTCTGCAGGAGCCTTGTTAGCCTCTGTCAATTTGAGCTATCTGAAAATTGATTGAAAGCGTTGAAGCCTCTGTCTCTCTGGCCACCTCCGCCCCCCCCACGCACCATCACTCCCACCCACACCCCACCCCCCTACCCCCATCACAGTCTGCTATTAATGCTATATTCTGCACAATTCGCTGATAAATATTTGAACAGTAATTTCACTTGATTTAAGATAATGATGCAGAGTGGGTTCATACAGGTGACATTGGAAAATACTTAAAAGCCATTTCATGATCTATCCATTTACCATTTCTTTATTCACCCACAGTATATTACCTCCACTCTAACCTTTGCCTCTTTAAAAAAAAAAGCAGCAAGTTATCAGGCTGAAGTCTTTAAAATAAGTGACGACTTTTTCCAATAGTTCAGATCTTAACATAGAACCTAAATGCACAATGATGCAGCATGCAATACACACACCATCTAGAAGCTTTAGGTGAGGTTAAAGAATCAGTTTTCTGTTTCTTGAATGTGATATGTACTGGGGAGCTAGATTTCCTTGGATGATAGGTGCCTTTTGTTGCTTCACCTGTGATTTTTTTTAAATTAAATTTGTATGCAGTGATTTAAAAAAAAAAAAGTCTATATCAGGGTCAAGCTCGTGGCCCGCGGGCCGCATCATGCGGGTCCAATCCGGCCCGCAGGATGATTTTCCCGATGCCAGAGTGGCTGCAGCTGTCCGCGGTGCCGGATCGGACTGCGTTGAAGTCACATTTTGCCCGTGACCTAAAATGAGTTAAAATGAGTTTGAAACCCCTGGTCTATATGAACAAGGACTGCATAGTATTTGAATCAGATGCCCATACGTTTGAATCAGATGGCCCATACGTCTCAGCTGCGGATATTGGGTCTACTGCTTTACCTTTGTGCATGATTTAGATCAGTTGCATGACATGAACCAGGGTCTTGCATGTTTTCCTATGCTGTGAGATTCAGGTCATTTATATGGCACATCCCACTATGAGCTATCAGAAGAAGCATCTTCTGAACTAGTTGAATTTTTCATTTGTAAATCTAGCTGATGACATTTTCACATATCTGAAGTAATCCTGTGATTACAATCTGTAATTACAAGGTTAATTCCTGGGATGGCGGGACTGTCATATGCTGAGAGGAATGAGCAGCTGGCTTGTACACTCTGGAGTTTAGAAGGATGAGAGGGGATCTCATTGAAACAGGGCTTGGACACACTAGAGGCAGGAAACATGTTCCTGATGTTGGGGGAGTCCAGAACCAGGGGCCACAGTTTGAGAATAAGGAGTAAGCCATTTAGAACGGAGACGAGGAAACACTTTTCTCACAGAGAGTGGTGAGTCTATTGTAATGTGTTATCATGTTGGATCATGTTGATCATCCTTGCTGGCCCTGATTTGGTCTCTTCATACCTTTCATTCATTGTTCTTTGTACCTCATACCTCCAGTTCCCCCGCCCCCCCCCCCCAACTCTCTGTCTGTAGAAGGGTCTCAAACCCGAAACACCACCTATTCCTTTTCTTCAGAGATCTGCCTGTCCCGCTGAGTTACTCCAGCATTCTGTGTTCTATCTTCGGTGTAAACCGGCATCTGCAATTCCTTCTTATACATATCATGTTGATATGTTGAAAATAATCACACTGAGAACTTCGCAATAATAAAATTGTTATTTCTAGAATTTTATAAAGTTAGTTCAGGATTCTAAGTTGAGTAGATGAGCGGTTCTGAGCTGCAGATTTTTGGAAGTGGAAAAATAATAATGCATAAAACATCTGGCTGAAACGATTGAATAATTTGGCAATGAATCAGTTTTAATGGCCAGTCTATTGGAGACCAGAATATAAATGGATTATTTTGGTTGCTACAGGAATGTGCATGTGCAACTATGATTCTGAAGAGCTTATTTATATCGGGTACAGAATTACAAAATGCTTGGTCACTAAGTGGGTCCACCATATGATTGCCCATGCAGTCAGATATTTATGTGACGAAAGGAACTGCAGGTGTGGTTTACACCGTAGATGATACAAAATGCTGGACTAACTCAGCGGACAGGCAGCATCTGAAGAATCAGTCTGAAGAAGGGTCACCCTCTTCCTTTTATCCAGAGATGCTGCTGTCCCGCTGAGTTACTCTAGCATTTTGTGTCTATCTTCAGTCGGATATTTAGTTCTGATTAGGAATCATGATTTCTTTCAATTAATAATGGATAATAGAAATTATTTTTGTGTAGCTTTGAGTGTGCATTGAGATGGCTAATTATTGACATTTACTGATTAAAAATCGTGCTTTTTAACATTGTTTCAATTCATAATTGATCAAAACATGGCTTGTTTCTTTTATAGCCATTATTCAGTTGCTTCGTTTGGCTAATTGTATCCTTGGATACACCATGAGGTTAATTAGAGGTTAAATGCTATGTGAAGTTTACGTTGATAGAATCCAGCTCATAAATCATTGCCTCCTATCTTGTGAGAAATTGTGTCAGGAAGAAACACCAGGAAGGAACTTGTGTCTTTTCCATACTCTTGTCCCTGTGCACTTGATTCAAAGTCTGTGTTTAATGTATATGTTGTATTTGTTCCTTTTATATATGTACTTAAAATGGGTTTAGCATCTTTGGGGATGTTGATCATCAATTCATTCATATTTATTCACTTGTTTCTGTCCTATTTTACTTCCCTTTATCAGTCTACTGAAATTATTGGCTTGGTGGTAGGGATTGTCTTGACTGTTACTAATGTGTGACTGTTAAACAGGAAGTGTGGTTCAATGGGATAGAACTAAAAACTTCTAGTCTGCCGCCACTCCTTTCTAGCTAAATGCAAGCTTAGTCATGTCTGTGCTTTCGTCAGCTTGTGATTTGATTACTTTTTTTGCTCTCAAGAAATCTGGTTTCTATTTCCCTCTCACTGCTGGAGAGCAAGTCTGGACAGAGTAGTTTTAAATCTTATAGCCCTGAATATTGTGGAAATATTCTGCATTTGTATTACATATTGTCTTTTCTCTGTGGAATTCTCTGCCTCAGAGGGCGGTGGAGGCAGGTTCTCTGGATGTTTTCCAAGAGAGAGCTAGATAGGGCTCTTAAAAATAGCGGAGTCAGGGATATGGGGAGAAGGCAGGAACAGGGTACTGATTGGGGATGATCAGCCATGATCACATTGAATGGCGATGCTGGCTCGAAGGACCAAATGGCCTACTCCTGCACCTATTGTCTATTGTCTATTTTGCCCTCCATCGCTCATAAAAACCCATGATGGAATCTTCTGTCCTGCTCTCTGGCTGGGAGAACTCCTTCCATCCAGGAACATGAAGATCAAATAGTAGCACCTAATTCACAACTGTAGACTGTTCATCAACAATGAAGCCCGGATCAGCAACCGATTTATCCTTCCTGCACCTTTCCAGTCAGGGTTCACAAATGATGGTGGCGAGCAAGGTAAAAAGTGTGACTGATTCACACTGTAATGGCTGCATCAAAGTATGACGCACAGTTCATTGCTCAGCTCCATTTTTGCTAATCACAAAATATGTGCGATTAAAGTTCTACATAGCAAGGAGTTAAATATATTTTAGAAACAGTAAACACTGGAAATATTCGGGAGAGCATCAGCATATGACTGCTTTTATATTTTAAAAAAATGCTATTTTATTTATTTTCTCCAGAGACAGGCATGCTGACTGTTTCGTATATTCAATTTTTATTTTGCTTTTGGTTTAAAAATACGGAGAAACTTTAAATAATTAAAGTGAGAAAAGATCAAGGTGGGGAGGGCAATTTACAGGTTTTGGCGCCGTGCTGTTGTTAGCGTAGTTTGTCTTTTCACCAGGCAGTAAAATGACTTTTGATGGGCTGCTTGTATGATGTTGTTTGACAACTCTTGTCAGCTGGCACCAATAAATCATCCTCAATTATTTTCAAATTTAAATTTTCCACTTGGCTCAACTGATAGTCCTGATTGGAAGGAATGAGCCTCACAAGGGCTGAATCTTTGGTGCAATTTTAATGGAAGCGACGTCCCGTCAGGGGCATGTTTGGCTGAGAATTTAAATCAAGGACATTTATCTTTCAAGGTGAACAACGCCCCAATCAGTAGATCCAGTCTAAGCTCTGCAGTCCTATCACATCTAGTTATGATGAGATAGATGATGGATAGTTTCACTGCTACGAGGTGGAGGTTGCCATAAGTGAGTGTTGCAAGTGTTTGCAGCATTAGGGACAAGCGCATGAGTGCTGAGAGTCGGGTTGAAGTCATTGCTATCACGTTAGATCAGATGTTCTAGGTGGATGATTGAACTTGGCTTTCTCTGAAGATGCCCACCATCCACAGAAACTGGTCTTGATCAGATATTTCATTCGGTATGGGGTGGCACAGTGGCACAGCTGGGAAAGCCGCTGCCTCACAGCGCCAGATACCCGGATTCTATCTTGACCTCTGTGGAGTTTGCACATTCTCCCTATGACGCCGTGGGCTTCCTACGGGTGCTCCCACATCCAAAGACATGCGGGTTTGCAGGTTAATTGGCCTCTGTAAATGTACCCCTAGTGTGTAGGTTGTGAATGCAAATGTGGGTAACCTAGAACTAGTGTGAATCGGTGATCGATGGCTGGTGTGGACTCAGTGGGCCGAAGGGCCCTGTTTCCATGCTGTATCTCTAATCTCAAACTAAGCTATCCACAAGATATCAAGAAACACCTGTGAACCTTGATACAGCAAAAACAGTGAGACACCCAACATCCTGACTGTCGGACAAAAGAATTGTGTTTCAGAATTAGCCGTGGCTCAAGTGGAGCTGTTCCAAATTGTTATGATTATTCAGACTGTCACAGCCTTAGTTAAGGTGGCTCGGTGGCGCAGCGGCACAGTTGCTTCCTTACAGTGCTTGCAACGCCGGAGACCCGGGTTCGATCCCCGACTATGGGTGCTGTCTGTACAGAGTCTGTACATTCTCCCCATGACCGAGATTGGGTTGTCTCCGAATCTTTGGTTTCTCCCACACTCCAAAGACGTACAAGTTTGTAGTTTTTTTTAGTTTATTTTTTATTTGTTATTAGAAGTATTGTACATTGCAGTGATCTCAAGCAAAAATAAAATTATACATTTCTTGTACCACTTCTTATTTTAAACTTTAATGAGAAAAAAGATAGAGAGAGTTAGCAAAGATAGTGAGTGATTGAAAGAGTGGTCCAGGAAAACCCGTAGGGACCTAAACCACAAGAAAAAGTTAAACAAAAACAAAAGAAAAAGAAAGAAGAAAAAAATAAGATAAGATAAGACAAGATAAAAGGGATGTACCTACTTCGTATCTTTACACACCCCTCACCAGGTCCTGAAACAATTTATTTTTCAACGTTTTTGTTGCACCCTATGTTTGTAATAAGTCGATAAATGGAGGTTAAATTTGGCTTGCTGTATATGTAAATTGTCCCTAGTGTGTGTAGAATAGTGTTAATGTGCGTGGACCACTGGTCGGTGCGGACTCTGTGGTCCGAAGGGCCTGTTTCCGCTCTGTATCACTAAACTAAACTAAAGACCTTTGTAGCTCAGTAAACTCAGGATGATCAGTGAGCAGGCTTAGTTGAGTGTTCAGAATGAGTTGAGTGAAACTATGGTGGAAGATCTCAACAGATGAGGAAGTATCTGTGAAGAGATAAAACTGTTCACTCTTGGGTACATTTTGCTGCAGTGGATTTTGAGCATGTGACTTTCAAGTGCAATTGGGTCAGACAGCGGACAATCTGAACATAACAACAAACTACCCCCCCCCCCCCCCCCCCCATTCTCCCGACCCCTTTCAACTGGATGAAATAAGCTGACCGTTGCCCAACTGACATGAAGATATGGGTAAAGTTGCTTGAGGTTTGCAGGCATTTTAAATTAATATGAAAGCTTGTTGATTTTTCTGTGTAAAAGTCCCACTTAAATCTCTGCTATCTTAGCCGCCCTCTAATTTATTGAGCATTCATCTGTGTAAATTATGTGGAATTCCAGGCAAGTATGTTTTAAGTGCATTGAAGGATGGTCCTTGAGGAAGATACACAATAAGTTTTATCTTGTATTTTTAGGTTATTTTTGCTGCTTGTGGAATAGTTAAAAATAAAGTTATCAGCTCAAAGCTTTATCGCGTATTGAAGGGGCAGGCATGTGGTGTGGTTTGGGGTGTTGTGTGCAACGTGTAAATGGCCTTTGAGTGACCCTGCAGTAACAATTTAAGGTGTTTAATGTCTTCCTGGATGATAATATTCCAGTTTGAGCAGTCATGGGCCTGGAATTCCCTGGAATTAGTGAGCAAATTACATTTCATTTTTGAAACTTGGACAATCAACTTGCGTTTTCAATCTTTATCTGTAGATTTCTTGCCATGAAGGAGCTCAGAGTAGATCATTTGTTTTGGGATCCTGGCAACAAGCATGGAAGTGATGTAACTTCACCCAACCTGAGCCATTTGAGCATGATTAGAAACATGTTATACTGGGATATATTCCTGCCGGGGATGTTGACATGGTTTTCCTACTGTGCCCAATGCATTTGGAGGATTTTTTGGACTTTAGTCTTTAAAGATACAGCGTGGAAACTTCGGCCCACCGAGTCCGTGCCAACCAGCGACCCCCTTACACTAAGACCTTGTCCTACACACTAGGGACAATTTACGATTTTACTGAAGCAAGTAACCTGCGTCTTAAATTAAAGTACGTCTTGGAGTGTGGAGGAAACCAGCGCACAGGGAGAACGTACAAACTCCGTACAGACAGCACCTGTAGTCAGGATCGAACCCGGGCCCATGGCACTGTAAGGCAGCAACTCCACCTGCGCCACTGTGCCAATTTTGTACGGATTTCTTCAGTAGTAATGTTACAAAATGTTGAGATTTTTAAAATCTAGTCTGCAATTATCCCATCAGATAAGCAATAAAAAGAAGTTTAATTTGACACCTAATTCACTTTCATATCTTCTGTATTAAAACAGTTATGGCCATTTTCATACTCTGAAATTAGCATCTTGTTCCCTATTGCTTTTCCATTGACAACACAAAAGCTGTGATCGAGGACAGTCCAAAAGCATAACTTTCTTAAAAATTAAGAGAACTGAAAGAAATTTTCAATTATTATAGATTGAAGCATTCTGAAACAAATATGAAACAATCTTACTTGGATGAACTGAAATTAAAGCATATAATTAGTTAGTTACCTAATTGTAGCTAATTACAAAATTCAAATTACTAGATCTAAACATCTATCATTTCTTAAGAAAAGATTACATTTTTAAATAGCCTAAGTGTCCAAATAACATTCACACAAGAATTCACATATAACATGATTTTTTAATCTCATTGTCATGAATTTATAGGCCAAATGGAAGGAAATTAGTGTTTAATTCCCGTAAATTAATGGCCATTGTAATCATCTTGCGAGTGGGATTTTGTGGAACGCGATCGTTTGGAACGTTGCGGTGAATTTGAACCCCATATCGGCAGGGAAAATACTGCCGGTTCGTAGTTTTACATAATCACATTTTCGCAACGTAAAATTTGGATTAAGGTAATCCTAAGAAGCACGTTTATATGTAAAATAAACGGCTTTCTTTAGCTGTCCCGTACCTGAAATCTGTCCGCGTTCACAGCATTAGAAGCGGTTTTTATTTTTCCCCAGCGCTGAAATTGTCCCGCGATTAAAAAAAAATTCACAGAACAGCAGTCGGAACAATTCCTCAGCATTTGCTGGCACCCCGAGAAAATATTATCCAGGACAGGCGATAGAAAACCGCATTTTAACCCCCCCCCCCTCTCAAAGGCGCCAAAGTCGCGCACACGGCAGCTGAAGGTAAGTTTTGTAACATACCTATCTTCATTGTTTTAAGGTGTCTACGGAAGGTTGTACATATCACTGAAACATACTGAGTATAGAAATCATCGCTGTTTGGAAAACGATATATGTTAGGTTTAAGTTTTGGCTTCGGATAGCCCTTTGCTCTATTTCTGACTCACAATAAATTCTTGCAGCAATAATAGTCCTTATTGCAGTATGAATTTATCGTGAGTCAAAAATAGAGCATCACTGTTAATAAATGTTTGCTGATTCTTCATTACGAAGAGCCCAAATCTATTTTTATGCAATTACTTGATTGACGATGGCAGAAAAGCTCTGGCTGTCAAGTTGTTGTACAGACTTGATAACAGCTTGCTATCCCTGATGGGGTCATAACTGCATGAACCGTCCTTGAGACGAGAAGATTAAATACAGTTGGATCTCCAAGTCTGGTTTTCAAATTTGTAGCAGTCATAATAGATTCGACATTAATTGCTTGGAAGTCATAGGCATTAAAAGCCAACTACTGCACTCCAATACTTGGAAGCATCTTATCTGCTGAGTTTTAAGGTACTTACTTGGTAAAAGTATGCAGTTAGTGTGCCAGGCTTTGTAGATTGCCTGAAAATATACAGCAAGCGCTCTGCCGGTATTTCTGTTGATTTTACAAAACTTGCAGTTACTTTGAATATGCATGTCACGTGTCAAATCATTTCTTTGAAGATATAAGATAAATGGAGATGTTTTTCGACATTGATTTTGATTCTGTATTCAACACATTTCTCTCATGCTTATTCATTTCGCGTAGAGAAGGACTCTGTCATTGAGAAAATTTGAACAGATTTAGTTCCCTAGTTTTTTTAAATTTTAATGTGGAACATAGAACTTCAGCACAGGGGAAGGGCCTTCAGCCCCACCATGTTGGTGCCAACCATGAAGCAGTTTAACTAATCCACCTGCCCTATACCACCTCTGTATCCCTCTATTTGTGTGTCTTTTTAAATGTCTCTCAAACGTTACTGCCATATCTGTCCTAAACCTCCTCTGTCAGTGCATTCTAGGCAACTACCACTCGGAGTAGAAGGAAAATAGCTGGTGGATAGAGTAGAGGGCAAGGGGGCGGCACGAAGGCACAGCAGTAGAGTTGCTGCCTTACAGCGCCATAGACCCGGGTTCGATCCTGACTACGAGTGCTGTAGTTCTCCCTGCCGAGGGTTTTCTCCAGTTTCCTCCCACACTCCAAAGACATACAGTTTGTAGGTTGATTGGCTTGGTAAAATTGTAAATTGTTCCTAATGTGTGTTTCGATAGTGTTAGTGTACTTGGATCCCTGGTCGGCATGGATTCTGTGCGTTTCAGCTCTGTATCTCCCAATAAACTAAACTAAATCAGATCATGGATACATTAAATGTATTGTGCCGATAATGAATGTGAGATCAAGCATTGGCCTAATATCAAAGTAATCATATTAAAGCCAGGCTAGATAGGATCATGTTGACTGGTTTTATTTTAAGCTGCCAACATATGTAAAGCATGAGTATAAGAGCTAAAAGAAAAAGGCTGCATGTTTGCTTCCGATTTAGTTTCATTTGTCGTGTGTCTTAGGGATTGGCTGCAGATCTTAAAGTCTGTCTGAGCTTTCATTTAGTTTAGAGGTACACGTGGAAACAAGCCCTTCGGCCCACTGAGTCCATGCTGACTGATGATCACCCGTTACACTAGTTTAATCTTCCACACTACAGACAATATAGAGAAGCAATTAACCTACAATGTGGAGGAAAATAGAGCACTCGGGAGAAAACCCACATGGTCACAAGAGGAATGTACAAGTAAAGGGCCTGTCCACTTGGCCGTCATCATTCGCGCAGCCATTTAGCGCGACCTGCTGCGTGGTGGTAGTGCGTGGAGCACGACGGGGCGCATGGAGTGGCGTGGAGGAATGTGGACTTTGTCCTGCACGAAATCTTCGCGTGACACCGGCCTGTCGCGTGACGGCTGAAGTGGGACAGGCCCAAGACCCTGGCGCGGCGCAACGTCTCACCTCCAACAGCAGCAGAAGCAGGCAAACGATCGCCGAGCTCGGCCTGGGGCTCACGGCCTGTTGTGGATCCGGATCCTCCCCCACTCCTACTCCCAGAGCGGGGCCAAGACGATTGGAGATAGATACAAAATGCAGGAGTTACTCAGCGGGACCGGCAGCATCTCTCGAGAGAAGCAATGGGTGACGTTTCGGATCGAGACCCTTCTCAGACTGAAGAAGAGTCTTGACACGAAACATCAAATGACGTGACACGCTCCAGACGGCTGTCGCGGACGCTTGATGACTCGCGGGACTGTCGCGCGTCAGTCACCACAGGCCTGTCGCGTAAATGACGGCCAAGTGGGACAGGCCCTTAAGAATTTCAATTGTTCTATTCTGGGACACGTGACAATAAAACACTCTTGGCTCCTAACAGCACCAGAAGTCAGGATCAAACCCATGTCTCTGGAGCTGTAAGGCAGCAACTCTACCGCCACGCCACTGTGACCAAGGTCATCATCCTTGTGAAAATATAATGTTTTAAATAGTTGCTGTGTAGTTTGCCAATTATTGCAAATAATTTAAATTCTCGATCTCTCGTGCATCATTGCTAAGTTTTCTTCTTGTTGTAGTATTTAGAATTTACATTGGAGGAATTGAAACCTTTTTGGATTTTATTTTCTCTCCATTCTCATTGCTCCCCAAAAGTTCTGAAGCTGCTGACTCAAACGGACAACGTCTTTTGGGATCTTCCGCATGGGGCCGGGGTTTTAAAAAAAGGATTAATTCTCAGTTGTTGGCACAGACAACAAACAGCGAGCTATCTAATAATCTTTGGGGTTGTTTAAGAAAGAACTGCAGATGCTGGAAAAATTGAAGGTAGACAAAAATGCTGGAGAAACTCAGCGGGTGAGGCAGCATCTATGGAGCGAAGGATAGCCGATGTTTCGGGTCGAGACCCATCTTCAGACTGATGTGGGGGTGGGGGGGTGGGGGGCGAAAAGAAGAATGGAAGAGGTAGGCTGTGGGAGAGCTGGGAAGGGGAGGGGAAAGAGAGAGAAAGCGAGGACTACCTGAAGGTTGGAGAAGTCAATGTTTATACCGTTGGTACAAACCCAAGCGAATATGAGGTGCTGCTCCTCCAATTTGCGGTGGGACTCACTCTGGCCCAGGACAGAAAAGTCGGATTCGGAATGGGAGGAGGAGTTTGAAGTGCTGAGCCACCGGGAGATCAGGTTGGTTTATGCGAACTGTGAGGAGGTGTT
The DNA here is from genome assembly GCA_038087875.1 of Malacoraja senta. NCBI lineage: Eukaryota > Metazoa > Chordata > Chondrichthyes > Rajiformes > Rajidae > Malacoraja > Malacoraja senta. The sequence continues at coordinate 28,070,840 of CM075982.1, forward strand.
GGGCGAAGCGATCGCCGAGCTGGTCTCACCGATGTAGAGCAGTTGACAGGCCTAGAGCAGCGGATGCAATAGATGAGGTTGGAGGAGGTGCAGGTTAACCTCTGCCTCACCTGGAAAGACTGCTTGGGTCCTTGGATGGAGTCGAGGGGGAGGTAAAGCGACAAATCTTGGGCATCACAACAAGTATCATGTTTTCATTTGAGTCCCATCCCATTGGGTACTAGTCAGAAATTCGGTCTGATTTTTCTCCCCTCTCTCAATGCAGATCAGAGACCTTTCTTGGAGAGGAGAAATACTTTAAATTGTAGTCCTTTATTTTGAAAAATTTATTTAATATTTATTGCCTTCACATATGGTCAAATTAAACAACAGCAACTGTAAGTCATCATAATAACCAAGATTCCTCAACATTTGAGGGGTGGTTTAATGTTGGATGTGATCTTCTGCATTCCACTTTTGGAAACTGTGAAGATAGAGACAAAAAGCTGGAGTAACTGAGCGGGTCAGGCAGCATCTCACGAGAGAAGGAACGGGCGACCTTACGGGTCGAGGCCCTTCTTCAGACGTCTGGTTAATAATAAAATGAACTTGTATGGCTGGTGAGACCAAGTAGATCAGTACTGCTTTGAAATGTGTTGCACGTGTGACAGTCTATCACTTGGCTGACCAGTGAACAAACAAGGAACTGTGTGTCGAGGGCTCCTATATATTTAGACGAATCTATCATGTGACAATAGTTGCAGGCTATCTAATTGAACTGCATGGTATGAAGGATGTGTCACAAATCATTAATTTTGATGAAAAGTAATTAATATTTATGCATAGGAAGGAACTCCAGATGCTGGTTTAAACCGAAGATAGACACAAAATGCTGGTGTAACTCAGCGAGACGGGCAGCATCTCCTGAGGAAGGAATGGGTGATGTTTCAGGTCAAGACCCTTCTTCAGACTGAGTCGGGGGAAAGGGAAAGGAGAGATATAATAATAATAATAATAATATCTTTATTGTCATTGCACGTCAGTGCAACGAGATTTAGTATGCAGCTCCACCGTCCATATAGACGGTGATGTAGAGAGATATAGAACAAATGAATGAAAGATATGCAAAAAAGTAAGGATGATAAAGAAAACAGGCCATTGTTAGCTGTTTGCTAGTTTACATATTTATGCTACTTGCGTTAGCTTCTCGACTTCGACATTTTGTGTGAGTTAGGTTGATATAATTTATGAAAGAAGTGGAAAGTACAAAAACAAAATGTGACAGTCAGATTATAACATTGCCACTCTTCCTTGATGGATGTTATTGAAGCAATAGGAATGATTATTGAAGGATAATTAATTAAAAATTATTCATATTTTCCTGGGCGATCTCTATTCAGGAACATTCATAAATTTCAGCAACTTTAGTGCTGTGTGTTGCAATGATTACTACTGTGTTTAAAATGGCATGGATTCAGAACACATACCATTGCTCACAATCGGGCCCTCATGAACTTCCCCAGGGAGCAGTGGAAGCAGAAACATTAAATATATTTAAGTCTAAAATAGATGTTTTTTTAGCTGCCAAGGGGATAAGGGGCTACGGGGGCAGGGATATGGACCTAGGTAGGGTTAGTATAGTAAGACCTGAGTGATCTCCTGGACAAGTGTCGATCGCCTGGATTGGGGTCGGAGAGGAATTTCCCGGATTTTTTTCCCGAATTGGACCTGGGTTTTTATCCGGTTTTTTGCCTCCCCCAGGAGATCACTCGGTTCTTGGGGTGGAGAGGGGTGATAGCGCTATAAAGGGGAGGGTAGTGTCTTGTGTTCTGTGTCTTGTGTCTATTGTTTGTGGGTGGGGGTGTTTGTTTGTTTGGTGTTCAGCCATGAGCGAATGGCGGTGCGGGCTCGATGGACCTGGTGGTCTGCTCTCGCACCTACTTTCTATGATTCTATGATTCTATGAAATGATGTGGGTAGTGAAAGCAGTAATTATATTCCACTATAATCTTTAATGTCATGGTTTGCCTATTCATTTGCTTTAATGTTGCAATCAGCCAGAAAGCTAGCCCTGGTTCAGTGAATAGTGCAGAAGATCAGTCATGGGCCAGCACCAGCTTCTAAATGAAATCAAGATGCCGATCGATTTAACTTGTGACGCGCAAGTGCTAAATAGTGGATTGAACTGAACTCTGTGATGATTCGACCTCGAGATTAGATTTAATTTGGACCTCCAGCATCCATTTTTGAATGGCAGTGGGCAATTAAATAATGATGGCAGGGGGTTCCATAAACATAACCCATCCTCAGCAAAGGCAGAGCCTAACCACAAGTCAAAATACAATGCTGAATCTTTCTTATACATCATTGGCCACGTCTCCTGGAGACCTCACTATCACCAATCCAAAATTTGATGCACTCCATGATATCAAGAAACAGCTGAGAGCATTCAACATAGGAAAAGCTATTGACCAGACAATATTCCAGCACCAGTGTTTGACCAAACCATCTCTGCTCATGTGAAGGCTCCAGTCCAGATGAAAAATCTTGACTGTGCATTTCCCTTCACAGATGCTGCCTTACCCACAGAGTTCATCCAGCAGGTTTTTTTTGGCTCCAGACTCTTGTACCTCCTCTCTCTTCTCTCTCCACTGCCTAGGATGTTCTGTCAGCAAAAAACATAATAAATAAGCAGAATTAGGCCGTTCAGCCCATCGGGTCTACTCCACCATTCTTTCATTGGTGATCTATCTTTCCCTCTCAACCTCATTCTCCTGCCCTCTCCCCATAACACCTGACACCCATACTAATCAAGAATCTAGCAATCTCCATCTTAAATATATCCATTGACTTGGCCTTCACAGCCTTCAGTGGCAATGAATTCCACAGATTCACCAGATTCAATCCAAATCATTTTACACTCAATAAGGTGAAATAAGATGCTGGTAACGTTATTGCGAAGCACCACCTAACTTCCAAAATGTTGATGCTAAAATGCATCAGAGACGTGGGACACAGAGGAGCAACTGTAGAGCTACTGCCTCATAGCGCCAGGAACCTGAGTTTGATCCTGGCCTCAGGTGTTTGTAAGTTAATTGGCCTCTGTAAACTGTAAATAATGTGTAGGGAGCGGATGACAAAGCAGAATTACATAGAACTAGTGTGAACAGGTGACCGATGTAGGGTCGCCAACTTTCTCACTCCGAAATAAGGGCCAAAAGGTCAAAGTAAGGGCCAAATTCCCGACAGCAATTTATTGACCGACTCGGCCGTGGCTGGGTGAATGATGAGTTGTCCCGAGTGCTGGACTGCACACGAAGCCCAGCCGGCGGGCCAGCTGAGGAGTTTTGGCCCGGGCGCGACGTCACGCACAAAGTCTGGCACCCCATCCAACTCATGAACCGTGATCGGCCTTGAGAAGGAGGGGTGGTGGTGTCGGCGGTAAGCGAAGGTTCAACAGCTGGCCGGGCTGTTGACCGACGGGGTCATGGGCGAGACACTGCTGCTGCACTCCATGGGCTGCACTACGTCGGGACGTGTGAGGCGGGGCGGGACGCGCCGCGCTGCTCCAACCCGACAGTCCCCTCGACCCGAGTAGTAGCAGTCAAATACGGGACAAGGGCGGTCCCGTATGGGACAAACCAATTGAGCCTAATTTAAGGGATGTCCCGGCTAATACGGGACAGTTGGCAACCCTAGACCGATGGTCGCCATGGACTCAGTGGCTGAAGGGCCTGTTTCTCCTAAAACTAAAAGCAGTTTTCTGCTCCTTGTTTGAAATAATGAAAGATATAAATTTCCTACCTCATGATTTTCAATTACATTTCTTTAAATTAGGTAAAGGAAATAATGCAGGTGGGTGTGAGATAAGTTTGATTTTTTTTTGCTGATTAAAATATTTCATTATTTTCACTCTTATCTGCACATGAAGTGTGTGTGTGTGGTCAGTAAATCATTAAAAAATAGGATATATAGTTTACTTGTGAAGCGATGACATTGATTCTGAGCTGATTTGAGGATAGATTTCCTTTAAAATCAGAAAATGTTAATGGAAACTTGCAGAGTAGTTACAACTGTGATGAGCACAAAATGTCAAACCAAGACTAGCTCCGGTGTTATGCAAGAGAGCTCTTTGAGTGAGTTGTCTGATGCTCCATATATTGTGGTTATTAATTTATTGAATTCCTTTTGTTTATTATGTAAATATTGTCTGTGCTTATTGAGTTTACAGGCCTGTTATGCTGCTGCAAGTAAGAATTTAATTGTTCTGTTGCCATTGCATATGACAATTCAATACTCTTGACTCTTGTTATCTCTTTTGTATTGACTCTTCCTACCTTTATTTCTAACTCTTTTGGCTTTGTTTTAATTGTCAAATGTTATTTTTTTGCCTGCAAAGTAAAGGGACTATTTGGTACCGAGGAACAGATCTCTTCTGTTTCATGTACTTGGTATAAGCTTCAAACGCTGTCAAGTTGAGTTTAAATGCACAAGTACGTTGAGATACAGGTACAATGGATATCTTGCTTGCTGCAGCATCACAGGCTCATAGAAATCGGACAATCAGAAAAACCTAACCTATAAAAGTTACACAAATTCTGTAAGAGAGTAAAACCCCTGTTACACTGTGCGAGCTGACCCACGAGGTACCCCGAGTTTAAAACAAATTGAACTCGTGGTAATCACGTACAATTAACGTAGCGGGAACGTCGGAACTCGTGGACGCAACTTAGCGACTCGTGGCGCTAACGGCAGGTACCCGTGAAACTTGTTAACTCTTGAAAAAGTTCAAACATGTTTGAACTTTTCCACGAGTAAAATGTACTCTTGAGGTTAAAATTTGAAACATTTCAACTCGTTGTAAGAACGTAATGGCCCGTGCGTTTACCTTTGTGACTCGTGATTCTACCGTGGGAACTCTTTTTAGAAACAATAATCAGGGACAGAAATATCAGTTACTTAGACTTTTTAAAGACAAATTCTGCTTAACAAAGTAAAAATTATTGATAAGGTGACAGAGTGGGTTGAAAAGAAAAAATTGCTTGAAGTTTATATATAGATTTTGTGTATTTGGGACTGAGCTCGCAACCTTAAGACAAACCAGTATTGAGGAACAGCGTGAGAACATTTTATGACACTTCATGACAGCCTAATCTGAGGTTTGCCAGTCACGTCCAGAAGCCATCTCTACCAGTGCTGTTGAAGAAGACAGGGTTGTGTTCACCTCTCCTGCACCCCTGTTCCGTAGGACAACACCAACTCTCATTATGCGGATGTTAAAGGCTGGGTTTTATTCTCAAGCCATGATGCCAGATTCCCGATCTCTTTACTGAAATGTACTGAATCAAAGGGTTCTATAGGAGGTGCTGCCTCAAAAAGGCAGCCAGCATTGTCATGGACCCACACTACCCTGGCCATGCTCTCATTTCATTCCTGCTAAGCAGAAGGTATAAGAATCTGAAAACCATGACCTCCAGGTTCAAGAACAGCTTCTTCCCAACAACCATCGGGCTCTTGAACGCTACAAATGCTAACTAAACTATGAACTACAAACTGCCTTGGTTGCACTAAGGACTTTGGGATTTTTGCAATAATACTGGATTTTTAAATATATTTTCTTTGTTTAGTATATTATCTATGAGTATTGTGTTTACTGGCCTGTTATGCTGCTGCAAGTGGGAACTCTTTAACTCAGCGAGCAGGCAGCATCTCTGGAGAGAAGGAATGGGTGATGGGATGACATTTCCAAATTGGGGGGGGGGGGGGTGGAGGAGAGAGGGTGGAGAGAGGAGGGGGAGACAGATGGGGGTGTCTTCATTCACTGGCTGCGGGTGCCTGTCACTGAAACAGGTAGGTGAGATTTCACATCCACCTCGTTATTCTTCAGCTCATTAAAGAGCTCGGGTGAAATTCTGATGAAATCTTTAAATGCAGATTTATCCTCTTCGCACAGCACATTAAGCAGCTTTTCATACTGTCCAAAGAGAGATCTCCTTTGAAACAGGGGCTTCACCCACTGAGACCTCTTCTTAATTTTCCTCTTTACTCTCTCTCTTCTGCCTTCATTACACAAGCGTCCTTGCATCACATTAAGGGCTGCAGCATACAGCACGAACAAAAAACATCACCATCCTGGACTCCAATAGCCATCTTGCAGACATTTTCTCCAAATGAGCCAATTTAAACAAGGCAGGCTTTTTATAGTATGTAAAAAAAAAAGCATGACATCATTTTTTTTAACATGTGATGATTTTTCAACAAGTCGATATACATTGTTGCCTCAAGATTAACGGGAGCGGAACTTGGTACACTCGGGAGACAAACTTGGAACATCGCAGAAATGAGAAGTAAACGGCAAACTTAGACATACCCGTGGGAACTCGGTTAAACTCTGGATCATAAACTTGTAGTCTCGTACGCAACCACGAGTCTTTCACTCGGGGTCACTCGTGGGTCAACTCGCACAGTGAAACAGGGCTATAAGGAGCAAAAGGATTGTGCAAATAAAAAGGTATTAGTGCAACACAATTTTAAAAAAGCAAGTCTATATAGTGCAAGAGATGGCCTGATGTGTTCCGTTGCTGAAGTAGGATTAGGATTATGCAGGTCAGTTCAAGAGGCTGATAGTTGTAGGAAAGCAGTTGCTCCTGAACCTGGTGGTGTGGGTCTTTGGCCTTCTGTACACCCTACCTTATGGTAGCACCGAGCACGGCCCGGATGGTGGGGATCGTTCATAGTTGCCGCTTTCTTGAGGTAATGCTTTGCAGGTGCTTTTGATGTGGGGAGATGGACTGGGCAGAGTCCACCACTCTCTGCAACCTCTTGCTTTCCTGTGTGTTGGAAACACCTTACTCAGCCATGATACAGCCAGGATACTTTCCACAGGAGGTTTGTTAGAGTAGTTGGTGACATTGCGGAACTCTTTAAACTCATAGAAAAGTAAAGATGCTGGCGTGCCTTCTTCCTAATTACATCAATGTGCTGGGCCCATGACAGGCCATCTGAGATGTTAACACCCAGCAATTTGAAGCTGCTAACTCTGCGCTGCCATCCCACCCCAATGAAAACAGGCAGGTGACCTCCCGACAGCCCCTTTCTGAAGTCAGCAATTAATTCCTTGTTTTTGTTGATGTTTGAGCCAGAGGTTGGGTTAATTCGGAAGTATTTGTCTTGCGCCATAACCTTCATGACGGGGTTGAAGACACTACCAGACGGTAGTTATTGAGGCAAGTCACCATGCTGTTCTTGGGCACCAACACGATACATGCCCTCTTGAAGTAGGTGGTAACATTAGACCGCGGAAGCGAGAGGTTGAAGATGGCCCTTGAGTGCTCCACCCGCTCTTTTGAACCCGGCCAGGTCTACCTTTTGGGCCGGGTGCGTTCAGTGTGATGAGCGTTTGTCTGCACTGGGCCTGCACTCGCTGGAGTGTAGAAGGAAGAGGGGGGGGATCTCATTGAAACGTACCGAATAGTCGAAGGCCTGGATAGAGTAGATGTAGAGCGGATGTTTCCACTAGTGGGGGAATCTAGGACCCGAGCCGTAGCCTCAAAATAAAAGGATGTACCATTTAGAAAGGAGATGAGGAGGAATTTCTTTAGTCAGAAGTTGGTGAATCTGTGGAATTCATTGCCACAGATGGCTGCGGAGGCCAAGTCAATGGATATTTTTAAGGCGGAGATTGACAGATTCTTGATTAGTGAGGGTGTCGGGGGTTATGGGGAGAAGGCAGGAGAATGGGATTGCGAGGGAAAGATAGATCAGCCACGATTGAATGGTGGTGTAGACTTGATGGGCTGAATGGTCTATTTCTGCTCCTAGAACTTATGAACTTATGATTCACTTTCTTGAAGGATACTCTGATGTCGGCCTTGGAGTCTGAGTTTGCAGGGTCGGCGGGGTTGTGGTGGTTCATGTCAGAGTGTTAGCCTTTCTCCTACTTTGCCCATTGTTCTTCATTAAAAAGGCATTGATCTCATGCAGAGGTGATGTGTCGTTGCCACTTATATTACCCGGATTCAGGCCTGGTTTAAATGGAGCTTAACTTGCTGCAACTTTCACTTGACCATGTCCCATCGCTACGCCTCAACCCAATCAGTTGAGTTATACTCCATAATATAATTATACCTTTGCCTTATACTTTGTTATTCATCAGGCACATTGCATGAAACACATTTTAATACACTATCCATTTCTATTCAATAAAATGTAATTATTCTTAATTCCACTTTGTGCATTAGGAAATTGAGTCACTTTTTCCTCTGCTCCGACACATGATGCAGGAGAATTGAGTAATGCCAATTTCAAAATCTAGGCTACTCCAATCTGTGAATTTGGACAGAGAGTTCACAGAAGGGCAATGAATTGAATGTCCTTCTGTGGACATTGAATGAATTGAATGTTTCTTATGAATCTAATGTTCCCAGAGGTTATCAAAGCATAACACCTGAGGCAATAAGATTGAGTTTAGCAAATCAGGGACTGCAGCAATAAATTAATAGAGTTGAATCAAAACAAAATAAGAAAATATAAAGGGAATATTTGAAATAATAATTTGGCCTTTTGGCCTTTATCGGTGACACACACTGCCACATTTACAGCTCATTATGGAATTTTACCGCAGAGTAAAAGGGGCTTTTGGCCCAGCTTGTGTTTGCTGACCAGGATACCCATCTATATTAGTCCCATTTCTCTGCATTAGGCTCAAATTAATCTATGCCTTTCTTATCTATGTACTTGTCTAAATGTTCTTGTGATTGTATCTGAATGCACCACCTCCTGTAGCAGCTTCCAGATAACCACCTTGTCCTGTGTGGTAAAAAATCGCTTCATAAAAAGCTTCTTTAAAAATTTCTCCCCTCTCATCTTAACCCCTGTCCTCTAGTTCTAGCTATCCCGGCTGCTAGAAAAAACCCATCTCCTCCCAACAGTATCACTAATTGGCATAAATGCACATACGTGCACAGAATTCTGCTTGATGTCCAACATGGGAGTCAAGGGCCGAACGGCCTAACTCTGCTCCTGCAACTTATGAACTCCAGAAAAATCACTCCTTGTGACATGTACACAAAGGAAAAAGGCTCTGGAGGCCGTCAATGGATATTTTTAAGGCGGAGATTGATAGATTCTTGATTAGTACGGGTGTCAGGAATTAATGGGGTAAAGGCAGGAGAATAGGGTTGAGAGGGAAAGATAGATCTGCCATGATTGAATGGCAGAGTCGACTTGATGGGTTGAATGGTTTCTATAACTTATGAACATTTCATTTAGAAAAAAGGGCGCTTTAATATCCAAATGATATTCCGATGCAATGTATTGCCAATAAATTGTCTTCGTAGTAATGCAGGGGACATGTAATGCATGCCAAACAAATTGCATACCAAGTTTCAACAAATGTTTATGAAATGAGTAATGGGGCAATCCATTCTGATTATCTTGGTGGAAGAGGAAACTCTTATCTCAACCTGATTAAATGGTGAAAGTTGCAAAGTTGTTAAACTCTCAATTAATTTAACAAAAATAACAGATTATAACAAAAATATCAAAGCTCTTTTTTTTTCTTTGAGAAAAGCTCCCGGGGTGTGTGAAGCATTTACATTAATGGAAAGCTGAGAGTGATGAGACATCAATAATGTCACCGGCTGAGGGATGATCTGATGGGGACAACCTGAATGAGGCTTCAGAAATGTGTAGGAAGGAACTGCAGATGCTGGTTTAGACCGAAGATAGACACAAAAAGCTGGAGTAACTCAGTGGGACAGGCAGCATCTCTGGGGAGAAGGAATGGGTGATGTTTCGGGTCAAGGCCCTTCTTCAGGCTTCAGTAATCTTTGGTCACAGGAATACAGGGGATATTATGTAACTTTAGAATTTTTGGAGTTATTTGTGGCGAATTGTACTATTGATTGCTTCATGCAGTCGATTCACCATATATATATATAGCTTTCACTCTTAATTCATTTAATGTGACCAGTTTGCTCATGTGATTATAATGCATGAACTAAGGAACATTCTCTGAACATTTCGTAGAATCTTGAAGTTAAAGCCTCTGTTCCCTCAAATTTACTGGTGGTTTGCGATATCTGTTGGTTTATCTCTTAAACTGTATGATATCTTACAGATAGGATGGCCTAAATATTTTTCATATGGATTGCAAATTCCATGACAAAAATAAATACAAATTGAATTTGCTGTCTGAATTCTGTGAAGTGTATCTCCAGTTTCCTTGATATCCATCAGATTGGGTAAAACCAAGGCTAGCCAAAAACAATGCTAAAAATAATTAAAGCTGGGTTCGCAAATGCATGCAGCTTAAAGCAAATGACCGAGTTAAGTCTGAAGGGCATTTGGTAAGTTTATTTTGGTTTTAAATGCCGAAGTGTTGGTCCTATAAACACAAGCAGCATACACTGGCATATTCAGATGATCTGTTGCACAAGGAATCCATGACCCGTGTCGAATGATAAAATAATGTAAACTAGTGCATGAAAAATTTATGAAATGCAAAAGTGCATTCTTCATAGTTTCATACCAACTTATCGCATATTCATGCAGAAACGGGCTCTTCGGCTCACCAATGCTTTGCCGAGCAGCAAGCATCGTGTCTAAACTAATCCCGTTTACAAGCAATCTGTGTGTAGTCTACTGTGCCTTGGAAAATGCGTAGCATTTTATCATAGAACATTTTGCTCCCAAGAATGTTCGGATTTGTTTCAAACAACCTAGGTATGTCCTTCGGAGTAACTCAGCGGAACAGGTAGCATCTCTGGAGAGAAGGAATGGGTCACTCATTCCTTCTCTCCTGAGATGCTGCCTATCCCGCTGAGTTACTCCAGCATTTTACGTATATCTTTGGTGTAAACCAGCATCTGCAGTTCCTTGCTACACATTAGGCATGTCCTTCCTTCCCTTGTGATCTCACCAATGTTAGCGATCAATGATTATCACCAGGGCCAGCGATTGTGCCCAGTCCGTTTCTGTAACTTTCGCTCTCACCTTTTCACTCTCTCCACTCCTTTCCGCACAACCCCATGAAAGTTCACTGAAGCACAATTTGAAGTGGAGAAATTAGCCGATAATTGATAATAGTGTGACTATCACTCCTGCATTTCCAGTGGCAGTCCTGTATTTCTGCTGCTCTTGATGCTTTACCAACTGAAAGCAGGATATACAGTTGCTGAGAAGGTATAGAATGTAATTTTAAAATGAGGCCGTTGAAGCCTTTTCCATAAAAAAACATCGGGGGTGGAGCAATGCAGTCAAATAATCTGCCTGGGTTTTTTTTATAAGGCAGCTGCACATTTCTCAACTCAAACTGTAGGCATTTATACATTTATGAAAATGGGCTGCACTATCTTGGCTTCTGGAACACGTGGGATGAGGTCACTCGAGTTTGCTACTTGATTGTTCTCTTCATCTGGTTTCTAAGGGCTGTGTTACTGGAAATGAAATGAAGTGACTGGCATTAGGCACGGGATCTACTTCCTGCATTCTTAAACAGCAGCATCAAGCTCTGCGATTCAAATGAATTCTCCCTGCATTTGTGACACGGTGATGCACTTTTGTGCTGGGTGATATTTTTGGGGACAGTCGACTGCTTTATTTACTGCTCTGTTTTCACTCATTCCTGTGTAGATACAGCTAAGGTGAACAACTGCAAGGAGAAACTTTTTTTATTGTTTTTTTTGGGGGGGGTAAAAAAGTAATATTAAAGTTCTGTTAAAATGCAGCTGTGTCTCAAGAAGAGTGAATGTCTTTGTCATGTGAATTGAATTGTTCTAAGTTTCAGTTCTAATATTTGCATGTATTCTGCTGCAGGAGGTTCCAGGTAACCTAACGCTTGATACCTTGCTGAATATGTCGGATACGAAAGTCTGTGAAGCCATGAAGAGATATGGAGCCAATCCTGACGAATGTAGCCGACTAAATGCTGCCCTCTCCTGCTTGAGGAATATAAATGACTCTGGTAATTATACTTGACTAGCTTGTAAATGATTTGAAATGGATTGCAAGTTTCACACTAAATCTTGAGAAGACCACCAAAGTTGGTATGGGCCTCCAAAATATATCTTGCAATTTTTCCAGAATTAATGGTGCTTGCGTTAAGTATCTCGTGTGGGCTTTGTGATTTATTGCAGTTCTTTCCACTGGTAAATAATTGCTTTAGCACCGTATTCCATGAAACATTTTCATGGATTATGTCATGCATCCTCCAGTTTTGAGACACGATGCACTTTAAATTTTGATCTGGCTTGTTATCTGAACTGCTTAGATGTTGCTTTCCTAAGAGTGCAGAGGTATAATGCAACCAAGTCAGCTGGCTAATATAAAAATGCAATGTTCCACACAGTGTGGAACAACTTCATCTCCACAATGAGAGATACTGTTTTGATAAGACTCCAATTTCTCTCTGGAAAATGGGAAATTAAATGAATCTGCTGCTGCCTGTGTTCCAGTTGTCAGTGCCATTCATGTTAGTCTTAATTTTATTTTTAACATTTACCCCCTCCCCCTCCCCTTGCTTCTCCGTTCAATAACAGTTCTGTAACCTGTTTGCAAGATTCTGTGTCTTTGCAATTCAAGATAAGGTTTAGACTTTAGAGGGATATGGGGCAAGTGGACCAGTGTAGACGGGGCATCTTGGTTGTCGTGGGCAAGTTGGGCCGAAGGACGTGGTGGAAGATACATCATCTCCATTCATAGTGATCTGGAGTTGATTTCTGGATAGTTGCGAGCATTTATTTTATCTCATAGTGCAAGATGAGCATTATTTCTGTGTTTGTGATCATGAGATAGCGCTGATTATTTTTTTAAATTCCAACCATAAACGAACAATCACAACAATGTGCTTGTATTATATTATATAGTGTCTGCTTCTGAGGTCTTAGACCGCTGCAAAATAGTGACCAAACGCTCATTTCCACAGCTTATAACTGTTTGGTAGTTAACGCTTAAGTAAGTAAGTTTATTGGCCAAGTATTCACATACAAGGAATTTGCCTTGGTGCTCCGCCCACAAGTAACAACATGACATACAGTGACAGTTACGAATGACTCAGAAAACACTAAACATTAATAATAATAAAACATTAATGATAAAACACCATTGATCAAGCATGTGAACCAACAAAATACCAGATCAAAGGGAGGTTACAGATTTTTGGCTATTGAGGAGAGCAACTACTTGTGGATAAAAACTGTTTTTATGTCTGGCTGTGGCAGCTTTGTCAGTCCGGAGTCGCCTTCCAGAGGGAAGCGATTCAAAGAGTTTGTGGCCAGGGTGAGAGGGGTCAGAGATCTTGCCCGCTCGCTTCCTGGCCCTTGCAGTGTACAGTTCATCAATGGAGGGAAGGTTGCAGCCAATAATCTTCTCTGCCGATCGGACGATTTGCTGCAGTATAAGTTTAGTATAAGTATAAGTTTATCAGTTCGCCGCACAATAAAGGAATATCTAACCAAGACACATTGACTTAGTTTGAAGCAGGAATCATTATAGAGCAGTTAGAAGCAGGAATTCTGGCGTACAGTCTCCAACCTCTGCATATGAACCTAGTAAGTTTACCAATTGAAACTCTTGCTGTGATTAGCCAATTCTATATAGATTCGAAGGCTTTCTTGTTCTTTACGATTGAGAACCACGTTCTCTGACTGTTAACTATTGACTTCCAAAAGAAGTGATGAAAAATCACCTAATGTTACAAGCACTGAAATTAGTCTTCTGTGCAAGTATGAATAGTTTTCTTATGGTTCTTTACATTAATTGACTTTAATCTTATCGACAGAATGATCTTATTTTCCTCCTTTCCACTTTCATAAAAATCAAATCTGAAAGTTAATATATACAGTGACAAACTTAATACCTGAATTTGAGAATTAAATGTAAGGGACAATTGCAGTTTTGTTTTTTTCTAACCATCGAACGAGCTCACAATTAGTAAATCACTGTCACATTATAATTTTTTAGTATTAGCCTTGTTCTAATTTAAGAAGTTTATCATCATATCTTTGAACTGGAGAATTTTAAAGTTAGCATTGCTGTAATGATAAAAATTGATAAGTGCTTCTATTTTTGACTGTTTTGAACAGGCGGTGAGTTGCAAGAAGATGCTCTTCCTTGGACTTCAACTGAAACAAGGCGAGAAAGCAACCCCGCACTACCTCCAGAGTTGATTTCTTCTGTTGGATCCAGACAGCCACACAGCCCTTCACCTATTCCCAGACTAATTCATCCACAACCACGTTCAGTCTCTGTTTCTGTTATTCCTAGTTCGGATTATGCCTACTTGCCAAATCGGTCAGATTATTTAGTGGACCCCTTTTCACAATCCCCGCTACCAGGCCGACGAACATCAGGACCTCAAACCATTATGACTACGCCACCGGCCACTCCTCCATCAAAGAAGAAATATCGGTTTAAACCACCACGAACTCCACCACCACCTTCTCGGAAACTCATTCAGCTTTTTCCTGGTTTCTCAGGACTTACCAGAAGTAAATCTCATGAATCTCAACTGGGCAATAGAATAGATGAGGTACCAACAATTAAGTAAGTTAAATTTATATGTACTTCAATACAACAAGTACCACTTGCTTCCTTGTAATGAATGTATCTGCATCCATCTGCAGTTATTGTTGCTGTTCAATTAATGTCAAATGATTCAATTCATTTTTTGGGGGGAAATTTCAAGTTAAAATGCTTTGCCTGGCTGGGAAGGTTTATTAGATCTTTTATGAAAAATAGGAATACTTGAGGTTTAAAATTTGATTGCATATCAGTGTTCTCCAGAGGATCTGTTTACATAATAGCTAAGCTAATAAGTAAGTAAGTAAGTTTCTTGGCCAAGTATTCACATACAAGGAATTTGCCTTGGTGCTCCGCCCACAAGTAACAACATGACATACAGTGACAGTTACGAATAACTCAGAAAACACTAAACATTAATAATAATAAAACATTAATGATAAAACACCTTTGATCAAGCATGTGAACCAACAAAATACCAGAGCAAAAGGAGGCTACAGATTTTTGGCTGTTGAGTAGAGCAACTACTCGTGGATAAAAACTGTTTTTATGTCTGGCTGTGGCAGCTTTGACAGTCCGGAGTCGCCTTCCAGAGGGAAGTGATTCAAAGAGTTTGTGGTCAGGGTGAGAGGGGTCAGAGATGATCTTGCTCGCTCACTTCGAGGCCCTTGCAGTGTACAGTTTAATACAGTGCCCTCCATACTGTTTGAGACAAAGACCCATCATTTATTTATTTATATCTCCACAATTTGAGATTTGTAATGGAAAAAAATCACATGTGGTTAAAGTGCACATTGTCAGATTTTATTAAAGGGTATTTTTTTATACATTTTGGTTTCACCATGTAGAAATTACAGCAGTGTTTATACATAGTCCCCCCATTTCAGGGCACCATAATGTTTGGGACACAGCAATGTCATGGAAATGAAAGTAGTCACATTTAGTATTTTGTGGAGTACAGAGGCAAATAAATAAATGATGGGTCTTTGTCCCAAACATGGAGGGCACTGTAACTTGTTGGAGCCGTGAGATTCACAGTAATCACCTTTTCTTTCATTTAACATTTTTTATGTATTCTGCTAAAAGATAAATTGCATCTCTCTTTATGCAGGTACGTGACTTAGCGTGCAAGGAGGAAGAATGAACTGTTATCTACTAATATTGACTAGTCTCTTTTATGATGTGAAAATGCTTGTTTAGTCTGCTGCTAGTTTAGTTTAGCCTGCTGCTGGTTTAGTTTAGCCTGCTGCTAGTTTAGTTTAGCCTGCTGCTAGTTTAGTTTAGCCTGCTGCTAGTTTAGTTTAGCCTGATGCTAGTTTAGTTTAGCCTGCTGCTGGTTTAGTTTAGTCTGCTGCTAGTTTAGTTTAGCCTGCTGCTGGTTCAGTTTAGTTTGCTGCTAGTTTAGGCTAGTCTGCTGCTAGTTTAGTTTAGCTTCCTGCTAATTTAGTTTAGCTTCCTGCTAGTTTAGCCTGCCTGCTAGTTTATCATTGCAGTGAGTATTAATGCATGCTTGCATTGTGTCATATGTAACTCTAAATTTCTAGTGAATTTTTTTAATGTTATTTTCCACAAGATCTTTCATAAAATGCCTTGCTTGTATTAATGGCCCACTAAATTGTTGATAATGCAATGGAGGTTACTTGGTTGAGCTGAACAGGGTTTTTTTGTTACAATGCTGTAACATAAAGCCTGTTAGGTGGGCTGTTTATGGAGGGGAGAAGTAAGAGGCCTCTATGCTAGTGAGTGCCCATTTGTTTATGATATCTTGCTGTATTTGTGGCCCTTTATATTTTCTATTAACCCCAAGATTTAACAAAATAAAACTGGGAATATTCAGTTGGGTCGTAACGTTGGTGAATAGAGCTATTGCTTCAGGTTCATGACCTTTAAGCAGAAATAGTTTGGCCTGAGTTGCTCACATCTGCCCCTTAGTGTTCACTTCTGGATAGTGCAGGGAGGAGAAGAATCATACTTAAAGAATCATACACCTTTTGTCTTTTCATCTGTTGCCTTTGTCCAAACATCTGCCTTCACCATTATCCACCTATCATTTGCCAAACTTTGTCCCACCCCCACCTTTCTTCCAGCTTCTCCCCCCCCCCCCTGCACCATGCTCTCCCGCCACCACAATCATTCTGTAGAAGAGTCCCAACCCAAAACGTCTCGAATCTCTGTTCGCCTGAGATGCTGCCCCACTCGCTGAGTTACCCCAGCACATTGACTTTTTTTGTCATAAGCAAAGGATGATTGGTGGTGTACAGATTCTTGTACGAAATACTAAACATTCTGTATTGGTAAAGAAAATTGCAAAGGTCACCAACCCATGCTGCCCTACCAAGCTGAGCTGAAAATTCAGACACACTATTTACCTTTGGATTATTCTTGATCAAAACACTTGCACAATTCCTTGCCTGATGTTATGTTGAAAGAATATTGCTCTTTTTGGCAATGGAAAATTTCATTTCAGGCCTCCAAATACTTGATGGTTGACACTACTAGAATTGTTATAAAAAAATTTCAATATTCACATCTTGTTCTTTTTAGTTAATCCCCATTTCAGTAGTAAATGCGAGGCTATCAAAAAATCATTAGAACGATTCCTCTGATAATAGTTAATCATCATCTTAGCAGATAAACTCTAACAAAATCAAATGTTAATTCTCAGTCAGTGCCAAGTTTGCTGACTTTAACCGAGATCAGCCTTGTTCTTATGGTGCAAGAGGAAATTGGTCGAGGTATCTATTCCATGTCCTTATCCAGACAACAGAGTGATGAATATTTACTTTCTTTTGAGTCTAATGACTGGGTGGAATTTTAATTGAGTAAAATTGTCAAACGTGACAAATTACCGGTATGTTTTTGTTAGTAATTTAACTAGTCGACCAAATGTCAAGGATTCCTGTCAGAATCCTTTCATACAAACTGTGCAACCCTCATCAGTTTAGTTAAACTCTCATTCCAGATATCCATGCTCTAATTTCAGTTTACAACAGAGGTGTGTGTAAAATATGCTTCAATTAAGTGAATTGCCTGCTGGGTTTTACTTATATCATTTATTCAAATAGATAAGGGTCCTTGCTGATTTAGCATGTATTTATAAACCTCTTTAAGAATGTCTTGAGGATTTGGTCCAACAATTATACATACAATTTCTCTGCACTCAACCACGTTGTCGAATGGTTATGACATAACTACATTAGGCTCTAACATTATTAGTATTAGTGCTGAAATAAAATTGTGACTTGCTGCGCAGTTATGATTATATTGTAGTTCCATGCATTTTTTTTTTTGCTGCCTCTCAATGCAACTGCTTATGTTTATTTTTTGTTTTCCTTCCTAGGTTCGGTAAGAAAAACAAGTTTTTTCTCAATCTGAACATCAATGGCAGTGGCACCAGCTGTGACGATATCGTGACCCGATCCCCCTTATTACCATGTAGGCCTTTCTTTTCTCCGTCTATCGGAAGTTCTTACTGTCTTCCCTCAACGCCTTGTCCATCTGATGACCACAGTTCTCCTAAAAGTTGGTATTTAAACAATAGTATGATGCTGAGCTATGCTTTGTGTTTGGATGCTTTCCATTTACCACATTAATTTGCTTTTTAATGGCTTATTCCTGCATGACATGCTTGTATTTCTCTTTTTGCATGACTTTTCGAAGTGGATAGAATGAGTAGAGAACTAATGTATAGCCAAGCAGATTGATACAGAGTATGTGAATCTTACATTTTTTTGAATAATGCTAATTTCATCCCCTAATTTCAATATGCTAATTTCATCACCTATTTGAAAACAATTAATTTCTCTTTCAATTTCCTAATCCCTTCGTTATGTAGTTGAGAAAGCAAGTTAGCTAGTCATACAAAGGGTATGATACTATAAGCTCTTGACCAGGTTACTGATAAAGGTGTGAACAATCCAAGTGCATTTTAATCGGGTGGCACAGCAGTGGAGATACTGCCTCACAGAGCCAGAGACCCGAGTTCGATCCTAACTACGGGTGCTATCTGTGTGGAGTTTGCACGTTCTCCCTGTGACCGCGTGGGCTTTCTGCAAGTGCTACGCTTTCCTCCCACACTCCAAGGACGTGCAGGTTAATTGGCTTCTGTAAATTGCCCCGACTGTGTAGAATGCGAAGGTGGGATAACATGGAACTAATGTGAACGGGTGATCCATGGTTGGTGTGGACTCAGTGGACCGAGGGGCCTGTCTCCAAGCTGCATCTCAGTATTTCTAAATATTTTAAATTATCCATACAGTGTTCTGGGGAAACAGCAATTGGCTAATTGTACCCGTGACCCTGTGAAATGTGTAACTCAGTCCACTGAGCAAACAATCCATGGTACCACTGAGTATACACGATTAGCTTGCATTTATAATGGATCATCTGGCCTGTCATCTGCTGACCACTTACCAGCAGCTGCGGATGTCTTGCTTACTGCTCTGCACTCTTGTGTCTGCTAAACTCCTCACTATGTTCTGCTCGATGTATTCTGAGCCATGAGGTGTTTGAGAATCGACAAGGTGGTCAAGTGACCAGCCCATCTGCACAAGCTGATAGAGTCTCCTCTCCTTCAAAGGTGATTTGACATGCTGACCTTTCCCAGCTGTGGCTGTTTCTTGAACATAGAACAGTGCAGACGAGTAAAGGGCCCTTCGGCCCACAATGTTTGTGCCAAACATGATGACAAGTGAAACTCATCACATCTGCCGGTACCTGATCCATATCTCTCTATTCCTTACACTTCCATGTGCCTATATAAAAGCCTCTTAAATGCCACTATCGTATCTGCCTCCACCACCACCCCTGGCAATGGGTTCCAGGCCCCTCCGCTCTCTGTGCAGAATAAAACCCCTGCACATCTCCATTAAACTTTCCCCCTCTCAACTTACAGTTATGTCCTCTAGAGTTGGACATTTCCACCCTGGGGGGTAATGAAGGGAAGGAGCACGGTACAACTTACCCCTCAGATTCCTATGAAATCTTTCCCCCTTCACCTTAAACTATGTTCTCCGGGTTTCGATTCCCCTACTCTGGGCAAGAGACTCTGTGCATCTGCCTGATCTATTCCTCTCATGATTTTATAAATAATGTGTTTTGAATTTTTGCAACAACAATTTACAATTTTAGAAATGTATTATTTTCAGTTATCTTCAATACAGTGACAATAATATAATTCGATATACTCTTGATTCAAGACCAGTATTTCATGAGTCCATTGAATCGCAATCTCATTAGGTATGGCTTTAAATGAATGGCTGTGATGAAGAGGTGAGGGCTCTCGAGCTCTCGAACTTTGTGCTTTAACAACCTACTGAACCTTTCTATTCATTTGGGTGACTAACATTCAGCGGTTAGTTTGGGAGAATAAGCAGGTTAATTATCACAAGAGCTGTACAACAATAGAATGGGCACTTGGGTATGGGTGCAGTTAATTTATAATCACACCTCCAGTATCATTAAATATAAAATATTTGCTTTTCGCTGCCAGCACAATGCCTAACGTGAATTTTTGAATGCTGTAACTCGCTGCTTTTGGATGTTGCATGAGATTGTATTTGTTGTGGAAGTGTTGAAGCCCTTTGTTCTTAATTGGAAAGTGTGGATGGGTAATCAACATTGATTTGCAGTGTTCAATTTAACAATAACATTTCACTTATTGGGCCAGATGGCGTGAATCGACATCTTGCCGAACAATTAAAATTCATGGAATAATTAATAATACTGCAAAACAATCAGTGAGGTTTATTGTGTTGATTCTTGCGCAAAAATCCCAAACACTTTAATATTGTGCATTCTATAAACTCAAATGTGAAATGATGCTTTTTTTGTTCCCTTTTTTTATGCTAGTTTCTATTTTACCTCAATTTTATCTCCACTCTTCTTGTCTCTTTCTGTGTAAATTAATACTAAAACCATATTTTAAAAACAGAGTTTTGGTGTTGACAGGTTTATCACAGCTGATCTTGATTCTGTCTTCAATGGAGTTGGTAAATCTAGTTTGTTGCGGTCAGTCGCTGGGTAATGTTCATGTGGACTGGTCCCAACTACTTTTACATCACTGTTTTAGAGGCAGCAAGTTACGTTTCAAGTGCTTCCCTGCCGCTATGGTCAGTAAGCACAACACGGCCTAAGATATGTGGAGGAAGGAACTGCAGATGCTGGTTTGCACCCAAGATGTATTCCCTTGCATTTCCTCTCTCTCTGCCCCTCCCCCACCCTAGTCATCCCGCACGTTCCACTGTTTGCATTCATATATCCATTCGTTATCACCTCTTACACAGCCAACAATGGACCATTGTGGGCTCCCCCTTTCCTTGGTCATTGGTGCCGGTTCTGATTTGTTCTGAACCATTTCATACCTCTATCATATTTCATATCCCTCCTCCCTGGCTCTAGTTTGAGGAAGGGTCTCGATCCGAAACATCACATATTCTTTTCTCCAGAGATGCTGCGTGACCCACTGAGTTACTGCAGCATTTTGTGTTTATCTGCAATCTACAAAATTTTAGTCTGTATGGATCAGCGATTCACTTCATTAGCTGAAGCGAGTGTATAACTGTTAGTTTAGTTTAGTGATATATCATGAAAACAGGCCCTTCGGCCCACCGTGTCCACAATGACCATCAATCACCTGTTTACACTAGTTCCATGTTCATCCACTTTCTCACCAACTCCCTGCACAATGGTGGCGATGAAACTAGGAAATGTCCTTGGTCATGATGTGCCATATGAAAGGGTAAATACCGAAATCCCATGTCTATAAACGAATATTGGCTGAACGAGTAGAAAGTATTGGCTCAGGTTATTCAAGACTCGAAGATCAAGGGGAGAAAATCGTTTAACAAAAGCCATTCAATTTACACCTGTTTCTACCGTTCATTTTGCAGCTTTTACACAGTGTATTTGTAAATAATTTTGAACTCAATGATTCAATGATACTTCATTGACACAAGTACCTAGGTACAGTGAAGTGCTTTGTTTTGTACACAACCCAGTAAAATCATACAGCAGACCTCGCGTAGGCAGCATACAAGAGTCCCCATGTGTCTGGCACCGACAAAGTTATAACTTTCATTACTGAAAAGATTAAACTTCAAGAATTAAATACACAAGGCTTGTGATTTGTAATTTTTTTTTCTTATGATTTTGGTAATGTAACTGATATTGTCCTGGTTTGTATTGGTACTTACATATTTCCTTTGATCAATCGAGTCAATATCATAATCCCACTGATGAAACCCAACATAATGGTAAAATATGAGATGGGCTGTCCTCAGCCTTACATTGCATTAATCCAGTGTGATTCTCTATGACTGCAATTGTTTGAAATTTTATTTTCCTAAAATGTTTTGTTTCTACATACAATGCAGTTCCGCGACTCGCTAAGTATTTCAATACTTTGTTTACATTGCAATCATGTTGATCATAAATGTACAACTACATCAGACTACCTATTACATTTTGGTTTGAGAAAAGTTGTTCCACGCAGTAGATTTAAAAAATATATATACAGTTCTGCATTGATTTTTACCATTCGTTCGCTTTCTATTGGAGATTTATAAAAATAATTGGGTCTTGTGCAGAGATCCAGGGAGAGCTAGCCAACTCAACAGAGGAAGACACAAAATGCCAGAGTAACTCAACGGGACAGGCAGCATCTCTGGAGAGAGCAAATGGATGACGTTTCAGGTCGAGACCCTTCTTCAGACTGAGAGTCAGGGGAGTGGGCGGAACTGAGATAAAATGTAGTCGGAGACAGTAAGACTGGTCGGAGAACTGGGAAGAGGGAAGGGATGGAGTGAGAAGGAAAACAAGGGGTACTTGAAGTTAGAGAAGTCAATGTTCATACCGCTGGGGTGTAAGTAACCGAAGCGAAATATGAGGAGATGTTCCTCCAATTTGCACTGGGCTTCACTCTGACAATGGAGGAGGCCCAGGTCAGAAAGGTCAGTGTAGGAATGGGAGGGGGAGTTAGTGTTGAGCAACCGGGAGATCAGGTCAGTTCTGGCGGACTGAGCGGAGGAGTTCAGCGAAACGATCGGCGAACCTGCGCTTGGTCTCGCCGATATACAGGAGTCCACACCTGGAACAGCGGATACAATAGGTGAGGTTGGAGGAGATGCAAGTGAAGCTCTGCCTCACCTGAAAAGATAGAGAATTGGCTTCATGGAAGGAAGCAGCGGATTATGGTGGAAAGTTGTTTTTTGGACTGGAGGCCTATGACTAGTGGTGTTCCTTCAGGATCAGTGCAGGGTCCATTGTTGTCTGTGGTTTTTATCAACGATTTGGATAATGTTTTTATCAACGAGGAGGTGCGCGAAGATGGTTATCAAAGATACTGCAGGATCTTTATCAGTTGGGCAAGTGGGCTGAGGATTAGTTAATGTAGTTTGATGCAGATAAGGGCAAGGTGTTGCGTTTTGGGACAACATACCGGATCATCACAGTGAATAGTAGGACCCTAGGTAGTGTCATGGAGCAGAAAGATCCAGCAGTGCAGGTACATGGTTCCTTGAAAGTAGCGTCACAGGTAGATAGGGTGGTCAAGAAGACCTTTGGTACATTGCGTTTCATCAGTCAAGGTGTTGAGTATAGAAGTTGGGATGTTATGTTTTAGTTATACATGATGTTGGTGAGGCTATATTTGGAGTATTGTGTTCAGTTTTAGTCACCCTGCGATAGGAAAGATGTTATTAAGCTGGAAAGAGTGCAGTGAAGATTTACGCAGATGTTGCCAAGATTTGAGGGGCTGAGCTATAGGGAGAGGTTGGGCAGGTTAGGGCTTTATTCCTTGTAGTAAAGGAGGATGAGGAGTGATCTTATGGAAATATATAAGATCATAAAGAGAATAGATCGGGTAAATAGCTGCCAGAGGAGGAAGTTGAGGCAGGTACCATAACAACGTTTAAAAGACATTTGGACAAATACATGGAAAGGAAAGGTTTAATAGGATGTGGGCCAAACGTGGGCAGGAGGGACTAGCATAGATTGGTGTATCTTGATCAGCATGGGCAAATTGGGCCAAATGGCCTGTTTCCATGAGGTATGATTCTTTGATTAGTTTTCATTAGTACAGATCAACTTCCCAAAAGTTGTTCCATATCCCAGACTTCAGAAGTCTAAGATTTTCCATTTTAAATCAGTTGGAAATATTTGGTGTTTCATAGACACCATTTTAGAGTTGAGAAGTGTTCTTTTTGCAACTATGTTTTAGCATACATATTATTGGCATCATTGTTCATAATGGCCTGACAGGACAACATTTATGAAAATAACCATGGTCTTGAATTATTTTCATGCATAAACTCTTAGTGTGTGGCAGTTTTAATTGTTTAAAAAAATTAAATCATTTAGCCGATCTCTTCTGTTGCAGACTCGTTACATGTACCACGAGGATCCCCTCAGATGCAACACAGGGATTTTGGGCTCTCCATTACACATAGGTAAGTGATGCATTAGAAATACTTCAGCATTTTTAGCTTATGTTTTTAAAGTTTTATGCAGTGTTTCCGACATAATGTACCTTTGTACTTTGTTTACAACCTGACCACCGGTCTTTCAATAAAGAAAGGCAGATGTAGAATATAGTGACATGGTTCAATTTATCTAAATCTATACAATAATGGACACCCCCATTGATTGAAAAATAGCTATTGAGTCAAACAAAGATCTGCAATATTTTGTTTAAGTAGGAACTGCAGATGCTGGAAAATCGAAGGTAGACAAAAATGCTGGAGAAACTCAGCGGGTGAGGCGGCATCTTTGGAGCGAAGGAAATAGGCAATGTTTCGGGCCGAAACCTTGGTTTCGGCCCGAAACGTTGCCTGTTTCCTTCGCTCCATAGATGCTGCCTCACCCGCTGAGTTTCTCCAGCATTTTTGTCTATCTGCAATATTTTGTCCCCTTATTGGAAGTACCAATGACTTAAAAGGATATTTAAAATCAGGGGTATACCTTGTTGGAAAATGAGGTTATACTGTGCATCCCATCTAGTTTGTTACAGCTTTCCAAGGATAGCATTTTGGCTGCTTCATTGATTGGGATTGCAGCTAAACTGATGAATACTATTTATTTGGATGGAATGAATTGTCTTCCCTTTTTATACACCTAGATAAGCCCAGGCAAATGAAAGGTGAATCCTTAATCTCCTCCACCTATTGAAAGCCATGTAGTGAGGATATAAAATATTCAGGCAAGCTTGCGGAGTGGGGTGTGGACTAAAAGAGGAGATGGTAATGCATTATTGATTAAGGAGTCTATTACTCCAGTAATGAATCAATATATCTTGCAAGACTCTTCAAATGGTAAAATGTGGCAAGAGTTTAGGAACAAAATGATGATTAGTTTTCTTATTGCAAACCTCCTAACAGTCAGCAGGAGAGGAGCAAATATGGAGAGAAATATCCAGGAAATGTACTGGGAAAATACTCAAAGATATTAGGATGACAAAGAGAGACCCAATGACTGGTAGACACAAGGGTACGGAAAATTCCAAGCATTTTAAGGGCAAAGGGGACCCTGGTAGAGTATGGCCCATTAGTGATCGCAATGGCAATGTATGTATGGAGCCAAAGGTCATAATTTATACTTCTTATCTGTATTAACTAGGTGAAGAATATTATAGTTGGAGGATTCGGGGAGGAGGTTACGAAATTATAACGCATGTTAACATTAAAAAGGAGGTATTAATGGTTAAATCTCTGGAGCCTAATGAGGTGCATCACAGGCTGTTAAGGAAGGCAACGCAGGAGACTGAACAGAGATTTTTTAATCTTTGCTGAATGTGGGTGAGGTACCACGTAACAGGAGGATTTTAAAATTACGATTGCCAATTGGTTAATTCATCTATTTGAATTCTCCTGCATCACATTTATGAATGAGAAAATTGCTTCTGTTAAGACTGGCAGAAGTGGACTGGCTCTACTTTAGGGTGGCATGGTGGCGCAGCGGTAGAGTTGCTGCCTTACAGCACCAGAGACCCGGATTCGATCCTGACTACGGGTACTGTCTGTATGATGTTTGTATGTTCTCTGTGTTCGTGTGGGTTTTCTCCAATTGCTGCGGTTTCCTCCCACACTCCAAAGACATACAGGTTTGTACGTTAATTGGCTTCGGTAAAAAAATTGTAAATTGTCCCAAGTGTGTAGGATAGTGCTGGTGTACAGCTGATCACTGGACTCAGTGGGCCAATGGGCCTGTTTCCATGCTGTATCTCTAAAGTCTAAAGACTTAAGCAGTTTTAAACTTGATGTGAATTTTATGTTTTTTAACTGCTATTCAGTATTGCTTTTCTTGAATACACTTGTTAATCATTGCTTTACTATTAGTTTATATTTTATTTGGCTGTAACGTTGCAAGGTACCGCTGAATGAAACAATCCTCCACTTAGCTGTGATTAATTATACATCTCTTGGACTAAAAAGCCGATTTAATATTTATTTTCAGGTTTTCAACAAAATCCTGGCTCTCTCAGACATGTCAAGTTTGTCAAAAAAACATGATGTTTGGCGTGAAGTGCAAACACTGTAGGTAGGTGACAATGGACTCAGTTATGCTTGTAATCGTACAAATCAGTGCCACAGATGTAGAAATAAACCTTCAAGGTTTAGATTTTTGTTTATTATATTATCTATTGAGTACTGTGTTTATAAACCCATTGTGCTGTTCCACTTGGCGATTTTTTTCGGCGACTGCCGGCGTCATTGACTGACATATCAGGGTCGCCGAAAGATTTTGAACATTTCAAAAAATGTTGCGACATTTGAGGAAACACCGCGCGTCAATACGTCGTCGCGCCGCGACTTTTTTGGTGATCTGAAACTTGAGTCAATGATGCCGACAGTCGCCGAAAAAAAATTGCCAAGTGGGACAGGCCCATTAGTATTGCAAAGCCTAATGGGGTACTTGACACAATGCCTTTGCAAGCAGGGGCAAACTCAGCAATATCATTAACACATTGATTTACATAACCTGCGTACATCATCAAGAGTCATCTTTGTGTATTACGTGCAGACCTGACGCTTAACACATTGAACTAATTAACCGCTGTGCATTACCATTGAACTACGTAGCCTTTGTGCATCACATGAGTCGTCTTCTGTGTGTATAAATATCGCGTTATGCCAACGAACTTTGGAGATGTGATCACAGCCTTTGACTGAGGCACATCTCCCCTTGGCCAGTGAAATAGACCATCTACTGATGGTTAATGATCCGAGTCCTTGAGTCTTATTACGGATTGAGACAAGCGAAGAGCTTTACCGAATGAGTGACAGAACCTGATTAAACGTCCGTATATGGGACTGGCTGGTAAAGTTACAAATTCAATCCCAGGTCTTTACTTTGGTTATTGATCTTGGCTGAGGGGCAGTAGTGTGGCAGTCACCCACTGTGTCTGCTACTGATCTCCATCCAGCACTCTATGTAGGCTGGACGGAAACACATCCATGCTCGTTAGTATATTGCTGGTGCTTTGTGATTGATATATAATCTCAAGAACAAATATTGATTTTTAATCATACATTCTCTCAGAATGCGAATTCTTTGGTCTTTTAAATGCAAACAGAGCAAGGGTTTACAAACCCTTAATATAGGTTTAAGGGTTTAATTAACCAAACCTAAAGAGTCAAGAGTGTTTTATTGTCATATATACCAAAATGGTACGATGGAATTCTTACTTGCAGCAGCACAATGGGTTTATAAACACAGTACTCAATAGATAATAAAATAAACAAATATCTAAATAGTTCAATAAATTAAAAAAAACACAATATGATGCAAAAATAGAAACAAAGCCCAAAATGCAACCAATGCAGTTCATAGTTTGGTGTTTCATTGGACCTCGTAGTGTTCGATAGCTCGATGGTCGTTGGAAAGAAGCTGTTCCTGAACCTGGACTCCTGTACCTTCTTCCTGATGCCAGGAGTGAAATGAGAGTGTGGCCAGGGTGGTGTGTGTCTCTGATGATCCTGGCTGCCTTTTTGAGACAGCACCCCCTTCGATGGTGGGGAGGTCAGTCCGCACGATGGATCGGGCAGTGCATTAGAGTTGCTGATCCAAGCCGTGATGCAACCAGTCCATCCGCTCTCTACTGCACACCTGTAGAATTTTGAGAGAATTCATTGACACACTGAATCTCCTCAATCTTCTAAGGAAGTAGAGGCATTGATGGGCTTGCTTTATAATTGCATAAATGTGCTGGCTCCAGGACTCTTTACGATGAATTCTGAGGAAACTTCCATAAGGGAACATTACTGTTTGCTCTCAAAGCCTGTTAATATATAATCGGTTAGAACAATCTTTAACTATCCGGAACTGAAGTCAAGCAGGTCATGTAAAGGGTCAACAGGAAAACAGAATGTAAATGAGAGGACTATTACAAGCAAGTGGGCTTTAAGCAAAGCAGTTTTCAGTGATAAAATATTCATGGTAAATCATGGTAAATATTCATGCTTCCAATCATCCTGCTGAATTGTCACTAAATGATCAGTAAAAGCTATTATTTGCCTTAGTTTTGAACATTTAATGCATTTTTGAATTGTTTTTTGCTTTTAGATTAAAGTGCCACAACAAATGCACAAAAGAAGCTCCTCCATGCCGGATTTCATTTCCCCAAAGTAAGACTTCAGATCATAATATAGATTGCACAAACATATTCCTTGTAAGATGATTTGTGGGTTAGCTTCGACACCTCTCATCTGACTGGTAAAAAAAATACCCTTTGTAGTTTCGTGATCAGGCCAGTTCTTACTAACAAAGGAGGTAAATCTCCTGGAACTGTTGAATTCAGTATAGTGATCCGGAAGGCTGCTGCTTGCCCAGTGGGAAGATAAGATGCTTCTCCTCAAGCTTGTGTTGGGCCTTGTCATGGAGGAAGCCACAGACAGATGAGTGGGAGCGTGAGTAGGGTGGAGAATTAAAAGCGCAATCAACTGGAGACTCAGATAGCCCCGCAGATTGAACGAAGGTGCTCTGCAAAATGATCACGTAACCTGCATTTGGTGTTTCCTCTGAATAGAGGCCATGTTGTAATAGGGCAAATGCAGTACATTAGATTGGAGGAGGTGTACAAAATCATGAGAGGAATAAATCGGGTAGATGCACAGAGTCTCTCTTGCCCAGAGTAGGTGAATCGAGGACCTGAGGATATAGGTTTAAGGTGAAAGGGGAAAGATTTAATAGGAAACTGAGGGATTACTTTTTCACACAAAGGGCAGTGGGTGTATGGACCAAGCTGCCAGAGGAGGTGGTTGAGGCATGGACTATCCCAACATTTAAGAAGCAGTTAGACAGGTACGTGGACCAAATGCAGACAGGTGGAACTGGTGTAGCTGGGATATGATGGCTGCAGCAGGCATGTTGGGCCGAAGGGCCCTTTTCCACGCTGTATCACTCTATGACTCTTAATTGCAAATGAATCACTGCATCACACGGAGGGACTATTTAGATCCCTGGATGGTAGAAATGGAAGAGTTTAAAAAAATGTGTCACATCTGCAATTAAAGGAGGAAGTGTCTGGAGAAAGGGAATGGTTGGTGGAAGGGGGCAAGAAGGGACAGACTGGCTTATCAAATGAATGGTCCCAACTGGGGTACTAGAAGAGAGGCTGATGTGGAATATCATTGGAGATAGCAAAAAATTGCAAAGGATGGATTCATTGAATGTGGGGGCTGGTGAGGTGGAATTTGAGAACTGATGAACAATATCCTTGGTCTGAGATGAGACTGAGTGAGAGCAGCATTGTGGGTAATAGACAGAGTGCGGTCAAGAGCTCTCAATTATGGTAGAGGGGAAGCATGATTCAGTAAAGAAAGTGGTCTCAGACACAGCCATGTGGATAGTTTGAACGGTGGAGCAGATAGAATGGAGTTGAAGGAACAATATAATGGAAGGAGGGTGGAAGAACGTATAGTTGAGGTAGCTAGTGAGTCTGTGGGTTTGTAATTTAGTTTATTGTGTACCGAGGCACAGTGAAAAGCGTTTGTTGCGTGCTATCCAGTCAGCAGAGAGACAATAAATGATTACAGTCGAGCCATTTACAGTGTAAAGGGAATAACGTATAGTGCAAGGTAAAGCCAGCAAGGTCCGATAAAGGATAGTCCAAGGGTCACCAAAGAGATGTTTCGGCAATGCTTTTAAGGACTAGTTTCAAGTAGCATTCATTGTGTTTTGTCTGGAGAAACCAGTAATTCTTGTTTTCCTTTAATAACCAGTATCAAAAATGAGAAGAACCGAGTCTGTACCATCTGATATAAATAATTCTGTGGATAGACCTGGGGAGCCTCAGTTTGCTACTCTTCCAAAGGTACCTCATAAAAAGGTAACTCAAGCTAGCATTGTTTTTTTTAAGTGAACAACTTTGTAGCTTTAAAAAAATAATAATAATAAATTCTTAATTTTAATTATAAATGTCGAATAAAAGTATTTTAGTGTAACAAAAACTGACCGAACACATTTGGGTGAACTACTGCCTCAGCTCCAGTGAATTGAATTCAATCCTCACCACTATTGCCGTCCGTAGAGTTTGTGCGTTCTCCCTGTGAAAGTGTGCCTTCCTCCGGATGCTGCAATTTCCTGCCACATCCTAAAGAGGTGTAGGTTCTTGGATTAATTGACTACAGTAAATTATAGTCTGGGGGAGTTGATGGGCAATGTGGGATGCATAAAATGGGGTTCGTGCAAATTCTGTGTTCGTGCGTCTCCTGAAATTTAAGCCCCCCCTGACTCCTGAAATTTAAGCCCCCCCTGACCCACGTCGTGGATTTTTTTTTTGGAGCATCAGAGACTGCGGGGAAACCTAATAGAAGTATGTAAAATTATGGGAGGCATAGATAGGGTGGGCGGTCAGAACCTTTTCCCCCCAGGGTGGAAATGCTTATGGACGAGAGGGTTTTGTATTAAGCTGAGAGGGGCAAAGATTAAAGGAGATGTGCAAGGCAAGTTTCTTTCTAAATAGATTGTTTGGTGCCTGGAATGCTAGGGGTGGTGATGGAGGCAGATATAATAATGGTGTTTAAGAGTCTTTTGAATGGAGGGATACGGATCACATGCAGGCAGAAGAGATTGGTTTAATTTGGCATCATGTTTGGCATGTACATTGTGGGTGTTCTGGTGAGCAGAAGGGCCAGTTGCCATGTTGTATGAACCCATAACATGCTGATTGTTAAATGCTATTGTGCCTGCCCTGGCTCTTTGAGCTTTCCAATTAATTCCAAACACCTGATTTATCTCTGGGTCCCATAAACTAGTTATCAAGTACTGTGACTCTTTTGCACTCAATGATTCAAGTTAAATAATTCTGTTCATTATTTTATGGTAGCCCCTACACCAGCTACTAATTGGGGAATGAGAAAATATGGATCAATATGACCAATATCATTCTTGACAGATCCTAACGTTTTAGTTTAGTTTAGCGATACAGCGCGGAAACAGACCCTTCGGCCTATCGAGCCCATGTCGACCAGCGTTCCCCGCACATTAACACTACCCTACACACGAGGGACAATTTTTGCACTATACCAAGCCAATATCCTACAAACCTGTACGTCCTTGAAGTGTGGGAGGAAACTGAAGATCTCGTAGAAAACCCACGTGTTCACTGGGAGAACGGACAAAGTCCGTACAGACAGCACCCGTAGTCGAGATTGAATTCGGGTCTCTGGTGCTGCAGGTGCTGTAAGGCAGAGACTCTACCGCTGCGCCACCGTGCCACCCCACTTTTTGAAAAGTAAACGCCAGACCTTCTGTTTTTTTCAATCTTATTTTTGAATTTATTGATGCTCTCTACAGTCTGAGCAGTTCTGTATGTTTATTGAACTTCATAAATACATAAATCAGAGCTTCCTTTTCATATTTCCTCTTTTGCATTTCTATTTAGATATAATAGTAAAATAGATAAGGAAATGAGGCATGAACTGGTAGATTTTAGTGTTCAGTGCTCTCCGTGGCCTCCTTTACATTGGCGAGTCTACACGCATACTGAGTGACCATTTTGCTGAACACATTCTCTCTTTGCCAAGGCTTGCTGGAGCTCCCGGTTGCTAACCATTTTACTTTCCTTCACATCTCCATGCCGACCTATCTGTCCTCGGCCCCCTCCATTGCCAGAGTGAGGCCACATGCAAACTGAAAGAACAGCACCTCGTATTCCACTTGGGTAGCTTACAACCCAATGGTCTGAATGGTTGAAGGTTTAAAGTTATACCACCCCCCCCCCCCCCACACCCCCAACCATTTCTTCCACCGTCTCTCATCAACCCAGTCTCTCTGCTCTTCTCTCTTCCACCCCCCATCACCTCCATTGTAAACTCAACAGCCATCCCAAGTCCAACATTTTAATCCCTTCTTTCTCCTCCCGTTCCCATTCTACTCATATTTACATTTACTCTTTTCCTCATCTGACCCCCTTTTGTCTCCTTTTCACATTTAACCTTTGTCACATGCTGTATTTCTCAGCATTTACATGTCACTTTGTTTTTTTTCCATTCTCCAAGGGCCCTGATTAATTCATCAACCAGAACATTTCATCAGCAGCTTAACACAATAGCATTCATGGCCCTATTTCCCCCATCCACTTTGCAACTTAAAATTAAGTTGTTTTCCCTCCACCCCAGTTCTGAAGAAGGGTTTTCAACCGAAAACACTAACATGCTTCTTTTTCTAAATATACTGCCTGATCTGCTGGGTGTTTCAAACATCTTTTCATTCGTTCCTTTCATCTGCAAATTATTTTGATCTTTGATTTTTTCTTTCTGATGTTATTGGATTTATAATGCTTTGAAGAACTAAGCATCCATAAATGTTATACAAAGGGCCTAAAATAAGACAGAATTATTTGGGGTGGCGCAGCAGTAGAGTTGCTGACTCGCAGCACCAGAGACCCAGGTTTAATCCTGACTATAGGTGCTGTCTGTATGGAGTTTGTGCGTTCTTCCTGTTAGCGCGTGGGTTTTCTCCAGGTGCTCCAGTTTACCTCCCACACTCCAAAGACGTACAGGTTTGTAGGTTAATTGGCTTTGGTAAAATGATAAATTAACCTAGTGTGTAGGATAGCGTAAGATCACTGGTCGGTGCAGACTCGGTGGGCTGAAGGACCTGTTTCCACTCTGTATCTCTAAAGTCTATTTGGAATATTGTGATGAATTCTCGAAACGTTGAATCGACACCTTTTCCGAATATCTAAATAATGAACCCTTGTTATCTTCATGAAATTGTTCCCAATGTTTTGCAGTAAACCACAGACAAATCTGATGCGCCATCTTGAAATTCAGGAAACATAGTGAAACAAAATTTAGAAGTAACATTGCATATTATTTTTCATGGTATTGCAAATTAATAAATGGATAAGTGATTAAATTTGAATGACTTTTTTTCCCCTCAAGGATCATACACCTTTAGATTCCAGCAGCAACCCATCTTCAACAACCTCTTCAACGCCATCTTCTCCAGCACCCTATCAGTCTTCCAATCCTCCCAGTGCAACTCCACCCCCAAACCCTTCGCCGAAAGGTCACAGAGACAGGTTCAAATTTCCAGGTGAGTATTTAAAATAAAAAGCTATGATGGAAAGCCTTTGCATTAGAAACTTGTACCCAGAGCTGGTTTAAAATAAGATCAGTTCCTGTGCCGAATTGTAAAATCTAAATTAGTTCAGTTTAGTTTATTTTATTGTCACGTCTACCGAGGTACAGTGAAAATCTTTTGTTGCGTGCCAACCAGTCAGCGGAAAGACAATACACGATTACAATCGAGCAGTTCACACTGTACAGATACATGATAAGTGAATAACGTTTAGTGCAAGATAAAGCCTGATCAAAGGTAGTCCGAGGATTGTGGCAGATGGTAGTTCAGAACTACTCTTTAATTAATTAAGAAATAAATTATTGCATAATAATGAAATGTACGATTACTCTTTATATCTTTACTACAAAAATAATGTTGTCCACTTTCCCCTCTCTGCCATCTCGGTCAGCACCTTCTCTTGACCTTTATTAATAGACAACTAAACAATCTTTTTTATGAACAAGGCTGACGTGGGGAAACAAGGAATTGAAGATGGTGGTATGCAAAAAAAGTCACAAAATGCTGGAGTAACACAGCTCGTCAGGCTGCATCCCAGGAGAGAATGGATAGATGACGTTTTGGGTCAGGCCCCTTATTCTGAAGAATGTCACCTTTCCACATTCTCCAGAAATGTTGCCTGATCCGCTGAGTTACTCCAGCTCTTTGTGTCCTTATTTGTTGATATTCTGGCGCTGAACAGTATCTAAAGGACATTGAAAAGTATAACCTAACCTCTGCTGTTTCCTCACGTTTCTTTTTCTTTTAACAGCCTTTGAAATATTTCATACAATCTGGTCAGTTATTTATTTTTATAGATGATGACTCCCCCCTGAATACTTTGTCTTTCTCTGTTTATTCCCTTCAATTTACCAACTTGTTCGCCTTAGCCTAAGCGTTGGCATTCCAACCATTTTGCACAAACAGTCACAAAATATTACTTACAATCCCACCCATAACAGGCTACCCTTCGGTCACTAACAGGCCCTACTTCTCCCTTTGCCATCCTCTTGCTCTTTTACATGCTAAATATACATCTTTGGATTTCTTCCTACCTTTTCTTTGCTTCCTTAATAGCCCTTCTAAGTTTGCATTATGCTCTCTTTCACACTTTCTGATCTCAGAGACCTGTTATTTTGCCTAATCCTGTCCTTTGTGTACCTGGTCCCTTAATTATTATTTTTACAGTTGTGCACCTTTCCTTTGTGGAACACGGTTTACCTGAAGATGGACATAAAGTGCTGGAGTAACTCAGCAGATCAGGCAGTCAGTATCTCTGGTGAAAAAGAATGGATGACATTTCGGGTCGGAACCCTACTTCAGACTTCCGAGTCTGAAGGGTTCCGATCCAAAACATCACCCATCCATTTGCTCCAAAGATATTGCCTGACCCACTGAGTTATTCCACCACTATCTCAGGTATAAACCGTTCTACACATGGTTTACCCTGAACTCTTTGAAACTTCTCTTTAAATACCTCCCATTACTCTCTGTGTCAATGTATTTTAAAAAATTTTCATTTTCACGTTTCTTTAAAATCTTACCCTTATGCATAAAAGACAAAGTCGTTTTTTATCTCACAGGTTTTCAAAATACTGGACCTGAGAATAAATTAGATATTTCTGTTAAGCATTTCCAAATCTATGATAGTGTGTTGCTGAAGTTATTAATTCTAAATATTTTGGATTCTACTTTTGATTTGGTCAAAGTTTAAAAAAATTCCATGGAAATATGTCTGCTTTGAAAATTAATTAATCTGACGTTAAGTTGCTCTTTCTTCCCAAGAATGTAGCATTGAAGCTAAAAATGTCCAAAGATTTGACAACTAAGATGCAACTTGTTTAATTTTGGGTAGTTGATAATATTGATACTGTTAGTTTGATCAGAGGCACATTGCTTTGGTGTCAGAGGTTATGGGGAGAAGGCAGGAGAATGGGGTTTGGTGGGAGAGAGAGATCAGCCATGATTGAACGGCGGAGTAGACTTGGTGAGCTGAATGGCCTAATTCTACTACTATCCCTTATGACCTTATGGTTGTATCTTACATTTCTGACTGTCATTTTCCGTCGTTTCTCAGTAGGATAGAATATTTTGTGCTGTTCAAACAAAAAATCGCCTTTTTTGAAATCAATAGAAAAATATGTTAGGTGCATTTAATAAGAATGGTATTTGCTAACTACTGTCCTGTAATTTCCTTACTGATTCATTATCTATTCTTCTGCCTGTGTGATCTTTTACCCAAGCTGCGTACTACTTTCATCATAGACAACAGTTTATCTTCCCTGGTGAGTACAAAACCTAGTCTTTTCTTCAAACGTTTCTTTCTTCATCTTTTTCTTTTCAGGCTGAACACTTCTTTCTTGAGGGAGAATGCCTCTTGGTACATTACTAACTCATGTAGTGACTTTATGCACTCAGTTATTTTTACTTAGTCATTTTAGTTGATTAGTTTCGATAGAATTGTACAATAAAGTAAATGACTGATCCTAATTCTAGCTTCTTGTTATCTAGATGTTCCTAGCCCTACGTTGCATGTCACCCTGCAGCCTGACAGCTCTGAACACACTAAGTAAGCACTTATTGTATTTTCATTGCCTTACTGTACTATGTTGCTGCTGAAAGGTGTTTCCTTCTAGACCCTGTTTCTTGCATCAAACATGTATGTTAGAGCCCAAAATTGCCATGGCGTTGACTCACCTAGATTTGTGAGAGATAATGTTTGAAAATTGGCTGAGCCTTGGGAGTAGATTTAATCTGCACAACTTGTTCACTGGAGGGTCATGATGCTAAAAGGTGGTGATGGGAATGGGCATTGGGTGTGGCGGGGGGGGGGGGGGGAGCAGCTTTGAAATGCTTTCTTAATAGGCAGGAAAGATGTCAATAAAGGCTGATCTGAATATTCCCTATTGAATGGTATTGTGTTTTTATAAGGAAATAAAAACTGCATGGCCGAATAAAAATCTCATGATGTGGCTAATTATTTAGTTCAAACTGAATACAGTTCCAGTGCATTTTGTTGTTTTCATTTTTATTATTTTTCCCCCCCGCCGAATCAATATTATTGCCCACTGCCGTAATGGAGAAAAACATAAAACTTATCTCCAGACGCGTCAGGTTCTTTGTCACAATTGCTTTATTAATTTATGTGAAGGCAGATGAGAGTTGGTTGTGGCATAATGTTTGGTACAGCCATTGTGGGCCAAAAAGCCTGTACGTGGATTTTCCAACTTAACTTTCCTCCATTTTGTTGCATTGGGTTATACATCACGCGAGAGTGGTGATGTTGATCATATTCAACAAAATCAAAACATGCTGTCAATTTGAGGTGTAACAATTTGCATGGATTTGCAATTCTGTATGATTTGAATTTTGTTTTTCACCTTTTTAATGAACTGGAGGTTTTATTTCATTACATTGTTCAATCGGCTTTTATTCTGAGGGGTACAGAAATATTTCAGTCTTTGTTGTTGAGAATCCAGCAGAGTCCTCTACGGTTTACTTTAGCAGTGTAGCTTGATAGTGCTCCTCTCTACTCCATCTGGTGCTAGACGTGAGTGTTATTGCCATGAGAACACCGATTACAGCTTCAGTCATATTTGTCTTAGAGCTCTGTCGATGAATGCATCCGTTATTTTAAAGTTGCTATTGCTAAATAGTTTTTATAACTTAATAAACAAGATCTCAAAGGCATTGTTCAGAAATAGGCATAGAAATTTAAAATGCACATTTCAATGTTCAATGGTACTTTATTGTCACATGTACCAAGGTACAGTTCAATTCATCTTTTTTCATACAATTCAATAAAAGTATTACTATACACAGGCACAATCTTAGTTAAGTACAAGTCTATAGGAAACGTGCACTGAGATATTACACAAGAGGTGGCATGTTCCAAGATTCAACTCTGAAAGCTGTTATAAATGTCGAGTTCTTAACTTGGCCATAAAGGCCCGTTCTGGTGGCGTTGCAGGGTCAGCCTGGCCAAGTGAAGTTGTTGGTGTCCTCCACTGCTGCTCCACCGCTCCATGCCGCTGCGGGTCACGCCTGATCAACGTGCTCGGCCTCTTGGAGTTGTGCCCGATCCAATTTACTGCAGGACTTTCCTTTTGTTGTACCCAGAGTGATCATCATTGTTCCTCGCTGCACAACCATCTCTTCGTTGTACATTGTTGGCCTGTGACCCCACTAAGTCCCAAGCTTGTCTTCACTTCTTTCCTCCCTTATCCTCCTCAACCATACCAATTCCACCCACTGATCACAAATCCTTCTCTCCCCACTGCCAATGGCTAATTCGCGCCAGGCTCTAATGCCCCAAGCTTGTTTTTAACCCTGCCTTAATCATGATGTTTCACATTAGGTTTCAGGTACTGCAGCAGCTTATGGGCCCATAACCAATGCAGTTATTGCTGCGTCAACACAGCTTACTAACGTTGGGACAATTGTGCTGAACTCAGCCTTGCATTGCAGACACACCACTCTCAACTGGCAAAGACAACATATAAGCACTAATATAGCCACAAAATGCTGGAGTAACTCAGTGGGACAGGCATCATCTTTGGTGAGAAGGAATGGGTGACGTTTCGGGTCGAGACCCTTCTTCAGATTGATGTGCAGTTCCTTCCAACGCATATAAGCACTAATACCTTGCACATTATAATACCCGACAAAATGTGAGATGATCAGTCTCGGGCAGACTTGTAACTTCCCTTTGTTGTCTGATTCCCAGATCAAGGTCTCTCTTTGCCAGTGTTGCTTCCGAGGTTATAATCCTGACACAGTGTTACTAAATTCTCTATCTCCGTCCTGTACTCCATCTCGTCAGTGTTTGTGATCCGGCTCACTACAGCGTTGTCACCTACAAACTTGTAGATGGAGTTGGCGCCTGGCCGCACAGCCATGAGTGTATAGTGACGACAGTAGGAGACTGCAAACACATCCTTGCGGGGCACTGGTGCTGAGAATTGTGTAGGATGTGTTCTCACCTTATCTCATTCCTCTACCTTTATTTCACTTATTGATATAATTATGTTTTCAACAGTATAGTGACTGTAGAATATGTTCTTGCTTTTGCAGTCCAGTGGAGGAAACCGAATCAGAAGCCGTTGAAGATGTAGATGCAGAGGTAGGTTGACACTGAATAATCTGGACTGTGATGTGTTGGTACACTCTGTGGGTCATGAAACAACTGTGGACAGGGAACCTCAGTAAACATTTGACAATCAAACAAAAATGTTGCACAAAGTGCTGGAGTAACTCAGCGGGCCAGGCAGCGTCTCCAGAGATGCTGTGTCTATTTTGTGTAAACCAGCATCTGCAGTTCCTTGTTCCTAAACACAAATGTTAACACTGTTTCTGTCTTCACAGGTAGTGTCTGATCTAAACAGTGTTTCCATAATCTATAATATATTCCCTTCGATGGTATTAGTGCCTCAGATAGTAGAATGTTGTTGTGTAAACTTTAGTTTTATTTTTGAAGTTAGTGTAACCATGCACGTGCACTTGAGAATGAAGTTCAACCCACTTAATGAATAAATACTATTTCTGAACCTGATTCCTTTTCTCCAGACAAAATCACAAAGTTTTGAGTACAGCACATAGCAGTAACATAGGACAGTAGAGCACAGGAACAGGCCCTTCGGCCCCCATGAGGCCAAGAGAAACCCCTTTCATCTGCACATATTCTTACTTTCCCTATATATCCATGTGCCTACAGAAAAGCCTCTTGAATGCCGCTATTGTATCTGCCTCACCACCACCCCTGGCAACTCATTCCAGGTACCACCACCCTGTGTGTAAAGAAAACCCAACAGCAACCTGCCCAACATATTTCCTTTTAATCTCAACTTCAAGCTATGCTCTTTGACATTTCCACCCTGGAACAACGTTTCTGAATGTCTACCCTATCTATGCCTTTCATAATTTTATATACTTTTATATCAGGTCTCCCCTTAGCCTCTGGCATTCCAGAGAAAACAATCCAAGATTTTTTTTTGTGGGAAGAGTACTTTTAGTAAGTAGTTTTAACTGAGATTTCAAATGTCTGGAACTATCAAACATTTGAATGTTAAGTTCCTTGAGATGTTGGGCTAGTCTGGAAGTTTGGAGCACTTCGAATCCAAGGTGAGCTAGCCAGTTGGATTCTATATTAGCTTGGTGGGAGTCAAAGGGTAGTTGTGGAGTGTCATTTTTCTGATTGGAGACCTGTGACCAGTGGTGTGCCACAAGGTTCAGTACTGGGCCCACTTCTTTGTAATCAAATTTAATGATTTGGATGCCAATGCGGTTGCATTGTTAGTTAATTTGCCGATGACACTGATATTGGTGGTTTAGTGGACAGTGAGGAAGGATATCTAAGTTCACGACAGGATCTAGAACAATTGGGAAGGTGGGCTAAGGAATGGCAGATGGAATTTAACTCTTAAGTGTAAGGTATTGCAGTTTGGTATGTCAGTAAATGGTAGTGCTCTGGATGGTGTTGTAGAGCAGGGAGATATAAGAATACAGGTGCACGGTTCACTGAATGTGGCAGTTCAGGTGGATAAGGTGGTGAAGAAAGCAATTAGGAGGCTCTCCTTCATTGGGAAGGTGCTGAGTACAAAACCTGGGACATTATGATACAGCTGTTAGTCATTGGTAAGACCATACTTGGAATTCTGGTAGCTCAGATATATGAAGAAAGTAATTGTTGGAAAGGAAGCAGAAGACATTCACCTGGATGTTAAATGGACTTGCGGGCTTGAGTTAGAGTGGGGGGCTGGATAGGCTTGGATTTTTTTCTTTGAAATATAGGAGATTGAGGGGTGACATTGAAATATACAAAATCATGAGGAATGTGGATACTCTCAATCTTTTTCACGGAGTTGAAGATTCTAAAACTAGAGGGCGTAGACTTGAGGTGAGGGGGGAGAGATTGAAGAGGGACCTCAGGACAACTTTTTCACTGTCCATTTCTGCAATGAGCTGAGAGAGGAAGCCATAGAAGCAGATACAATTATGATCGTTAAAAGACATTTGGATGGATGTATGGATAGGACGGGTTCAAAAGGACATAGGCCAAGACTAGGCAAATGAGGGAAGTAGGTTTGTGAGGAAAGGCTGGTACTAGAAACAATTGATTAAAAATCACATAATTAGTCAATTTGTACAATTATATTCCTGTGTTTGAAATTTCCTTTCAGAATGAAGATCGAGCCCTCGAAGATGAGGAGGCAAGCAAGTCAGAATTGGAGTATGAGACTGATGAGGTGGACGATTTGCCAAGTACAAGACCCCATTGGAAGGGGCCGATTTTCCGCAAGGCCAGCCAGACGAGTGTCTTCTTGCAAGAATGGGACATCCCCTTTCATGAATTGGAGGTCGGAGAGCTTATTGGCC
Organism: Malacoraja senta; assembly: GCA_038087875.1. Taxonomy (NCBI): domain Eukaryota; kingdom Metazoa; phylum Chordata; class Chondrichthyes; order Rajiformes; family Rajidae; genus Malacoraja; species Malacoraja senta. The sequence goes on from CM075982.1 coordinate 28,111,274, forward strand.
AAGGGCGATGGGGCAAAGTTCACAAAGGACGCTGGCACGGAGAAGTGGCAATTAGGTTGTTGGAGATTGATGGCAATAACCAGGATCACCTGAAATTGTTCAAGAAAGAAGTGATGACTTATCGTCAAACCAGGCATGAAAATGTGGTACTTTTCATGGGAGCCTGTATGCATCCCCCTCATTTAGCCATTATTACAAGGTAGGCAAAATATCAGTGCTCATTTATATCTTAATATTATTATACCTCTGCTTCATTTTTATTAGGAATCTGAGGGGTAACCTTTTCACACAAATGGTGGTGGGTGTATGGAACAAGCTGCCGGAGAAGGTAGTTGAGGCAGGAACGATCCCAACATTTATGAAACAGTTGGACAGGTACAATACATGGATAGGACAGGTTTGAAGGGAGATGGACCAAACGCAGGCAGGTGGGACTAGTGCAGCTGGGACATGTTGAGCCGAAGGGCCTTTTTCCTCACTGTATTACTATTCATCCATGTTCAAAACTACTTAAGCCACAGTTGTATTTATGCAAAACGGCGGTTATCTTCTCTCCCCAAAATTATTAATTATTTGAACTTAATTTTAATAAATGGAAATTTGCAATGAGGTATGTAGTGCAACATGCTTGCAATATACTGGCCCTGTCTTGGTGCAAAATGTTTCATTGGCAGACAGCATTATTGGGTTCAACATCAATAGCAGAAACACGTGGTAGTTTGCACATGCCATTTCCTTTCTGTCTAAATACACTGGCAGACAAATCTGACCAGTTATTCTCCGTGGATAGCTTACAACCCCATGGTATGAACAATGAATTCTCCATCTTCAGGTAATCTTCACAAACCCGAGCCCTGGCCAACCTTGCACCTATCTCTCCCCTTCCCTTCTATCTCTATTCCTAAACAATTCATACCTCTTCAATCGTGCAGCTTCACAATTCACAACTCTCGAATCCTTGTGTCTCACACCTTGTGTGTGTTCATCCCTGGCCTTTGTCCAACCATCTGCCCATCAACACAAACCCCTCACCCATGTTCACCTGCCATGCTTTGTCCTGCTCCTACCCCTCTAGCTTTCTTTCACCCCACCCACCCCTGCATTCTGTCTGAAGAAAGGTCCCAACCCGAAATGTCACCTATCCATGTTCTCCGGGGATGCTGCCTGACCCGTTGAGTTGCTCCAGCATTTTGTGTCTGACCAGTTAGCTTGATTCAACCTACCTTCTCTTGCTTGCTCATTGAAAATGTCAGAGGTTGGTTTGAAGAAGATTGTTGTTTAGCTAAATATGCGATCCCTATCTTGCTTTAGGTTTATGTTTATTATTATTGTCACATACCGAGGTACAATGAAAAGCTTTGTTTGCATGGTACCCATCAGATCATATAATACTATACCTATATACAGCCAAGTCAAACTCAAGTACAATAGGTAGAGCAAAAGGGAAGATACAGAGTGCACAATATTGTTTTCAGCATTGTAGGGCCCCAGTTCCAGAGAAATAGTCCAATGTCCACAATGGGGTGGAAGTGAATTGGACAGTACCCTGGCTTATGGAAGGACTGTTCAGGAGCCTGATAACAGAGGAGAAGAAGCAGTTCCCAAGTCTGGTGGAGCGTGATTTCAAGCTTCTGTACTTCAGGATGGGAGCCTAATTCTAAACTTTAAATGTTGTCAGGTGTTTTCAGCTTGTGACCGAATATATTTTTTTCCCAGTTTCTGTAAAGGACGAACACTCTTCTCATTTGTAAGAGATTCCAAAACCACACTGGATATTAACAAGACCAGGCTAATTGCACAGGAAATTATAAAAGTAAGTCTATATAAGAGGGTTTTAACACAAATTTTACTCTTTGAATATTTCTTAAAGATATATTGTTCGTGCTTTTGGAACAGAAGATTGAACCTTAACCTTCAAAAGCAGGCGATGTGCAGAAAGCCGAGAATAATAATCTGGAACAAGAACCAAAACTGGTCACTTTCAGTTATAATGAAGACAAAAGGAGATGTGACCATTTCATTTGTGCAAACTAGATTGATCATTTGAAATGTTATGATGTTTGACTCATTTGTTTTTTTAATCATAGGTAGCTGGGGTTTCTCAACCCTCAGGGAGCCAAGCATCAAAGTGGGGAATAAGAGATGGAGTAAGCTCCTTTACACACTGACTGTCACGGCCAGGGAACTGAAGTGTTTCTTTCAGGCTGATAGGCTTGCTGAGTCATCCCAAGAAAATAGCCACCTCTGTGATTTGACCTCATTCCCCCAACACCATGATACAAGCACGACTTCCATTCTTCCACCCTGCCCCCCCCCTCCCCCCCTCCCCCCCCCCCAACGGCAAAGCCCCAAACACAGGCACCTCGTCTATACTGTGATACAGCTTTCTCAGGTGGCAAAAGGGTGGAAACTGCACTGAAAGGAGTCCTGCACTTAAACTATGAACATTATAGAAACCCTATTTCTCCCATCGGACAAGAATTTTCACTCCCCCTTCCTCCAACACGTAACTCTCATCCAATATTTCTAAAGGAATTATATTTTATTTCCTTGGAAATTTTCCTGATTCATAAGGGTGTCAAAGGTTAAGGGGGAGAAGGCAGGATAATAAGGTTGAGAGGGAAAGATATGGCTTAATTCTGCTCCTATGACTTATGAACTTATGAGTTTTATTATTTGTGCTCTATGTCTTCAGTTACTTATCAAATAGTTATTCTTTCATGAACTTTTGGCAAATGAGTTCTATTAAGTTAACGTCCATTGTTTGCAGTGTAATTATTGTACCTGTGCAGATTTCTCTTCCATCTGTTTTGCACACTTCACAATGGCTATTTTTAATTCTAGGGGATGGGGTACCTTCATGCAAGGGGCATTGTGCACAAGGATTTGAAATCAAAGAATATCTTTTATGACAATGGAAAAGTTGTCATCACAGACTTTGGGCTATTTGGTATATCTGGTGTCGTGCAAGAGGACAGGTAAGATGTGAATGCAGTCACTTGGGCAATCTGTTCTAACTATGCTGAGGATTTTGTCTCCTATTTCCCTGTTATGTGTTGTAGCTCCTTGTAATAATATTCTGCAAGATCTGGTTGGGCACTATTCGTGTTGTTAATATGTGGCTGTGAGCTTCCACGGAAGCGTAGAAATTGTGAGCTGAAGTAGGTCATTTGGGCTCCTCCAGGTTTGACCTGGTCATCCCAATTCAGCATAAAGTCCCTGCTTTCTCTCTTCATCCCTAACTCCTCCTTAAATATATTTAATGATTTGACCTGTGGTGGGGAAATCCACTGGTTCATCATTCTGTAGGCAAAGAAATTTCTCCTCATCTCAGTCCATAATGGCCTATCCAGTCTCCATGGACTCCATCAGTTCTGGAGTTGCCCACCATCTAATCTGCTTAGTTCTGTGGGATTTTATAAGTTTCGATGAGGTTCCCTCTTTTTTTATACTTGTCAGCCCAGTCTCTCTTCATATATCAGTCATGCCATAACAAGAATCAGTCTGAACCTTCACTGCACTCCCACCGAGGCAAGAACATTCTTCCTCAGATAAAGATACCAAAAGTGCACCCAATGTTCTAGATGTGTTCTCAACAGGGTAAGACATCCCCATTACTTTACTCTGTAGTAACTGTGCGCTGTTGCTCTTTGGAGTTTCAACTTTTCCCTTTGTTACAATGTGCAGGGAGTCCCCATTGAGTCAAGGGATAGTGATCTAGAGCATCAAATTTGTATCATTTCCCCCAAAAAGGGATGTTGCCACAAGTCAACAGCCTCTCCCATGGGTTAAAATAAACTGGAGGTGTGAGATTCTGCTAGAAAGAATAAAATTACTGAGCTGTCAGTTTTAGAGAAGCAGCGTGGAAACGGGCCCTTCAGCCCACCGAGTCCACGCTGACCAGTGATCACCCATACAATAATTCTATCCTACTCATGAGGGACAATTTACAGAAGCCAATTAACCCACAAACCCGCACGTCTTTGGCATATGGGAAAAAAACGGAATACCCAGAGAAAACCCTCACGGTTACAGGGAGAACGTATGAACTCCATACAGACAGCACACGTAATCAGGATCAAATCTGAGTCTCTGGCGCGTGTAAGGCAGCAGCTCTACCTCTGCGCCACCGTGCTGCCCCGTGCAACATCAGAGAATCATCTTCTTCTTCTTGCGTATGGCGTGCACAGCCTAAAGTTGTAGGACAACTTGCTCTATTTGATTGTGCACGCCGGGTTGATTGCATTCGTTGAAACAGGGCGGACCACGTGAAGGTTGCAATCTCCCACCCCTTCAGAGAATCGTGCAGAAAGTGAACAGTAGTTGCCTTAAATAAGCCAATCATTCAAACCATTTGAGGGATATATTTGTTTAAAAAGTAACAGTTAAAAACTTGCATGCTCATGTATATTTAGATGAAATGTTGGAATGCTCTAATTAAGGAAGAGTGCACCTATTATTTCTTTGAATGTGATTTAACATCCAAATTTTAATTTAAACATTGCTTTTCGTTGAGAAGAAATATATTTTTAGTTGTTGTGGTTAGCTGGTTCCTACTCCAATAGTTGACTATGAATCATAGCAGTGTGATGAACATTGGGTAATTTTCTTGCTTGTGAAAAAGAGATCAATCATGTTGACCCTTGATGGAACAAGTCAGCACCCTCTCCTATGTGTTAAAACAAAATAGAGGTGACAGATACAGCTAGAAGGAATAAAATTGCTGTGCAATAACATTCCTGAACAGAGCTTGTAATTGTTTCAGGGTTAGAATATGTCAACGTGTGGGCGGCAAGGTGGCGCAGCAGTGGAGTTGCCGCCATACAGCTCCGGAGACATGGGTTCGATCCCAACTACGGGTGCTGTCCGTACGGATTTTGTACGTTCTCCCGGTGACCAGCGTGGGTTTCTCCGAGATCTTTGGTTTCCTCCCACACTCCTGATATGTACATGTATGTAGGTTAATTGGCTTGGTAAATGTAAAAATAAATCTCCCTGGTGTCAGTAGGATGGTGTTAATGTGCGGGGATCGCTGGTTGTCGCGGACCTGGTGGACCAAAGGCCCTGTTTCCGCGTTGTATCTCTAAATTAAAATTGCTCGTTCTTTCTAAAAGTAGTTTCATCTCATAACACTGAAGGCTTTCACAACAGGATCGCTGTCTGTACAGAGTTTGAGCCCTCCCCACATTGCAAAGACGTGCAGGTTTGTAGGATAGAGATAGTCTATGGGTGAATGAGTCGCAATTGTCCTTAGTGAGTACGGCATAGGATATTCTGCCCTTTTTAGTTTAGTTTAGAGATACAGCACGGAAATAGGCCCTTCGGCCCACCGAGTTCGCACAGACCAGCGATCCACATATGCAAACCCTACCCTACACACACAAGGGACTTTTTTACATTTATACCAAGCCAATTAATCTACAAACCTGTACGTCTTTGGAGTGTGGGAGGAAACCAAAGATCTCTGAGAAAACCCACGCAGGTCACGGGGAGAACCAACAAACTCCATACAGACAGCACCCGTAGTCAGGATCTAACCCGGGTCTCTAGTGCTGTAAGGCAGCAACTCTACCGCTACCCCATCTTACCTGCCCTTGTTATGCAGGGGCACTTTATTTTGGTTTTCTGCTATAAAACAAATGCATTTTAATTGGATAATATTTTGATTCTCCAATTTTGGAGATTGGATATTGGTTTAGTGATTCGATATTGGTTTAGTTCAGAGATACAGCGCGGAAAACAGGCCCTTTGGCCCACCAATTCCGTGCCGACCAACGATCCCCGTACATTAGTACTATCATACACACGAGGGACAATTTACAACAGAATTAACCGACAACCCTGTACGTCTTTGGAATGTGGGAGGAAACCGGAGCACCCGGGGAAAATCCGCTCGATCATAGGGAGAACGTACAAGCTTTATACAGACAGCGCCCTTAGTCAGTATCAAACCCGGGTTTCTGGCGCTGTAAGGCAGCAACTCTACCCCTGTATCACCGTGCCGCCCTAATATCAAGAACCATGTGAATGTGTATTGAATCTGACCCCACTGTTCCCACATTAACTGCTGAACTTGGTTGAATTGTAAGGTGAGCCACAATTGCTGGCTTTTGGTAATACACATCTGGAGTTAAATGGGGCAGAGGTCTTTCGGAAGACATATTGTAGCTAAAGGTCTTTGCTTAAACATTAGGTAGTAAATGTGGTGGTGCGTGATGTTGATGGCCCAAGTAGTGAAATATTCTTGAACTAAGTATCTGTGGCCTGATTATAGCCGTTGGTGCTTTTAATAGCCAATCTCCTAAATGTATTTTCTTGTTTAGTGCTACTGGTTTGCATAGCTATGTTTCTTTAAATCATGTTTCTAATGTTGTCCTTAAAATCACTACAGGAGAGAGAATGAGTTGAAGCTGCCAAATGGATGGTTGTGCTATGTGGCACCTGAAATAGTCCAGGAAATGTATCCAGGCAAGGATGAAGACAAGCTCCCCTTTTCAAAGGCAGGAGATGTATATGCATTCGGGTAAGGTGCAATGCCTGGATATTAATTAGAGTTAATACCTGATCAGAAAATAAAGTATATTTATTTTAGATATGTCATTCGAAGAATTTTATTTTCTCAGAAAAGCAATCATAGACCAGTACAACACAGGAGCAGGCTTATCATCCCACGATGTCTGTGCCATAGTGTGCATATAATCCTTATCCATCCATTCCCTGCATATCCATGTGTCTATCTAAAAATCTCTTTAGATGCAACTATTGTAAATGCAACTATTGTAACTGCCTCGCCACCAACCCTGGCAGCGCGTTCCAAGCATTCACCACCCCCCATGTACAAAACAATTGTCCCACTCACCTACAAGCTATGCCCTCTAGTATTTGATATTTCCATCCTGGAAAAAAGGTCCTGCCTATCTACCCTATCCTTTGCCTCTCGTAATTTTATTTACTTCTTTTAGGCTTTCCCTCAACCTCCGATATTCCACAGGAAACAATCCAAGTCTGTCCAAATTCTCCTTATTGCTATTATTCCCTAATCTCTGCATCATTCTGGTAAACCTGCTCTGCATCTTTTGCAAAGCCTCCACATTCTCCCTGTTTTGGGGTAACCAGCACTCTCTGCAATACTCCAAATGTAGCCTAATCAAATTTGTATAAATCTGCATTGTGACTTCCTGACTTTTGTACTCAGTTCCCCGACCAATGAAGGCAAGCATAGTATATGCCTTTCTCCCACTCTATCTTTTTATGTTGCCAGTTTCAGGGAGTTATGGACATGAATCTCAAGATTCCTCTGTACGTCAACGCTGTTCGGGTCTTGCCATTAATTGTATATATTCCCCTTGCAACACCACACTTGCTTGGATTAAACTCCATCTACCGTTTCTCCGACCATCTCTATAGCTGATCTATATTCCTCTGTACACATATTAGATGGTTGATTGCAACCTATATGTTAATTTTGAGGATCTTTTAAAGCTGAGGTCTTTAACATTAAACGTTGTTCTTTTGTGTAGTTAAAAAAAATAATCATTTAATATCCTTTCTTTTGAAGGACTATTTGGTATGAACTCCAAGCAAGGGATTGGCCATTGAAGAACCAACCTGTGGAGGCAATAATCTGGCAAGTTGGCAGTGGGGAAGGAGTCCAGAATCTTTTGGCTCAGATTTCCTTTGGAAAAGAAATAACGGTGAGTGAGTATAATCACAAGACAGCTGTGTAAAAGGAACTGCAGATGCTGGTTTAAACTGAAGATAGACACAAAATGCTGGAGTCACTCTGAATAGAAGGAATGGGTAACGTTTCGCGTCAAGACCCTTCTTCAGAATAGCCAGACTTCAGTCTGTAGAAGGGTCTCGACCCGAAACGTCAACAAGTTGCCTGTACCGACCGCTGAGTTACTCCAGCATTTTATGACTTTCACAAGTCAGCTGGTGGTTTCCCCATCAAGTGATTAACTTGAAGGTTGCGCAAAGATGGTGAAATTGGGCATTTATATTGTCATGTTAAAAGTCTTGACACTTAACACTTTTAAGATAACGTGAATGCAAACTTCCTGTCAATGTTCTTTTGTTCAAGAAATTTGACAAATTGATTTGAGATCCTTTATGATTCAAATATTGTACACTGTTTGAGATTCTCTAAAGTTGCAGCAGTTGGGGTTTTAGAGGTTCCCTCACTGTAATATCTTTGTGGATAAATGATACTTCTACCACATGGAATAGAGAAGCCAGTGTTCATTTTCTACATAGTGCGCAGTTAGTTGAGCAACTTGTTGAAGCATTGCATTTGGTCTTAGTTTATGAAATTTTATCTTCAGCTCTTGTTAGAAGTAACAGTTTTTGATTGTTTTTGAGTCAGCTGGGACTTTATTCCTTGGAGTGCGGAAGGATGAGGGGTGATCTTGAGAGATCTTGAGATCATGAGAGGAATAGACAGGTTAATGCACTGTCTTTTACCCAGAGTAGGAGAATCAAGAACCAGAGGACATAGGTTTAAAGTGAAGGAGGAAAGATTTTATAAGAACCCCAGGGGCAACATTTTTTTACACAAAGGGTGGTCAGTATATGGAACAAGCTGCCAGAGGAGGTCTTTGAGGCAGGTACAATCAAAATGTTTAAAAAAACATTTGGACAGGTACATGGATCGGATAAGTTTAGCGAAATATGGGCCAAACACAGGCAGGTAGGAGATGGGGCATGTTGGTCGGCGTGGGCAAGTTGGGCCAAAAGGCCTGTTTCCACTCTTTATGACTCTGACTATCTATGACTCTACTATGGGAAGACAGGAATGCAGAGTTGAGGCTACAGTCGGGTCCGTGGGTAGAGCAGGCTGGAGGGACTGAGTGGTTTACTGTTCCTACTTTGGACGTTCCTACAAAAATTTAAAGTTTAGAGCAAAGGGAATGGGTAATATGAAGCACACATAAACGGAAAGCATGGGGGCTGAATGCTGAAATGATCTTTCCTTTCAAGCTGCAGAATGAGATTATTTTTTATTTACTCATTTACGGGTCATGGGTGTTGCTAGCAGGGCCAGTAATAATTTCTCATCCCTGACTGGCACTGAAAGTAACGGTGAAACACCTTGGACTGCTGCCGCCACCATGCTGAAGGTACTCCTGCAGTCCTTTTTATAATTGTTTACATGATGCGGATGCCACTGGCACTGTGGGCATTTAAATATCCAAACCAAATTGCTTTTGGGTGAGAAGTTCCAGTCTTAACATCTAGTGGCAATGGTGGGTCAGTGACGCAAGGCTGGAAGATGTGTAACTTAGAGAGGAATCTGCTCCATTATCCCCTTTGGTAGTCGTATTAGCAGGTGTCGACAGAATAGACTTGATGAGAGTGGTGTCCTAGGACCCATTAAATCCATAATGGCAGCCACAGCACACTGAAGGCTCATGTTTATTTTTGTCTTGTGTACCACAATACAATGAAAGGCTTTGTTTTGCATGATATCCAAGCACATCAGATAATAGTCATGAACACAATCAAGTCATACTCCAGTACAATCGGTAGAGCAAAGGGAGAGATACAGGGTGCAGCATATAGTTCTCGGCATTGTAGTGCATCAGTTCCATAGACAATGTCCAATGTCCACATTGGAGTAATCAGACGGTATGCGAGCAATTGGAAGGAGTGTAGAGAAGTCCGATAACGGAGGGGAAGAAGCTGTTCAGAAGTCTGATAACAGAGGGGAAGAAGCTGTTCCTGAGCCCGGTTGTGTGCGCTTTCAAGCTTCTGTAATTTTTGTCCAAAGGGAGCAGGGAGAGGATGACAGTGTATGTTGAGGTTGACTAGGCAATGGAAGGTAAGGCAAGTCAAAAAGACTGACAAAGCAAAGAGACAAAGAAGGGTCTCGACCCGAAACAGGACCAATTCCTTCTCTCCAGAGATGCTGTCTATCCCGCTGGGTTACTCCAGCATGTTGTGTCTATCTTCGGTGTAAACCAGCAACTGCAGTTCCTTCCTTCACAAAGCAAAGGCAGCTTTCTGCTATCTACTGGAGCATGGCCACAACCTGATACTCAACAACTTCTCGCATCCCGTGGTGTAAATCTGCCACCACCAAAGGGGGAAGTGAAACACTGACGACTTATTCTGCTTGCTCCATAGGAAATTCTCTCCACGTGCTGGTGTTATGATCCATGTGAAAGACCGACCTTCTCTCAGCTGATGGATATGCTTGAAAAACTGCCAAAGCTGAACAGGCGACTTTCTCACCCAGGCCACTTCTGGAAATCTGCTGAGTTAGTATCCCATCATCTTCAATTTTGAAAACATGCAATGCGATGCTTCAGTGTACCTGGCTTTATTTAATTGTTTATTTTTAAAGTAATGTTAACTTTTAACGTCCAGCTGTTGAGATTATGCTAGCCATTTTTTGTGGACTAAGCAGTTTAACTCCATCCAGGGACGCCGACAGTCCTTTCAGGTGAGGCAGTGGTTTACCTGCACCTCCTCCAATGTCATCTATTGTGTTCCCAGTGTGGGCTCCTAAATATCGGCGAGACCAAGCGTAGACTTGGCGATCATTTGGCTGATACTTACACTAAGTTCACCTTGACCTACGAGATCTCCCGGTTGTCAAACATTTTAACTCCATTTCCCACTCCCATACTGTCCTGGGCCTCCTCCACGGTTGGAGTGAGACCACACGCAAATTGGAGGAACAGCACCTCATATTTCACTTGGGCAACTTACAACCCAGTGGTATGAATGTTGATTTCTCTTATTTCAAGTAACTCCTGTATTTCCAGTCTCCCCCTCCCTCCGCACCCTAGTTGTCCCACCAGTTCCACTGTACACATCCTTGTATCCTTCTCATTGGCACATCTTCCCCAGTCAACAATGGGCCATTATCGGACGACACCCTTCCTTAGGTCATCTGTTGCTGACCCTGATTTGTCCTGGCCTTTTCCCGCCTCCAGTTTATTTCTCCCCCTCTTCCTCCCCCCCCCCCCCCCCCCCCCCGGGAGATTATCACCAGTTTGAAGTATTTTTGGTTTTTCGATGAACAATTTAATCTTATTGATACTTCTTTATTCTCGCTTACAACTAAATTTTAACCTTGTTCAGTGGGTAGTTACAAGCATAAAGATGCAATTACAGTACTTGGCCACAGTTAGAAAATATACAAGTGTTGATCTCAAGTACATATACTTATTGTAGCCATTTTCTCTTAACGAACATGTTTTTTCTGATATTTTATCATTCGTTAATGGCTCTGGAGCATATAGATAAATAGGTTTAAATATGCTGCCTGTCCCGCTGAGTTACTCCAGCATTTTGTGTCTATCTTCGGTGTAAACCAGCATCTGCAGTTTCTTCCTGCACAGATAAATAGTTTTTTTTTAATTGAGATCTCACAAAATGTTATTATCCATTTACTTCTCAGTCACATCAGTGAATCAACACCTTCACTGTCAATCAGAAGTTAAATCTACACCATAAAGTTTGTCATGTGCCAAGATTATTAAGATGCATTTTCACTACATGCACACTAAAGCAGTTAAAAGTGATTGACACTGTGACACATTTCCTCATGTACAAGATAATAACAATCATATAATAATAAATCCTTTATTTCGAACAGACTAAAAAATAAAAAGCAAGTATGAAACAGCATACAAAAAAAGAAAACAAGAATATTTATAAAGTGTCATAAACAATATTTATAAATAAATGAAATTGTATGTGTCCGAAAAGGAGCAGGAAGAAGCCAAAGCTTATTAATTCCCACCCCTTATTTAACTGCTTATAATTATCTTATACAAATTTAGCAGCTATAAACACCTATTTCCATATGTACACCAAATTATTTCCATTTATACACTAATCAAATATTTGCAAAGCCATACAAAAAAAAGGAAAAAGAGAGAAAAAAAGAAAAAAGAAAACCCTCCTGTACTATACAGTATCTCTTAGTCATATAGTTAACCCATCACCCTATAATTACCTTTCTCAATACAATCAGTATAACAAATATCCCACTCAAAATCACCTATCCTCATCCCAATATCCTTTAAAAAAAAAAGTGTTTTTGTACATCTTTTTAAACTGAATTATGTTTGTGTTTTATCTCCTGTTCCAAACCATTCCACAAATTCACCCCGCAGATTGCTATGCACATACTTTTAAGAGTTGTTCCGACATTGAGTTTTTAAAAATTAAGTTCCCCTCTCAAATTATACCCGCCCTCCTTCTTTCCATAAACAGTTTTTGTATATTTCCCGGAAGTAAATTATTTCTTGCTTTGTACATGATTTGTACAAGATATCTTTCATTTTCCAATTATCGGTACTTCGGGGACCATTTGTCACATGGGAGGAGGTGATGGCTACGAGGATAGATCAGTAGGTAGAAGAATTTTCAATAGTGAGAGTAGACTGGCTCCTCAAGAAGTATATTTTATTTTTAGCAACTTCACCATGATCAGCAAATGCTGCTAGTTGAGCCATTGGGTTGCATTTGTTGAATGCACCCTGAGCCCAGTGCAACACCACAGTTTCATCAGAAAGTTTTATTGCAGCGGAGGCAACTTATTTAGTGACAGTTCGCCTTTTTTTTAAGTTCATACTGGTCATCACCAATATTGACGTCAGCTCCAAAATTGTCCCATTGATGTAGCGTTTAAAAAAAATACTACGTTTATACATTTCGGAATTGAGTTGTTCTGGGCGACACGGCGGCGCAGCGGTAGAGCTACGGCCTTACAGCGCCAGAGACCCGGGTTCGATCCCGACAACGGGTACTTGTCTACGGAGTTTGTACATTCTCCCTGTGATCTGCGTGTTTGTTTTTTTTAGATCTTCAGTTTCCTCCCACACTCCAAAGACATACAGGTTTATAGATTAATTGGCTTGGTATAAATGTAAGATTGTCCCTAGTGTGTGTAGGACAGTGTTAGTGCGCTGGGATTGCTGGTTGGCGTGGACTCGGTGGGCCGAAGGGCCTGTTTCTGCACTATATCTCTAAACTAAACCGTTGGTGTGAATTGCAAATACTCAAAAATGCACATCCAAGAAGTTTCATTTATCATGTTACACGCTTATCAGTATGTAATTGCTTGTGTGGTTGTGATAAATGTGATTTAATACGTTTTGTATTTTTTAATAACTTTCATTCTAAAAGAGAAGTTTATGCTAATACTTTTTCCTCTCTTTTGTTCATCTTTCTGCATTTATTTTACAATTCTTGTGTGAACTCTAGTTTTTATGCTTGGATCCTTTTGTAACTCCATGGACATTCATCACCCTGGCCTGCTATCCTGCACCATCCTTCTACATCCTAACTTTAATTTGAAAACTTTACCATTCGTTTGTATTTATACTTTGAACACTGTCAATATTCCTGCCAGTCTTTTAATTTATAATGTCTTTGGAATATTTGAATCCTGGTGACTCTGAACTATCTTGTCTAATTTGTTTTCAACCATATTCCTCCTTTGATAAATTCTGGCATCAAGTCTTGCATCAGAATCCTGCTTTGTAACCTTCAGTGAAATTTTTGAAAGACTAACTCTAACCTTATGTACCTTCTGCTGTTTTTCTGTAGTGTTTCTCTCTCAAAAAAAGTAGTCTTCCATTTTCTGAGTGTCATTGTTCTTATGGCAGCAATGTATAAAATGTGGCAACTAAAAAACTGAAATGACAATTGCTAATCTTTTTTTTGCTTTGGGTCACCTTATGGGAGATGCGGGAGGATGGTTTAGGAGTAATTTACTGTAGATTCCACAGTTAATATATTGCTCTTAAAAATGTCATGGTAAACTGTACAGAAAGTGGTCACCAGTGAAATTTTTTGTTGTCAGGCAGGAAAATTAAATAATTAAAAAATCAAATGGATTATCTGCCCTCCACTCGGGGCACAGGATAATACAAAGGGGTGAATATTTGGTTTCATCAAGAGCTAAGGTTGGGCTCGTTTAGAATTGTGCATTCAATTTTGAGCAGCATGGTGTTGCTGCAGGTAGTGCAACTGCCTGACAGCTCCAGTGACTCCAATTCCAGTATTGTCTGGGTGCTGTCTGCACATTACCCCATAACTGCATGATTTTCTAAAGACTACCCAACAGCCAGTGCATTGGCTCCTGTAAATTTGCCTAGTATAGATGAGTGGTAGGAAAATTGGGGGGCAAAGGGAGTTAATGGGCATGTGCGATCAAAATAAGTAAGGGAGATGGATTGCTCTGAGGGCCAGCATAGACTGAGCTGAATTGCTACCATCTATATCATTATGAAATGTACTTCATGAGGTAATGTTAACTTTGGAGGAGTTGCTGCAAGGGGGCACCTGAATGAAACTGGAACTGAAGGAATTAAACGGAATGGTTCCATTAGTGTCTCCTTGAACATAGGGAAGGTTTGGTTAGGCTAGGAGCACAGGAGGAAGAGGGGTGATTTTATAGAACTGTATAAGATTATGAGGGTAGATGCTCAGAGTAGAGGAATCAAGAACCAGAGGACATTGGTTTAAGGTGAGAGGAGAAACATTTAGTCAAGAGTCAAGTATTTTACTTGGACAATAAAAGTGTCCCAGAAAGAACAATTAAGGGGCAACTTTTTCACACAGAAGGTGGTGGGTATATGGAATGAGCTATGAGAGGGGGATATTTGAGACAACTGCTATGACAACATATATAAGACATTTTGACATACATGGGTAGGAAAGGTTTAGAGGCATATGACCCCAACACAGGCAGGTGGGACCTATAGATGGGGCATCTTTGTCGGAATGGCTAAGTTTGGCCGAAGGTTCTGTTTCCGCGATATGTGATTCCATGACTATGAGTCGTTTTTAATAAGTGACTGGAGCAAATACTGGAACCCGTAGTCAATAGTGGAAAAGAAAGGCTCCGAGTAATCTTGACATTAAGGTAATGAAAGCATTACAACAATGGAAACACTATTGTTCAAGAACAATAAAATATATCCATGGCCCTTTTTCTTCAGTTCTACTTTAAATAAAACATGAAATGGTTTTTATTGTGTGTACAGAATTTAGGAAGTAAATAGGATATGTTCATGTTTCACAAAACTGTTACATCCACTGTTGTAAAAATCGGTTCAATGCTATAAAGGTATTAAGAAACAGTGAAATTAAACATGTTGCTGATCAATGTATTGGAAAGCTGTAAATAAAGAACTATGAGCTGTTTGCTAAAACCAAATCAGCATGTGACTGGTTTTAATTTGTCATCTGCAATTGGGAAATATTTTTAAATGTATTGCTATTACATTTGGCTTCGAAGGTTTGTTTGCTCATTTCTTAACGATACACTGTGTCTCATTTAGGTTGTCATTCTGAAAAAAAGAAACTGCATCAAGTAGTGAGTAACTGCTTTCACCTTCAGATATATTAACTTCCTTCCCAGCTTCAAAATTTATTTAACATCCAATCCGTCCTTGTAACTTGTAACCTAACATTGTCTCTATCTTATTCAAATATCTATTACAGTAAATAGTTACTTAAGCAGCTTTTCACTGATCTGCAACAATCTTCTTAATGATTGCTGATAATTACTAAGCGGTCATTTTCCAATGAAAATGACGTTTTTTGCACTATTGCAACCTGCCTGTTTATTGCATTTGACTGTAACTGCATAATAACAATTAAAAATAGCATTTTTCTATACTTACCTAAAACATTCTAATGTTATGGCAGCTTTTGTGGCCAACTTTGTTAAACAGCAACTAGATTAAAGCAAAAGTCTCTACTATAGATTGTGAAAGCTGAAGAATATTTTAAATCATAGTCATAATTCTGAGGGGCATGATTCTGAGGGGCATGATAGGGTAGATGCTGAGAGGATGTTTTCCTTGCAGGGTAGTGGAACAAGTGTACACAGTCTTATAATATAAATTTGCCATTTATATTGGATGAGGAGGAAATCTTTTCAAAGGATGTGTGAATCTTTGGAACTTCAGGTATTCAGTCTTGAATACTGTAACCCTTCTCTTCTATGATTCTCTTATAATCTTGGGTTTATTACAGGATTTGAGAACAGACATGGCAGTAGGGTTGAAGCCAGGGTCAGATCAGTTATGGAGACACTAGGA
This sequence comes from Malacoraja senta, assembly GCA_038087875.1. Classification (NCBI taxonomy): domain Eukaryota; kingdom Metazoa; phylum Chordata; class Chondrichthyes; order Rajiformes; family Rajidae; genus Malacoraja; species Malacoraja senta. The sequence goes on from CM075982.1 coordinate 28,127,344, forward strand.
AGTGCAGATGCCAGAATCTTGGAACAAAACCAAGTGGTGGGGGAACGCAGCGGGCCAGGCAGCATCTGGGGTGTGAATGGACAGATGACGCTTTGGGTCAATACCCTTCTTCAGACAGGGTCAGATTAGCTATGATCTCACTACATATTGTACAACATAGAACAGCACAGTATCAGGCCCTTCGGCCCACCATGGATGTGCTGAACATGATGCCAAGAAAAACTGATCTCATCTGCCTGCACGTGATCCATATCCTTCCATTCTCTGCGAGGCCTCTCTAAAAGCCTCCAAAATACTACCCTGTTATGTTCTTGAGTTCAAAATGGCATCGCAAGTGAGCCGCGACACTATTTTGATAATTATTATATTAGGATTAAAAGAATGCTCCTGAGTTACCTAACAGTTTTGCCATGCTGTTTTAATATATGTCGTCATACATTCCCCAGAATATGCCAAATCAATTAGGAGTCAGCGTCATGCAGCAAGTTAACATGGCCCTACAGCCCAACTTGCACATGCCAACCAAGATACCTCATTAACGCCCGTCCCACCTGCCTGCATTTGGTCCATAAGAGGGGATCCCCATAAGAGGAGATCTTCAAGTTGTATATTTTGTCCTGATGCCCTGTTTTGTGCACTAAATCTAAATGTTACCATGTTTCCATGTCCTCCACTGTCCTTCAGTAAAATAGCTTAAGGTGAGCACCCTGAAGAGAAACTTTCCACCAAACGTCAGAACATATGTATTTGACATTCCAAGTTACAAGTCCATTCCAGTGTCTGTCTGATCGCTTTTTTTCATAAGCGAACCTATTGCGTTTGTGCAAGGGCCAGATTTAATTTCAAACTTTTGGTCTATTGGGTCTGGTGTTATTCTGCTTCTAGATTTCTTTCATTTATCCACTTTTCATTTATGTGCGATAATACATTATTTCAAGACTCGCTTCTGACATAATGAGCATAAATGAATGTAGCTGCTGTGTGGAAAATGGATCAGTGGTTTAATCTCAAGGGCTCTCTTTATTCCCAGCCGTAATTATAATGCGACCCCAAATATGATGCAGTTTTTCCAGTGACTTTGGTGTAAGATTGTACCACAGTTGGTGACATTTAGAAATGAACTCTGTCTTCTGCCATTCTATTGCCTGCACTAATAAAGGAAATGGATGTTGGAGGCTTGCGATCTGTAATGCTTCTCTGCACAATTTGATTTATTTTATTTTAACTTTGATTAACGCTGAATTTTTCTGTTTTTTGTTTTCTTTCAGGTTGTAGCAGTTGGTGCAAAATCTGGGTCGGCCTTGCATGCATCCAAATTCTCTCCCCTGTGATACAACAACTTTGGCAATCATTTCCATCATTACATTTTCCAAAAGTAACCTTCGGAGACATCCTAATAATTAGCCCTACCCTTCCCGAGCTCCTTAGCCTCTCTGACTTTCTTTCTCTGGGCTGATGGCTTCAAAGATAACCTTGTTTGCAGAAAGCCACCATACTAATGGAATGAGCCTGGGTACTCGGATATACTTCCAACACAAAAAAAAGTCTGCCACTGAACTGGGTTTGCTTTTACCACTGACTATACTAATGCTACACGAATGCTGAAGAAGCATACAAATTATTTGCACTGTGCTGTGTTTTATACTTTCAAGGTTGTTAATTGATGATTAGCCATGGTACAACAATTTATTTATAGCTTGAATGTTCTGTGGCTATTTATAGGTTGGATGTCTTTTTTTTTACTCCACTCGCTTTCCCTGCAGTGATTACATTTTTTGAAATGGATGTTAACGAGTTTATTTCTCTTGTTCTCTTTCAGCGTAAATAATAGCTAAGATCTCAAGGTTTGAAAGACTAGACCCAGGGAACTCTGGAACAACCAAGCAATCAGAAGCTTTAGTATTGTTATTCATATTAGTTCATGAGCGATCTGGCAGTGATATTATACTTAAAATTCCTCAGTTTATCAAAAAACCCACTTGTTTTGATTCTTTTTTATTTTGCGCAGCAATTGTGATGGTGAATGAAAAGAGGAAAGGAAAGGGCTCATGAAAGAACGGAGATTAAATCAAGTGCCTGATCCATCCATCTTTGTTCAACATTTGAGGGATGGGAGTGTTAATGTAAATTTTTTGAAATGCTGGAAATGTGAAATGAAAACAGAAAATCTCGAATGTTCAGTAGGTCGGGCAGCTTCTGTGGGTAAAGAATCGTTTAGGCTTGTCAGAAACGGGTAAGAGGGTTAAAAAGATAGTTTTAAGTAAATGCATATACGTTCACAAAAACATTCTTGTAGTACTTTCCACACACAGGGGTATATTGATGGCACTATACTTAATGTATCTACACGTAGAAAGTGCACAAAAACTTCCTGTACATAACAGAATAGCAAAGTGAAATGTACTTGAAATGCTTTTCAGCAGCATTTTATCCATTGTTTTAATTAAAATTCAACCCGACTAAGGCCAGTGTGAATACGGGAATGTGCTTTCTTTTGATGCCTCTCCAAACCTGAAATCAATATGTTTAGTGAGGTAAATTCAGAGCCAGGATGGAACTGTTACCAGTGTTTCATTGCTGAAAAGTCGCCAAATGATCTTGACCATTGCAATGAAAAGATGAAGCATTATTTTGCTGAGGTCTATTTACTTAAACTTTTTTTTAGTTGATAAAGGGTTTTTAAAGATGTATATTTTAAACATGTCCACCAAATGTTACTATGTATTATGTTGTCATTACTAGAAATGATGAGTGCATGAAAAGCATCCTGTTCAGATTCCCTTTCATCCTTTTGATTCAAACTGCAGTGAGAAAATGGATTTTGTGTTCTGCATTATTAATCGGTAATCTTTTTTGAACTACTTATGCTTGACCAGTTAGCGGAGGAAAGTTCCTGTAGTTCTTGTTACGTTGTGAAATGACCTTTAATTCCAATTCAGTCCTCTTTCCTAACCACGCTAGAGCTCCTGACTTACAGCGCCAGAGAACCGGGTTCGTTCTTGACCACGGGTGCTGTCTGTACGTAGTTTGTACGTTCCCCCCGTGACCTGAGTGGTTTTTCTCCAAGATCTTTGACTTCCTCCCACACTCCAAAGTCCTACAGGTTTGTAGGTTAATTGGCTTGGTATAAATGATAAATTGTCCCTAGTGTGTGTAGGGTAGTGTTAATGTGTGGAGATCGCTGGTCGGTGCTGACTCGGTGGGCCGAAGGGCCTGTATGCGTGCTGTATCTCTAAACTAAACTAAATTAAACTAAACTTGCTAGTGAAAGGATAGAGGCCTGAGAAATTCTGGTGTGTATGTTTTACATAACACACTCAAGCACAAAGTTGCATGAATTCTGAGCCCTTGATTCTGAGTTATCACATCATAAAGCTCCACATCCTATAATTTAAACCCTTTTGTATTTATTGCGTACACAAGGTTGCATCCAAAAAGTCTGCATTTGATTCAAATATCCAGGGAAAACCATACAGTAACCGAATCCTGTATCCTGAGGTCAAGTTTGATGTTGATGACTAATCTATAAATAAAACCGTGTTCTGTGAGTGTTTACATACAAACCAAATTCTTGCTAATGTGAAACCAGTATCAGAGGTACAGGTGTCAGAGGTTATGGGGAGAAGGCAGGAGAATGGGGTTAGGAAGGAGAGATAGATCAGCCATGATTGAACGGTGGAGTAGACTTGATGGGCCGAATGGCCTAATTCTGCTCCTATTCCTCATGACCTAAGCCGACAATTGTTTGAATAATATTTTTCAACAGCTTTGAACTACAAAACTGATAATTAGAAAAGAGTATTTTAAACTACTAATTTACCATGAAGACCACAGATTCTCGCATTTTAAGTTCTCGCTGGTTGGCATAAATCTTTTGGTTGGGATTTGCTTTGAAATGTGTGTGTAACTGAGATGAACAATGTTTCTTAATCATTCAGATTTTGAGTGGTGAATGGTGTTCTTACCCTGTCTGTGAGATCTACATTCGACCTTTGAGATTAGAACTGTTGTTCCCAACCACTTTGTAAATGGAGCCTTTTTTAACCTTGCAATTCAATTTACACAGTGAAGTGAATTTGTTCATAATACAAAGTAATTCCTTCTTTATAACCTTCCATGGATTAGAGCGAATAACTACAAAGATGCAATTCAACGGGGTTAGAAAAAAAATGGAAGTATCTGCATTAAATCAAACTCTTGAGTAGTTCAACATGCGGTACCATCCATTAATAGCATATTTTTAATGCGTTATGAATTGGAAAGTTTAGTACGATGTACAAAATGGTAGTGTGCAGCCATGTATAAATTAGTTTAGCTTAGTTTATTGTCACGTGTACCGAGGTGCAGTGAAAATCTTTTGTTGCTTGCTATCCAGTCAGCAGAAAGACAATACATGATTACAATCGAACCATTTACAATGTATAGATACATGATGGGGGAATAACATTTCGTGCAAGGTAAAGCCAGCAAAGTTTGATCAAGGATAGTCCGAGGGTCACCAAAGAGGTAGATAGTAGATAATTAGACTGCAAATTAATTAAATTTAAAACAAAATGCTGGAAGTTGCAATTGATGAAATGCTTGAGTCGTTGAACTTGAATCTGTGTTTGAAAACTAGCTCCAAATTGCAAAGGTATTGTTTAGGGCCTCTTCTTTGTTCATTCATCATATTATCACACTATCAAAGTCAAATCTGATTATTGGCCATACCATCCTGGGATAGCTGGGATTATAGTTTGATGCAAATGATGAAATCAGTTTAACAAGTGTCATAAATAAACCAACATTAAACATTCTAGTTAAAGAGAAATGGCAGATTTGCCATTCATCACAGGCCGAAGTAATTCCTACAAACGTGAGGAAGATACCCTGAGCACGAAGTAAAAATTACAGATTTCGGCTAATCTTTTAGTTGGATTTCAGCTCCCTTTAGAAAAGAGTAAAGTAAAATAAATGCACCACTTGATACTCGCTGGCACATTTGTTGCCTAGTTTCCAGCGATGAGTCTGTATATTTGATGCATGGTTTGTGGTCATGTCTGTGCATTTGTTTCCAGCTGGGCCACCTTTCCACTTGTGCCTTGATTTGTAAAAGTCTCATACTTGTGCATTCAAATGACACCATTACATTGCTGCTCATGCCTCTGTCACTCCCTCCAGCTTATCCACAACACACTAAAAACTGTCGTCTTGCAAGTCGGGTCTCTGTATACAGGTCCACCACCAATTTTCCGGCAACTGGTGGTCTGGCCACTCCTCTTTAATCGCGACAAAATCCCCCCCATCTAAAGCCAGTATTGATAACTGTGGAGATATTTGTTGCTTTGTGCAGACAGGATGGGCAAGTTATCACGTGGTATTCTTTCTTCTAGTGAGGCAGCACAGTGGCGCAGCGGTAGAGTTGCTGCCTTACAGCACCAGAGACCCAGGTTCGATCCTGACTCTGGGTGCTGTCTGTACAGAGTTTGAACGTTGTCAACGTGACCGTGTGGGCTTGCTCTGGGTGCGACGGTTTTCTCCCACAAAGACGTACAGGTTTGTACGTTAATTGTCTTCGGTAGAATCGAAAATAGTTTCTAGTGTGTAGGATAGTTCTAGTGTACGGGGTGATCGCTGGTTGCTGCAGACTCAGTGGGCCGAAGGGCCTGTTTCCCCGCTGTATCTCTAAAGTCTAATGTATGACACAGAAATCAAAGAGGGAAATGTGTAAAATATATGAATGATACCAATCAATGCTGGCGAGTTCTGACGGTTTAGCATTTCCACTCGGCTGTGGTGAATTGAGATGTTGTAGGTTGTGAGTTAGTGTGAGAGAATTGAGACGATTGTTGAAGAAAGGAAAATAGTGGAAGGAGGTATGGTGAGAAATTTAAATGAAGGAGATCAAGCGAAGTAATAAAAACCAATGGGACTTTGAGTGTTTGGATATTGGGCATGGTATCATGATTTATTTTACGAATCAAAAGCTTTGTAACATTCAGAGGCAGAGTTGAATTGTAATTCAGTGGTTTACAGCTAGGACAGATAAACCATTCTTCTTCATCATGGAGTTTTGTTTGCAGTTAGACAATTCCAGTTTCTGTAGCTCCCAGTTTTAGCATGGTGTCATTTCAATTAATAAGATCTTGTAGACCCCGAAGAAAGAATACAGGATTAGTAAAGATCTGTTTTCATTGTCAGATGTCTACCTTTTCCATTTCTCTGTCTAGGATGCCATGGATTTAAATATAACCGTGAACATCAAGGTTATAAACATCAGGATTGAGGCAAATCAAGTGTATAGTCAGCACTTTCATAAACCCTATAAATATTTCCTGGAACGGGCTGCCAGAGCAAGTGGCAATGGTAGGTACACATTGACATTTAAAGGACTCTTGGACAGGTGCATAGATAGGAATGGTTCGGAGGGATACGAGTCAGGCACAGGTAAGTAGAGCTAGCTCAGTTGGAAAGTTGTAGCCAAACATCCTATAGATCCTATAGACTATAGCAAGATAGACCACTCCTTCTAAATGCAATGGGCTGACGTGTAGGACGCAACGGAGCGGAACGTGGGCCTTTTTTTCATCCATTTCAGTAACCCGACCCGACCCGCAGTGTAATCAACGTTGCGGGGGAACAGTTTGTGTTAATAAATTATAATTCTGAAAATGAGGAGGAGATTTTTACCAAAGAACTTTTATTTTTACGAGGATGTTTCCGTAACCGGCTTCCGTCTCCGCACTAGTATCTTTGCTCCGCTATGGGATCTTTGGTGCGGAGACGGAAGCCGGTTACGGAAATGGGGCCGAAAATTACCCATGAATCTGCCCATGACCGTACTACGTCTTTTTCGTCGAGTGATCTATCTTGCTATAGGATCTTTGGTTGTAGCATTAATGAGTTGGGCTGCAGGGCCCGTTTCCACACTGTATGTAGTCAGTGGTAGTTTATTTATCGTCACGTGTACCGAGGTACAGTGAAAAGCTTTTTTGTTGTGTATCCAGTCAGCGAAAAGAATATGCACGATTACAATCAAGCCATCCACAGTGTTCAGATAAGAAATGCTGCTGTTGGGGAGTAGAGGTTTAAAAGAGAGGAGTGATTGTAATGAATGATTGTAGATCAGCTTCTGGGACCAGCATGCAGAGAGTCAACTGGCTTGGGCACTGTCTTGTTCGGTCTATGATTCTAAGGAAACAACAAATTGACAGGTAGACAAAAATGCTGGAGAAACTCAGCGGGTGAGGCAGCATCTATGGAGCGAAGGAAATAGGCAACGTTTCGAGTCGAGACCCTTCTTCAGTCTGAAGGACCTTCCATCAAACTTCTCCCGGAATAAAGAGCTGGTGATTTTTTTTCCCCCTCTATCGGTTCAATCATAGTGCAACTCCACCATTTGAGTTTCTTAGTTACAAATTAAAATATATATATATATATATATATTTTTTATTAATGTGCTGGTAACTTTAATTGAACATGCATGCTACTTCCAGAGGTCTAAAAGTCAGTGATCCCATGAAACAACAATTGAGAGGTTTTAAGAAAAAGCAGCAACATTTAATTGAAAGTATGTTTATAATTTGCAGCGAGTTTTTGCCTGGAATGATCTATTCATAAACAGCGTGTTTACTAAAGTGATTCAGAGGTTCTCTCAGTTACACATGCAGGGTATCTTTATTTTGTTTTGTAACTGTTGTGGATGTATTCCCTTCAGCGACTGTTTATGTGTTTTGCATCTGACACAGAATGTAATGGGGATATGTTACAGAGGCACAGAATTGTATTGAAAAAGAATAGCTTGGTAAACCGGTGGGTTCACTGCAATCTTCAATTTGTGTTACGAATGTAAATGACATTTTATATTGACTTCTGAAGCATGGTGTAGCATTTTGGTACTTCACAAATTCTGTACATGGTTTCTCTGCTTTAAAAAAAAAAAAAAGTGTTTCAGTAATTTATTGGTGGCTTAAACTTTAAGGATAGGGTGTTCAGTGTTGGATTTGCACCTTTAAATATAACGCTTCCATTGAAAATAAACCCTGTGATAGTGGAAAGCACCATATTCAATAAGTGGTGCCTCTTTTTTTAATTTTATAAGATGGTTCTGCAAAAAGGGGGTGGATAGAACACATTTTCACTCCGGAAAACAAATTAAAATGTGAAAAATGGCTGTGCTGTTTGTAGAATATTACAACAGTAGTTAAAATGCAAGATTGTCTGTAAATGGTGGCTAGTAAAAGTACTCTTTTGTGTAGGCAACTTAATTAGATTTGAATGTGATGTAAATTTGTACATAAAATTATATTTCTATAAACTGGGTTTGTCTTCCAGGAAACTGTAATTAATTTATGAAAATCTGTTAGTATTAACCAAGGTCTATGTTTAGTTATGCAATTCGAGAATCTTGGTATGCTGGATGAATTCTGTATCAGACGTGTAGGTTTTTGTTCAATGTCTTAATGCTCACAATAAAAATTTCCATTGAACAATTGCCTTGTATTTTGTAATGTATTATACATCAGTATGTGTTATTATTCATATTTCTGTGCTGCATGGTGGTCTAATGTGGCAAGATGGGAGGGTGAAGCAAATTATCCACAAACATTCACTTCGGATTGATTGGGTTTACAAGAATGATCCCAGCAATGAGTGGGTTAACATATGATGAGCGTTTGTTGGCACTGGGTCTGTACTCGCTGGAGTTTAGAAGAATGTGTGTGGGGGGGGGGGGGGGCCTCAATGAAACATACAGAATAGTGAAAGACTTGGATAGAGTGAATGTGAAGAGGATGTTTCCTCTAGTGGGAGTGTCTAGAGGTCATGGCCTCAGAAATGAAGGACGTTCTTTTAGGAAGGAGATGAGGAGAACTGTCTTTAGTCAGAGAGTGGTGATTCTGTGGAATTATTTGCCCCAGAAGGATGTGGAGACCAAGTCAGTGGATATTTTTTAAGGCAGAGATAGATAGATTATTAATTAGTACAGGTGTCTGAGGTTATGGGGAGAAGGCAGGAGAATGCTGTCCTTTAACAGAGAAATTCAGCTTCTGGTTTCCAACAAGCTTAGTTTAGTTTAGAGATACAGCATGGAAACAGGCCCTTCTGCACACTGAGTCCATGTCAACCATCGATCACCCGTTTACCATAGTTTCTATGTTATCCCACTTTTGCATCCACTCCCACCACATGAGGGGCAATTAACCTACAAACCTGCACTCCTTTGGGATGTGGGAGGACATTGAGCACCAGGAGGAGATCCAAGTGTTCAAAGGGAGAACGGGCAAACTCCACACAGATAGCACCTGAGGTGAGGATTGACCCCCGGGTCTCTGGCACTGTGTTGTTCTCTGGCTGGGGCACCTGGTGTGACAGGCTGCACTGACTGTGAACGCTTGGAACTTCTCTTCATGTTAATGCAAAATGCTGTTTTAATTTGTGGGGCGTGCAAGACTGACAAGTATTGTTTTCCCTGTAATTTGTGAAGATGGATAATGTAGATGAGAGTAATGCCTGTCCATATTTCCCATTCCATTCATATACTGTAGAAGCCACACTCCATGCTTTCAGACCAGTTTCCTCTTGCAACAGGGGCTGCGAAGACGAGCAATGGATTCATCCAGATTTGTGGACAGTCACTGCTTCATCGCTCCAGAAATCTTGGTTCAATCCTGATCTTGGGTGCCGTCCGTGCAACGCATCTCATTCTCCCTAAGCCACATGGACCCCCCTCCCAGGTAGAATACAGCGAGGAAACGGGCCCTTCGGCCCACCGAGTCCACGCCGACCATACACTAATACTATCCTACACACTAGGGACAATTTATAATTTATCAAAGCCAGTTAACCTACAAACCTGTAAGTTTGGAATGTGGGAGGAAACTGGTGCACCCGGGAGAAAACCCACGCAGTTACAAGAAAACGTACAAACTCCGTACAGACAGCACCCATAGTCAGGATCGAACCTGGGTTTGTTGTGCTGTAAAGGCAGCAACTCTACTGCTGTGCCACGTGCCACCCTCCATACTTTAACTCCCTGTAACATGCTAAAGACTTGCAGGCTGTAGATAAATTGTCTAATGTAACTTGCCTCTAGTGCAGATGATGGCAGGAAAATCAGGGGGATGAGGATGGCTGGAGGAAGGGTGGAAGAGTTGTTGGACATGTGAGAAATGAGTAGGATATCAATGGGCTTGCTCTGACAGTTATAGACTCAATAGTCTGAATGATATCCTATGTGGTAAGGGGATATAGTTTAGGTTTATTATTGACACGTGTACCAAGATACCTTGAAAAGCTTTGGCATGCTAACCAAACAGATTCAATAATACTGTACATAAATACAATAAAGCCAAACTCAAGTACAATATGTAGTGCAAAGGGGAAGATACAGAGAGCAGAATATGGTTCTCAGCATTGTAGCACATCAGTTCCAGAGACAGTCCAATGTCTGCAATGGGGTAGAGGTGAACCGGACAGGACCTTAGCTTTTGGAAGGACCATTCAGAGACCTGATAACAGAGGGGAAGGAGCTGTTCGTTTGGGGGGGGGGGGAAGAGAGAGAGAATCTCTTGGCATTTCTGATCCCATTTGAGAACTTTTCAACATGAGATAATTAACACACAAATGCATTGTTTTTTATACCAAAGTTCAACTTGTCCACAACGACGGTAATCTTTATAAAGTGAAAGTTAACCGTTAATTTTATGATTGTTTAACTGTACTGCTGTTCGGGCCGGTCTCGACTCGGAGGGAGTTTCAGTGGAGATCTACCGAATCTACCAGGAAGGAGGAGGTGACACAGTGGTGCAACTGGTGGAACTGCTGCTTCACAAAGCCAGAGACCCAGCTTTAGTCCTGACCTCTGGTTCCGTCTGGGGAGTTTGTACAGGATATTCTGCTTGTGTTCGATTCGGGTTTGTTTCGGATGCACTGGTTTTCTCCCATGGTCCCAAAGACGTGTCGATTGTTAGGTTTAGGTGTGTTATTGTCAGGTGTACCGAGGTACAGTGAACAGCATTGTTTTGCAAATCCTATCAAATAAGATAATACTATCCATAATACAATCAAGTCAAACTCCAGTACAATAGGTAGCACAAATGAAAAGATACAGAGTGCAGTTGATGAATTGGCCACAAAAAATTGTGCCTAGTGTAGAGGTGAGTGGTAGAATCTGGGGGGGGAAGTTGATGAGAATGTGGGGAGAATAATAATTGGGATTAATGTATGGTTTAGTGCAAGTGAGCATTGATGGTCAGATGGGGAACTCGGTGGGCCTGGAGGGTTCCCCATCAT
>CM075982.1:28138814-28314248 GCA_038087875.1 Malacoraja senta
TGACAGACACACGCTGGAGGGAATGCAACGAACTTGATCTTCCCACGAGTAGAAATGCAGCATTAACATCTAAAGTTTATTACAATGAAAAGTGATCTTGTTGAACCATATGAGCTGCTGAAGGAACTTGGCAAGATACTGTAAATGCAGGGATGATTTTTTACTTTATTTTAGTTTAGAGATACAGTGCGGAAACAGGCTCTTCGGCCCACCGAGTCCGCACCCACCAACGATCCCCGCACATTAACACTATCCTACACACACTAGGGACAATTTACACATACACCAAGCCAATTAACCTACAAACCTGTATGTCTTTGGAGTGTGGGAGGAAACTGAAAATATTGGAGAAAACCCACGCAGGTCATGGGGAGAACGCGCAAACACCATACAGACAGCACCCGTAGTGAGGATCAAACCCAGGTGTCTGGTGTTGTAAGGCAGCAACTGTACCGCTGCACCACCGTGCGCCCTGATGTTTGGGTGTAATCAGAGGCGCACGGCAATATTTTCTATTCAGCACCAGGATAAGACATTTGTTAAGCCAAAAGCAAGCAAATCTTTGGTATTTTCCCAGGGCAGCACAGTGGCACAAGTCAAGTCAAGTCAAGTTTATTTGCCACATACACATACAAGATGTGCAGTGAAATGAAAGTGGCAATGCCTGCGAATTGTGCAAAAACTACAGAACAGAATAGAACAGAATCAGTATTTACATCATAGAAAACCCCCCACCAATTTAAAAAAGACACAACACAACAGTAAATTAGTCACTGGTGAGATAAGAGTTTACAGTCCTGATGGCCTTTGGGAAGAAACTCCGTCTCATCCTCTCTGTTTTCACAGCATGGCAGCGGAGGCGTTTGCCTGGTGCATACTGTAGCGAGTCTTTAACTTACACTTGAATGCAATATTTATGCTTCAAATTGGATTGGCTATGACTAAGTTTAGGCTAAATTACATTCCTAATTACATTCCACAGTAGAGCCAGGCTTTGATCAACAGGTGCAGCACATGAATTATCTTAATATATTCATGTATGGAAATCAGATTATATTCAAACACTTGGCCCATGTTGCCCAACCTGGGTCTCACTGCACACCTGGTACTACTCCTGACCCTGACTCCAGTTGCATACCTTCTCTCATTCCTGTCCCTGTGTCCAGCCTTACACCTGGCCACCTATTCTACCCTGATCATAGCTGTTACCTGCTTAGGTTCCCAGTGCTGAACACTCCCATTGTCCTCGCTTTAACTGCACACCTAGTACTATTCCAGACCTTGACTCTGGATGCACACTTGGCCTTGCTCCTAGCCCCTCTGCACTGACAATATATCTGGCCCACACATAAAGCCCCATATCTGACCCCCTGGATTTAACCAATTACGTTCAAGTCCACAGGTGCTTATCTAATGCGGTCATCTTTTATGGGGCACTTCACGGACCAAATTATGTATAACAAAATTTGCTACATCCATTGGCTTCCTTGTTATCTAACATGCTAGTTACTTTGTCAAAGAAGTCAGCAATTGGTTGAACACAATTTCTCATCCATAAAATTATACTCACTCAGCTGTATAAGAATTCTGTCACCATTTCTTTCATTTTCCCAACAAACTGTCCTGAAGTCATTTTCACCCCCAATATTTTCAGTATTTTGCTGTCTTCCTCTCAGCTGGGACTCTTCTGAAATGCAGTCCAATAACTATATATTTACGCAATATTATTCTATTAAATGTGATCTTGAGAATACATAATATTTTCTGTGGTATTCATAACACAGCAATGATAAAAATATCTTTGTTTTGATTGCACCTACCAACATGCATACATTATTATATTACAGTTAATATGTACATTTTATAGGGCAAATTTTTGTTCCAATGCTCCCCATTCCCAATTACTTTTACATTGAAGTGATTGAAATCCAAGTGAAGTTTAAATGGCATCAGAAAAATAAAACCTCCAGAATAGATGAGATTCATTTCATGGTTGGCTGGAGTCAGTATCAGCACAATTACTATATTAAACTTTGTATCTTCAGATGTCCTGGTGCAAGCTAAAACTGAAGACAAATAATAACCTCCTCACACATTCCACTGCAAGTATCTCTGTCACTCCTTTAAAATATGCCCCTTCTTTGAACAAGCTCTTAAACATCGCATCTGAATCAGTTTCCATCTGATTACACTCCTTGAGGATGTTTATCTACGTGTTCAATTAATAAAACAACAAGATTGGGGACATCTCTATTCAACCTGTCAAAGGAATTTGGGGGGGGGGGTTTAGAAATAGTCAGTGAGGTAAACAAACATAATAGTTGAGTGGCAAATGACAATAGTGCTACCTTCCCAATATTTAACTGAAGGAAATAATGGGTTATCGGGGCTGTATGTTGTGACAGACAGCCTGACACCTTGCATGTCATTTTAATATTACACTTATCCCATCCCCCTGGATATTCTGGATTAATAAATTAAGGTTTTGTCAACTAATTACAAATCAGGCTAATTACAAATCAACAACATTAGGCAACTCCGATACACGAAGCGCTGAGCATTGGGATCCAGACATCACGGATAACTGGCCTCAGTTCCCGGCTCACATTTGGCAGTGTTCTCTGTCTGAACCAGGGGCCACGGAGCATTTTTGAAAGTGGGGAGGCTGAGCGATCACTGATCACTGGCCTTGGAGGTACCCGGTGAGGGAGTGGAGCAACCGAGTGGGGAGAGGGTGTGGGAGGGGGGTCCCTCCCATGGTAGGGACTTTTTGAAATTTGATGTATTAAAATCATGTTTTAGTGCATTGTAGAAGTATGATTTCAGTGTTTTTTGTTTGAAGTGTTTTTAAGAGGTAGCTTTTTAAGGGGTAACTTTTTCCACACAAACAGTGGTGGGTGTACGGAACAAGCTGCCAGAGGAGGTAGTTGAGGCAGGAACTATCCAACATTTAAGAAACAGTTGGACTGATACATGGATAGGACAGGTTTGGAGGGATATGGACCAAAAGCAGGTAGCGTAGCTGGGACATTTTGGCAGGTGTAGGCAAGTTGCGCCGAAGGGCCTGTTTTCACACTGTATCACTCTATGACTACATTATACCTCCACCATGCATGAATGCTTCAAAATCAAGTGGTCGAGTTTTATTGCCATATACTCAAGCATAGAAACATGGAAAATAAGTGCAATAATAGGCCATTCGGGCCTTCGAGCCAGCACTGCCATTCAATATGATCGTGGCTGTTCATCTAAAATCAGTACCTCTTTCCTGTTTTTGTCCCATATCCTTTGATTTCGCTAGCAGCAAGAGATAAATGTAACTCTCTCTTGAAAACATCCAGTGAATTGGCCTCACTGCCTTATGTGGCAGAGAATTCCACAGATTCACAACTCTCTGCGTGAAGAAAGTTTGTCTTCATCTCAGTCCTAGCTGGCCTACCCTTTATTTTTAAACTGTAACCCCTGATTCTGAACTCCCCCAACATCGGAAACATTTTTCCTGCAGTTACAGTAAGTGAAAATCTAGCAGGCAAGCAGGATGCTTTCTCCAACCATCCCCATTTGAAGGCCACTATCTTCCACCGTTTCTACCCAGTGCTTGGTACTTACTTCCAGCAGCCACTGGTTGTCCTCCAGGATGCACCGAGCCGCAGCCTGATCCATGCCAGTCACCTGGGCGAATTCGGCACAGAGACTCTCACGGCAGCGTCCGTCGCCTCCGACCGCCCGGGACTCTTGCACTGAGGCTGCTCCATGGCCGGAGCTGCAGCGAGCGACTCGCCAGCCCGGCAAACATTCGCCAGCCCGGCAAACACTCACCGGCCCGGCAAACACTCGCCAGCCCAGCAAACACTCGCCAGCCCCGGCACCCCATCCGCATCTTTCCCCACCACTGCTTCTGCTTCCATCCCTCCCTCAGCCCCGGCTCTCCAACACCCGCGGCCCGTGCAGTTGATATGAGTTTTGAAATTTTCGTTGATCACAGAATTTCTCACGACAGAGCGTGAGAATTTGTGATCAGCGTGAGAGCGTGAGAATTTGGCGAAATGCGTCATTCTCACGCTCAATGCGTGAGAGTTGGCAGCCCTGCTATTCTGTATGTTTCAATGAGGTCCCCCCTCATTCATCTAAACTCCAGCGAGTACAGGCCCAGTGCCGACAAACGCTCGTCATGGGTTGTAGAACAATGGATATTCAAGGGACGGAGGGACATGTATTATGTACAGGCAGATAAGTATTGGTCTTAGCAGCATGTTTTCATGTTAAAATTAGACAGATTCAGCTGTGATGAATTCCTGTGTCAGGCACTGTTTAGATAAATGATGACATGTTAATCATCTCGGCAAAGCTGAACAAAATCTGTCTTCTTCTTCTTGCGTATGGCGTGCACAGCCTAAAATTGTAGGACAACTTGTTCTATTTGATCTTATTTGATTGTGCACGCCAGGTTGATTGCATTCGTTGAGACAGGGCAGACCACATGAAGGTTGCAATCTCCCACCCTGCAATCTGCGTCTAAGCACCCCAACATATTTTCCCACACCAGGCCAGGCTAAACTATCACTATAAATCTCAAAACGTGCTACTGATCTGTTGCGGATGAAACATGTCTATTTTGAGTTTGGAGATGCAGCATGGAAACAGGCCCTTCGGCCCACCGAGTCCGTGCCGACCATTAATCTCACACTAGTTCTATGTTATCCCACGCTCTCATCCACTCCCAACACAGCCGGGTCAAGTTACAAAGGGCCTACAAACCCACTCGTCAATAGACAATAGACAATAGGTGCAGGAGTAGGCCATTCGGCCCTCTGAGCCAGCACCGCCATTCAATGTGATCATGGCTGATCATCTCCAATCAGTACCCCGTTCCTGCCTTCTCCCCATATCCCCTGAATCCGGGGAGTCTTAACAATCATAAAAAACACAAAATACAGGAAGATGAAATTAAAGTGACGAATGGAAAGGGAAAGTCAGCCTCATATAAGCTTGTTTCTTGAAGTTACGTTGTGACCTCCTCACCAAAGCTCATCAGTCCCAGCCGCACACTTGTCTGAACTTAATTATTACCCAAGGACCAGTTGTTGGTGGGGGCGTGCGGATGGGCAGGTCACCTCCATGTTATTTAGATTAGCCAAATCGGGGCCTCCCATTTAGCTCACATGCTGTGGACTTGTTGATGCCAGCGTCTGAGTAATTTCCACCATCTGTTGCAAATTTGCTGTCGTCTGTGATTCTGTGAGCCCTTTGTTCAGCAGTTTGTTCCATACAGCCCGACACACGATGGAACTCAGTCCAGACCGATGAAGTGGAAGTTCCCAACTACGTAGTATTGTTACGTGTACCGAGGTAGAGTCAAAGTTTTGTTTTGCATGCTATCAAAACAGATAGGGCAGCACAGTGGGGCAGTGGTAGTGTTGCTGCCTTACAGCGGCAGAGACCCAGGTTCGATCCTGACTACGGCTGCTGTCCGTGAGGAGTTTCACGTTCTCCCCGTGACTACGTGGGTTTTCCCTGAGTCCTCTGGTTTCCTCCCCCCACCCCATCAAAGGTGTACAGGTCCGTCTGCCACTTTTGCAGGCTGGAAGAGTCTGTGTACCACGTGTACATGGAGTGCGTGAAGCTGCAGCCACTGTTTGAATACCTAAAGGGGCTGCTCCTTGCCTTCTGGCTACACTTTTCACCCACCATCCTCATCTTTGGACACCCTTTGCACAGGGGAGTGGGTAGGGCTGAAGATGTCCTGGTTGGATTGCTTCTGGGCAAAGCCAAGCTGGCCATCCACGAGTCACGGCGCCAGGCGGTAGAGGGCTCTACCCGAGCCGGCTGCCTGCCCCTTTTCCAGGGTTACATCCGTGCCCGGGTGGGGTTAGAAAGGGAATACGCCCTGTCCACGGGCACCCTGGGGGAGTTCCGGGACCGCTGGGCTCCGCAGGGTGTTGAATGCATCCTTGACAAGGAGTGTAAGACAGCTGTATAATAGTTTATTATGGATATGTGTTTGTATTGTATTATGGTATTCTGCGTCTCCTTTTTCTTTCTTCTCTCTCTATTACTTTCTCTCATCTTTTTCTCCCTTTATCTTTATTCTTAAAAAAAAACTGAAGCTATGTAAGAAATCTGTAATTAAATTGTTGCTTACTATTATTTGTATACATACTTCTAATAAAAATATTTGTATTGTATTATGGTGGTGGGTTCTGGTTTGTTTTATTGTAGTGTAATATTATTTTTTAATCATTTAATACATTTTTTGAATTAAAAAAAATGTGTACAGGTTTGTAGGATAAATGGCTTCAGTAAAGGGCATGTCCCACTTGGGCGTCATTTGTGCGTCACGCAGATGGTGCGTGAAGATTTTGTACATCCCAAAATCCTGGGGCGCCGCGCGCGACCGCTCGTAACTGCCTACGTCACCATGCGCCATGCACGCGTAACGCGCACCATGCGCGCATCACGTGCGAGTCGTGCGTCGTGACGCGTAAATGATGTCGTGTAAATGACGCGCAAATGGCGCCCAAGTGGGACAGGCCCTTAAAGATTGTAAATTGTCCTTAGTGTGTAGGATAGTGCTAGTGTACGGGGATCGCTGGTCGGCGGTGGGCCTATTTCTACACTGCATCTCTAAACTCTAAACTAAGATCAGATATACTGTACATACAGTAAATACAATCAAGTCAAACTCTAGTATAAT
Source organism: Malacoraja senta (assembly GCA_038087875.1). NCBI lineage: Eukaryota > Metazoa > Chordata > Chondrichthyes > Rajiformes > Rajidae > Malacoraja > Malacoraja senta. Next base: position 28,145,509 of record CM075982.1, read on the forward strand.
AGATAGACCAATGGGAAAGATACAGAGTGCAGAATATAGTTCTCAGCGTTGTAGCGCACCAGTTCCACAGACAAAGTCCAATGTCCGCAATGAGGTAGAGGTGAATCGGACAGTACCCTAGCTTATGGAAGGGATATTCATAAGCCTGATAACAGAGGGGAAGAAGCTGATCCTGAGTCTGGTGGTGGGCACTTTCAAGCTTCTGTACCTTCTGCCGGACGGGAGCGGGGACTGGATGGAATGATCGAGGAGGGACTAGTCTTTGATTATGTTGGCTGCTTTTCTGAGACAGCATGACGTGCAGATGGAGTCAACGCTAGAAACCAAAGGGAAAAAAAAACAGCCCTTGAAGGCAGAACTGAATATGGTGCCAACACTTTGGGATTATCCTGGGGAAATCAGAGAAAATGCCCAGAAGAGAAATTTGAGAAAAGTTGTTTCCACATTTCTGGGAATGTTTTCATTTATTAATTTGGAAAAATGATTTGATGGGAGCAAAAACGACTTTAGCCATTAGTCAGGATTATTTTGATCATCAAAGGAATCAAGGGCAGGGGAATTGCCCAGACTGTGGAACGCCAGCTGGATAGTGTAGATGTCGAATCATTTGAGGCGAGATGCCACGTGGTTAAATCAATAGCAAAGTACTTGAACAGCAGAGACAAACCTTGGTCTAAATGAACGTCAACAACATTTGATCGTTTAAAATCGATGGAGTGGGGGCAGGTAAGCAGAAGTCTGATATTTAACAGATTAGTCAATGAGGTTAACAACACAAAATGGATTAGGTTGCTTCCAACGCACAGCTGACTTGACTTGATTTGACTTGACTCATAGTTCATGTCCTCATATGGAGGACCTTGTAGTCCACCCAGAGGGTACTGGCGTTGACGACAAGCCTGTGAAAGCCATGGCGGACAACGTTCACCCGTGAATCACAGTCGTGGAGACACATGAGCACAGAAACAGGCCCCTTCGGCCCAACTCATCCATGCCGACCAAGAATGTGCAAAGAGGAATGCAGGTTCTCCCCTCCCACATTCACCTGTAACACAGAATGGCACGGTGGCGCAGCGGTAGAGCCACTGTCTTATAGCGGCACAGACCCGGGTTTGTTCCTGACTACGGGTGCTGTCTGTACGGAGTGTGTACGTTCTCCCCGCGTGACCCGCATGAGTTTCTCTCCGAAATCTTCTGTTTCCTCGCACACTCCAAAGACGTACAGGTTTGTAGGTTAATTAGCTTGGTGTAAAATAATGTAAATTGTCCCTAGTGTGTGCAGGATGGTGTTGTGTGTGAGGATCGCTGGTCGATGCGGACCGGGTGGGCCGAAGAGCCTGTTTCCGCGCTGTATCTCTAAACTAAGCTAAACTAAACTAAACTGAAGGAAACAGACTGACCATGACCATGACATGCACAGACGGACCATGACATAGTCTACACTAGTCCCACCTGCGCATGTTTGGCGCATACCCCTCTAAACCTTTCCTATCCACATACCTGTCCAAGTATCTTTTAAATGCTATTATGGTACCTGTTTCAACTTCCTCCTCTGACAGTTCGTTCCATACACCTCCATGTTGAAAAAGTTACCCAGTGTGGAAACAGGCTCTTTGGCCACCATGTCCATGCCGACCAAAGATCACCCGTACACTAGTTCTATGTTATCCCAGTTCCACGTCCTACACACTAGAGGCATTTTGCAGAAGCCAATTAACCTACAAACATGCACGTCTTTGGAATGTGGAAGGTACCGGAGCGCGCGGAGAAAACCCACAGCGTCACAGGGAGAATATAAAAACTCCGTATAGACAGCTCCAGAGGTCAGGATGGAACCCGCGTCTCTGGCGCTGTAAGGCAGCAACTCTGCCGCTGCACCACTGTGCCGCCCTGTGTTGTTTAGTAGTTTGAGGACCTGTGCATGCTTATCAGTGCTAATGATGTTGTCCTCAGTTCAGTCCAGTTTAGTTTATTGTCACGTGTACTGAGGTCCAGTGCAAAGTATTTGTAGCGCGCTAACCAGTCAGCGGAAAGACAATGCATGATTACAATCGAGCCATTCACAGTGTACAGATACATGATAAGGGAGTAACGTTTGGTGCAAGGTAAAGCCAGTAACGTCCAATCAAAGATATTCCGAGGGTCACCAATGAGGTAGATGGTAGTTCAGGACTGCTCTCATAGCATTCAATGTAGCATCCTTACTTTCAGGTTCATGATGTTGACTTCATTCTTGATAAGACTCTGGGTGTGCACCTAAAAGTGGCATAACATGGAACAAGAGTGATCGGTGGTCAGATATCTCTAAAACTAAAACTAAAACCAAATTTCAAGATTCCTACTCTGCAGAGAGCAGGAAGTTCCACTGAGAACAAAACCACCATTGTTGGAAAGAAAAGGTTGTGAATACCTGGGATTGCTGCCGAAAAGAATCGCATGCATCATCACCTGCAACATTTTAACAAGTACTGTTGTATCTTCACCAAACAATGGCCCCTGTGTGATAGCTTGAAACACACCGGGCAGGAATCTATCTTGAGACACATTTGCTGCACTAACCTCAACAGAACTGAACTTTGTAAGTGAACCATGACACATAACCACACTATATCGTTTGTTTTGTTCTTGGGAGTCCACGATGAATATCCTCGCCACTGTATTTACTTTATTGTTCTGAATAGTTTAGTTTAGTTTAGTTTAGAGATACAGCGCGGAAACAGGCCACTCGGCCCACCGAGTCCGCACCAACCAGCGATCCCCACATCAACACTACCCTACACACCAGGGACAATATTACATTTTATACCAGAGCCAATTAACCTACAAACCTGTACGTCTTCGGAGTGTGGGAGGAAACCGAAAATCTCGGAGAAATCCCACGATGGTCACGGGCAGAACGTACAAACTCGGTACAGACAGCACCCATGGTCAGGATCGAACCCGGGTCTCTGGCGCTGTGAGGCAGCAACTCTACCGCTGCGCCACCGTGCCGCCTGATTGTTGCCTGGATTAGTGGGTATTAGCTACAAGGAGAGGTTGGACAAACTTGTATGAGGGAAGACCCGGTAGAATTATATAAAATTATAAGGATATAGCTAACGTGGACAGTTAGAACCAATTTGTCAAAGACTAGAGGGCATTGTTTAAAGTGAGAGGGGCAAAGTTTAAAAGAGATGGGCAGGGTAAGTTATTTTTTACACAGAGGGTGGTGGGTGCCTGGAACATGCTGGGGGTGGGGGGTTGGGGGGAAGAAGGGTGGAGGTAGATACAACAGTGGCATTTAAGAGGCTCTTAGATAGGCACATGGATATGCAGGGAATGGAGGGATATGGATCATGAGCAGGCAGGGGAGATTAGTTTAACTTGGCATCATGTTCGGCACGGACAATCTAGTTTGGGATGTAGGCCATCACAGTTCTTGTTTCGTATAAGTTTCTCATTCATTAGCAAGTTTCTCATTCATTAGCAAGGAAAGAGCAGGCTTGTGGGAACCTATGATGCAAAACTCAAAACATGAATCTGTTCCATAAACTCAAGGCTAAGCAAAGTTTAGTTTAGTTTACAGATACAGCATGGAAACAGGCCCTTCGGCCCACCGGGTCCACGCCGACCGTCAGTCATCCATTCACACTAGTTCTACGTTATCCCACTTTCGTATCCATTCCCTACACACTAGGGGCAATTTACAGAGGCTGATGGGCCTACAAACCTATACGTCTTTGGGATGTGGCACGAAACTGGAGCACCCAAACGAAACCCACATGGTCACAGGGAAAACGTGCAAACTTCATGCAGTCAGCACCTGAGGTCGGGATCGAACCCGGGTCTCTGGCGCTATGAGGCAGAAGCACTACCAGCTGCACCACCGTGCTGCCCTATCAGGTTAATGTCCTTCCGTTGTTATACATTATGTTAGAAGATCGGAAGATTCATACCACAAAATATTGAATATATTAGTTTGCTATTTCATCTCTTTTCCACCTGCGACTCTGTCTGCAACCTGAATCGCCTCCCTCAACCTTTCTGCCTCTTAATGACTTTGACCTGTTTTAAGTTGCTCCCTAAAACCTATCCTCTTCCCAATATTTAATCACCTGTCCCAATATGATTTTGCGTGGTATGTTGTCAAATATATTCTAATTATACCGGGTGGCGCTTTGATGGCAGCCTCACCTACAGTCTGTCTGTCCTTTTCATCTTTTTGTCGTTATTTTTAGTGTGTTTAAAAAGTATGTGTTAATGATCTCTGGTTTGTTTTATGTGGGGAGTGGGGGGTCGGCGGAAACTTTTTTTCAATCTCTTACCTTGCCGGAGATGCGATTGTTTTCCGGGTCGTATCTCCGATCGTACTGCGGCCTAACATCCTGGAGCTGGAGGCCTTGCTCGGGACTGACTTTGAGCCGTACTGTGGGGCGTGGACTTACCATCGGAGCCGATCCCTTGCATGGGATCGACGCTCCAACCTAGGCCTGCGGACTTTAACATCAAGGAGCTCGCACTCGGGTTGAGAAAACGTCGGGAAGCTCCAAAAAACGCACAACGTTCGACTTGCCCCGACCCGGGGTAGATCGCCCGGCGAGGGGGAGCTAATATTCCCCCCCTCCCCCCCGATGCAGGAGCTTGATACAACCGATGAGGAGGCCCGGCGCCGGCTATGGGACTAAGATTGTCCTGTCAACGGAAGGCTCGAGGCCCCCGACCGCTGGAGGACAAAAAAGGGAGAGATTGATCTTTTTTTCGCCTTTCATCACAGTGAGGAATGTGGAGGAGTCACTGTGGTGGATATTTATGTTTAAATGTATTTTGTGTGTTCTGTTGCTTTTTATTGGTATGACTGTATGGCAAATCAAATTCCTCGTATGTTGTGGTACCAAAGTACCTAATACTTATTGACATATTACATTTCATATACAACTTCTTATTTTTAATTTAATAATGAAGCAAAAATAAGAAATGAAAGATTACAAAAGGAAAGATTGAGATGAAGTGTTGCGTGAGATAGCAAAATAGCCCTAGAAAAAAAAATGAGGAGAAAAAAAGAAGAGAAGAAAGAAAGAAAAAAGAAAGAAAAGAGAAAAGGAAAGGAGATATATCTATTTGATAATCTCCTGTTTCTGAACCATTATATTTCTATGATTGTGCTGCACCATATGCTTGTAGAAAGTCAATAAAGGGAATGACTAATAAAGTATGATTATGATTATGATTACTTGGATCAAAAGTCAAAATTTGAAATCGGCTAGATTAAATAAATTGCTTTAATGTAAACTGGCTTCATCGACAAGGCAACAGTGATCATCAGGTCAGTCAGAAGTTAAAAATTATTTCAAATATTTATTATACGACCAGGTCAATATTTATTCCTGAAGTTCAGGACCAAATATCATTGATATTCTGACTGGCCTGAAGTTGCGTGGCCTTATCAACGACATATTTACTCAACATATTTAACTTAGTAAAATGATGTCAAATGTTGATTTTTGATACAAGGGCAATCAGAACAAAAACTTAGCCTTCAATCCACCAAATCCGCCTCATCTATTAAACATCCACCCACAATAATCCTGCACGAATCCCCTTATATTCCCCCCAGGTTCCCATGAGCTTCCTAGATTCTATCATTTACCTATACGTGAGAGGCCATTTAAAGTGACCAATTAAGTCAATTCGGCGTGGCGCAAGGCGATCGACTAGAACGTCTCAGATTTAACGAGACGTTAATGCCGAGACGTCGTTTCACGTTGATCAGCAGGGAGTGCACCCAGAGGAAGTCGGCGTCCAGCAACGTTTGTGAGACGTCGGCGATGGTAAAGGTCCACTTGAAGCGACAGGAGTTGATATTGAGCGGGATCGTGCAGACCCCGTATGTTCTGATGTTGCTGCTGTTGGCGGCGGTCAGGGGAGGCCCCTGCTTTCCGGAACGAGTGTCGGTGCCCGAGGTGGGCAAAACACTGACCTCCGCTCCTGTGTCAACGAGAAAACTCCATCCCGAGTGACGATCCCAGGTGTAGAGGAGGCGATGTTTTTGGCCGGCCACAGTTAGCACTACCAACGGCAGGGCGAGGCGTTTCCCGGATGCGTGCAGGGTGGTTGGCATTGGCGGGCCTTGGAGCCCCACCTTTGGTGGTAGTAGCAACAGTTGTCCTTGCTGGTGCCATTCGTGGCTGACGTCACTGCCACTCCTTCAGTGGAGGCTGGGACCGCCCGTATGACATGCCGAGGCACAGCCGCCACCCAACTGATGGTGGCTCCACCCTGCTGTTTGGCCTGCCACAGCACGCCCGCACGGGCTACCAGCCTTCGGGGGTCGGTGAAATCGTCATCCGCGAGGAGCAAGCGGATGTCCTCGGGCATCTGCCCGAGGAAGACCTGTTTCAAAAGGAGGCATGTCTTGTGTCCATTCATCAGGGCGAGCATTTCGTTCATGAGCACGGTCGCCAAGGCCATCCATGTGCAGGAGTTTTGCCGCCCTGTCGCGGCGGCTGAGACCGAGTGTGTCCTTGAGGAGCGTCTTGATCCCTTCGTACTTGTTGTCGACTACGAAATCTTCCTTCACAACAAAACGATGAAGCTTTTGTTTCTAATGTTGTTTTGAGGTGAACCAAATGGAGTAGTTTCGCTGGCTTTTTGATCTTGTTCATCACCGATCATTTGGACATGGTACATGGATTGGAAAGGTTTAGAGGGCCAATTGCAGGCAAATATTTGTAATATTTTGAAACATGCTCTTTATTATTACTTTTAGTCAGTAACACTCTTTATGTAATGGGTGGAAACTTTTATTCATGGAATAATCGGAGGTAGAAGGTCAGGCTAAGGTGTTAACCACCCATTATATGAATTCCGAACATATTTTTCGAGAACCTTTACTTTTCTGAAGCAAAATTTGTTTTTAATGAATGCAGATTTCCCAACCAGATTGTTCTTTGTGTTTGACTGGTGACATAATAAGGACCATTAAAATGAAAAGGGTTCTTGCAAGGTAGATAAGCTGAAAATATTTTATTCTTTTCCCTGACATTTATCTATTCACTGTGGAGAGGATATTTCCACTCGTGGGAGAGTCTAGGACCAGAGGCCATGGCCTCAGAACAAAAGGACGTACCTTTAGAAAGGTGATCAGGAGGAATTTCTAGTCAGTGGGTGGTGAACATGTGGAATTAATTGCCACAGACAGCTGTGGAGGCCAAGTCAATGGATATTTTTAAGACAGGGGTTATGGAAAGAAAGCAGGTGAATGGGGTAGAGAGGGAAAGGTTGATCAGCCATGATTGAATGGCAGAATAGACTTAATGGGCCAAATGGCCTAATTCTGATCCTAGAACTTATGAAACTAGAGACCATAAATATAAAAGAGACACAAGGAAGTGCGGGCGCTGGAATCTTGTCTGGAACACAAAATGGTGGAGTAACTCAGCGGGTCAGGCAACATCGCTGGAAGACATGGATGGGTGCTGATCCGGGTAGTGACCCTTCTACAGGCTGCCATAGATGGGCCATTCTTTGGAAAGTGAACCAAATGCCAGGCTTTGTCCTGCTACTCCTCTCTTCCAGCTTTAATTTAGTTTCGAGATTCACCGTGGTAACAGGCCTTTCGGCCCTCCAAGTCCGCGCCGACCAGCGATCCCGTACTTTAACACTATCCCACATACATTAGGGACAAGTTACAATTATATCAAGCCAATTAACCTACAAATCCGTACATCTTTGGAGTGTGGGAGGAAACCGGAGCTCCCACGCAGGTCACGGGGAGAACTGGAAAACCCACGCAGGTCACGGGGAGAACGTACAAACGCCGTACAGACAAGCACATGTAGTCAGGATCAAACCCGGGTCTCTGGCGCTCTAAGGGCAGCAACTCAGCCGCTGCACCACCGTGCCACCCCTGAAAGAACAAAACAAGGGGCTTGACCATTCTTCCCCTCATATCACAAACGGTCCAAGAAGGGCCCCGACCCAAAACCCATATATCACGTTCTCCAGAGATGCTGTCTGATCCACTGAGTTCCTCCAGCACTTTTTGTCTGTTTTTGTAAACCAGGATCTTTAGTTCCTTGTGTCTACTTAAAAATTCTCTTGACTGGTTGCATCTCAGCCTGGTACGGTAATTCCAATACACAGGAATGGAAGACACTGCGAAGAGTGGTGGGCACAGCATCTCGGGCACAGCCCTCCCCACCATCGAAAGCATCTGCACGAAGCACTGCCTCAAGAAGATGCCACCTATCATCAAGGATGCCCACTATCCGGGTAAACCCTCTGGCACCATCGGGCAGACTTCTGAAGTTTCACGCCAACACGTTCAAGAATAAATAATTTCCAAAGACCTATCAGGTTCTTGATCTAACCCTAATCCTACCTAGGCAACAGAACACTACGGACCACCTCTTACCCATGGACTTGTTTTGCTTTAAAATTTTATTTCAGTTTAGTTTTAGTTTAGTGATACAGAGCAGAAACAGGTCCTTTGGCCCACCGAGTCCGCGCCAACAAGCAATCCCTGCACATTAACAGTATTCTACACACTAGGGACAATTTACCTTTACACCAAGCCAATTAACCTACTAACCTGTACGTCTTTGTAGTGTGGGAGGAAACCGAAGATCTCGGAGAAAACACACGCAGGTCACAGGGAGAACGTACAAACTCCGTACATACAAGCACCTGTAGTCAGGAACGAACCTGGGTCTCTGGCACTGTAAGGCAGTAGCTCTACCGCTGCGGTTTTGCTTTTGAAATGCGCTTTGCATGAATGTGTTTTTTGTAGCCCTTCATATTTACCATCATGATATCAACAAGTGTTTGGCCCTTGAATTTTACGTATAATTTATGTTTAATTTATGTATAGTGTGCTGTCTTAGTCCATGTACCTGTGATGTTGTTGTGAGCAAGGTTTATCATTGCATCTGTACCCCACCATACTTGTGCATTTGACAATAAACTCAGCTGCTTTAGTTTAGTTTAGAGATAGCGCATGGAAAACAGGCCCTTCAACCCATTGGGTCCAAGGCAACCATCGATCACCCTTTCACACTAGTTCTATGTTATCCAACTTTCTCATCCACTCCCTGCACTCTAGCGGCAATTTACAGAGGAAGATATAAGCTGTGAGGCAGCGGTTCTACCAGCTGCACCACTGTGCCGCCCTCACTCAATCATTGGAACTTGCTCATTTGTCTGCTGCACTCAATTTATTGTAACTGGCAGTTGTGTTCCTAGTCTAACCACAACATGTCAGAGCTGACTCATTCAGAACTCCCTGCAATGGGACAGCTTTGCTGGTGAACAAATTTAGGCTTTCATCATGAACACACACCATTTTTACAGGGTGATTTGCTTTCAGTTTAGAGATTAAGCTAGATGTTAAGTTGCACGTTATAGACAACGGTTCTTTGTCTGGTGATGGGAGATCATGTCCATTCATTAAGTAAGATAGACAATATTTCTGAGCAAACATTAGTCGATAAATTGTAATGCATCCCAACATGCTGATATCAGTCATTTGTGTGCAATAAGTTGGCATTATGATCCACTAACTCCCTCCTTTATCAGTTGATAAATTTGTGTTTTTTCCAACACTATTCGCGTTTCAATTATTTCATCATGGCTAATATAACAGAAATCAACACTCCCTTGTTAAACTGAGTCATGCTGATCAGGAAGTTGGTGGCACAGTGGCGCAGGTGGTAGAGCCGCTGCCTCACAGCGCCAAAGACCCTGGTTCGATCCTGACCTTGGTTGCTGTCTATGTGGAGTTTGCATGTTCTCCTTGTGACCACATGAGTTTCCTCCAGCAGCTCCGGTTTCCCCCAAGATCCAAAAGAGAGGTCATAAAAAAGTGCAGATGCTAGTTTACAAAACAAGATGCAAAATGCTGGAGTAACTCGGCGGGTCAGACAGCATCTCTGGCATGCGTGAATAGGTAACATTTCGGGTCGGGAACCTTCTTCAGACTGATTCAGGCTCAAGAAGGGTCCCGACCTGAAATGTCACCTATCCATCTGTTCCAGAGATGCTGTCTGACCCGGTGAGTTACTCCAGCACTTTGTGTCTATTTTCGGTGTAATCGAGCATCTGCAGTTCTTTGTCACTACAGCAAGGATAGAACATTGGAGGTTTCAGGAGCATGTTAAAGGAGGAAAGAGTAGGGGAAAGGAACATGGGGTGTAGCTAGCGAACAATTGTGGCAAGATCGAGAGGGCAAAATAGGCGGAGCATTGGTTCCATTGTGGGGTTTGGTTAAGGAGGTTTCAGGACAGGAGGACGTTACAGATTCACGATTTACTGATGGGATAGATAGATTAGATGGATGAACGGACAAACGGACCCTAGTGTGTGTAGGATAGTGTTAGTGTGAGGAGATCGCTGGGCGGTGTGGACTCGATGGGCCGAAGGGCCTGTTTCTGCGCTGTATCTCTAAAATTAACTAAACTAATCGGCCCCATAGCATAGAAACATAGAAACATAGAAAATAGGTGCAGGAGGAGGCCACTCAGTCCTTCGAGCCAGCACCACCATTCATTGTGATCATGGCTGATCATCCCCAATCAATAACCCGTGCCTGCCTTCTCCCCATATCCCTTGAATCCACTAGCCCCTAGAGCTCTATCTAACTCTTGGCCTCCACTGCCCTATGTGACAGGGAATTCCACAAAATCACAACTCTCTGGGTGAAAAAGTTTTCTCTCACCTCAGTCTTAAATGGCCTCCCCTTTATTCTAAGACTGTGGCCCCTGGTTCTGGACTCGCCCAACATCGGGAACATCTAGCTTTTCCAGTCCTTTTATAATTTTATATGTTTCTTTAAGATCCCCCCTCACCCTTCTAAACTCCAGTGAATACAAGCCTAGTCTTTTCAACCTTTCCTCATCTGACAGTCCCGCCATCCCAGGGATCAATCCCGTGAACCTACGCTGCACTGGCTCAATCACAATGATGTTCTTCCTCAAATTCGGAGACCAAAACTGGACACAATACTCCAGATGTGGTCTCACCAGAGCCTTATATATCTGCAGAAGAACCACTTTACTCCTATACTGAAATCCTCTTGTTATGAAGGCCAACATTCCATAGCAGAAGCATCCACGTCACGGGGCTGGAAACTGGAGGTATCCCGAGCTGATTCTGCTACCACCATCATCTATTGCGACAAGTGATGGCTCCCACTGATTGTCGCCGGAAGTTTGCGTCCTTTTCAGGATGGACGATGGCAGCGAGGTCAACATTTGTAACAAGATGGACACGAAAAAAGAAGACTAAACTAAACTATAAATATGATTTAATGCTTGTTGAATGTGATTCAATGGGAGGGCAGAAATTGTAAAATAAAAAACTTGCCTGCTTTATAGTAACATGAGATAAATCCTACCCAGCCCATGGATTTGGAATATAGATGGGGTGGTTGGAGAGATCAGCTCATTCTGAAGGCAGCAGTGATAATAATAGATCTGGCTTAACAGTTCAATAGGTCAATTTTAAAATTTGGCAATGAACCTACTTCTGACTTTAATACAAAGGAAATAATATCCGCCTTTGTGAAAATGTATAATATTTGCATAGTATTATTTGGATAGAATAAGTCTCAGTCAAACTCATAGGTGTTGGCACCTTCCTAGCATGAAGAGGATTAAAAAAAACCTGTGGTGTAATTAAAGAGATAAAGCTAGTTACTTGATCAGCATGGAGCCCATTATTTTATTTTCTCTTCTTGACATTTGCGATAATAACCAGATAATCTGTTTCTTTAGCAATGTTGACTTTGGGATAAATATTGGCTGGAGTAATGAAAGATAAGTCTTCTGAATTTCTTCAACACGATAGCGAAAGATCTTTTGCGCCTACGTGACTTATTTTGCTGATAAAGGAAGCCCACGCCACCCTGGCCATGCTCTCATTTCACTCCCACCATCGGGAAGAAGGTGTAACAAGTCTGAACAGCATGAAAACCAGGTTCAAGAACAGCTTCTTCCCAAACACCATCAGGGGTCTTGGACACTACAAAACACAAACTAAATGATAGCTCAGTCAAATGAAGGGTCTCAACATCATGAAACGTCACCCATTCCTTCTCTGCAGAGATGCTGCCGCCTGTCCCGCTGAGTTCAGCTTTTTGTTACTCTATCTTCATTGAGAAATGAGCTGTCATGGTTGCACTAAGGTAGAGTCATACAGCACAGAGACAGGCCTTTCAGCCCAGCTTGCCCACGCTGAGCAAGAAACCCCATCAACACCAGCACCACCTGCCCATGTTTGGCCCACATCTCTCTAAACCTTTCCTGTCCATGTACATGTCCAAATCTATGTAATTATAAGTCTCATCTTGATCACTTCCTGTCTGCGCTGTATATTGATTTTAGAAAAATCGCTACCATATATCGCTATGATTTTTGGCCATCTTACTCACAGTCCTCCTCCTCTGAGCCAGCCCTGAGGATTTATCCCAACAATGAAAAATAAAAAAAGTTATGAGTGTTTAAAAACCTTGTGATCATCTCGCCTGTCAATCACCGCGATGAAGGTAACTCCCTTCCGGGGGGGGGGGGGTCAGGACTATAAAACCCTGGATGCATGACTCAGTCACTCTGCAAGATCGCGAGGGAGAGGTCACGACTCTCATTCTAGGCTGTGAATCAACTGAACAGTGAGTCTGCAATGTACTTGCAATAAATGATTTGTTAGCTCTTAATGAAAATGAAATTAGCTGTTTGGCCTGCCCCATGCTTGAAACTGCAATAGCAATGGAAATGAAATGAAAATGCAATCAGATGTTTGGCCTGCCCTGTGCTTAAAACTGCAATGGCAATGGAAATGAAATGAAAATACAATGAGCTGTTTCGCTTGGCCTGCTCTGTGCTTGAAACTGCAATGGCAATGGAAATGAAATTAAAATGCAATGAGCTGTTTGGCTTGGCTTGGCCTGTCCTGTGCTTCAAAACTGCAATGGCAATGGAAATGAAATGAAAATGCAATCAGCTGTTTGGCTTGGCTTGGCCTGCCCTGTGCTTGAAACTGCAATGGCAATGGAAATGAAAATACAATGAGCTGTTTGGCTTGGCCTGCCATGTGCTTGAAACTGCAATGGCAATGGACATTAAATGAAAATGCAATGAGCTGTTTGGCTTGGCCTGCCATGTGCTTGAAATTGCAATGGCAATGGAAATGAAATGAAAATGCATTGAGCTGTTTGGCTTGGCCTGTCCTGTGCTTGAAACTGCAAAGGCAATGGAAATGAAATGAAAATGCAATGAGATGTTTGGCTTGGCCTGCCCTGTGCTTGAAACTGCAATGGCAATGGAAATGAAATGAAAATGCAATGAGCTGTTTGGCTTGGCCTGTCCTGTGCTTGAAACTGCAATGGCAATGGAAATGAAATGAAAATGCAATGAGCTGTTTGGCTTGGCCTGCCCTGCGCTTAAAACTGCAATGGCAATGGAAATGAAATGAAAATGCAATCAGCTGTTTGGCTTGGCCTGGCCTGTGCCTGAAACTGCAATGGGAATGGAAATGAAATGAAATTGCAATGAGCTGTTTGGCTTGGCCTGCCCTGTGCTTGAAATTGCAATGGCAAATGAAATGAAATGAAAATGCAATCAGCTGTTTGGCTTGCAATGTTTGGCTTGCAAACTGCAATGGCAATGGAAGTGAAATGAAAATGCAATCAGCTCTTTGCCTGCCCTGTGCTTGAAACTGCAATGACAATGGAAGCGAAATGAAAATGCAATAAGCTGTTTGGCCTGCCCTGTGCTTGAAACTTCAATCCAACTGGCAGGGAATACTCGTTTTATTCAATGGTACACAAAACATACTCACGTATAGACTATTTCCTGGTGGATACAAAATTAATCCCTCATACTTTTAACCCAATCTACCATACAAATTCGATTTCAGACCATTCACCACTAACTTTCTTTTTAAAACTGGAAGGAATGTCTAAGAATAAACCGTTTTGGAGATTTAATTCTCAAATCCTAAAAGATCCACAAGCGAGTATATATTTAAAAGAACAAATGGATGCCTTATTTCAAATAAATGACACTCCAGTTATATCGCCTACTGTATTATGGGAATCTTTTAAAGCATACATCAGGGGTATTATAATTTCATATCAAGCTTTTCAAAATAAAAAGAATAAGAATGAACAAAGACAGTTAGAAGAACTTATTAGACAAATGGATATAGATAATGCTAAAGATCCATCAATAGATAAACATAATAAAATAATAATTTTGAAATTTAAATTAAATAAACTATTATCAGCCAAACTTATAAGACTTTTTCAAATTACAAAACAAGAGCACTTTGAATTTGGGGATAAACCGCATCAACTTTTGGCTCGCCAGCTAAAAAAAACGAGAAAAAGAACATACGATCCCAAAGATTAAATCAGATAAAGGGGAATTATTAACCATACCGAAGGATATTAATAAAAGATTTGCGCAATTTTATGAGAATTTGTATACATCTAAAACGACAACTGACTCCAATAAAATCACAGAGTTTTTGGATAATTGTAGTCTTCCAAAGTTAGAGTTGAAGGAACAAGAGGTATTGGGTGCACAAATCTCAATTAAGGAAATAGAAGATACAATAAACTCACTAAAGAATGGAAAAACACCAGGTCCTGATGGATTTACTAATGAATTTTATAAAAGCTTCTATGACAAAATTATACCAAGATTACAAAAAATGTACCAATATGCTTTTAAAAAACGAATACTACCTGATACATTAGCGGAATCAACGATTACACTAATACTTAAGAAAGACAAAGATATAGAAGAACCGGGTTCATATAGAGCTATAGCATTGTTAAACACAGATCAACAAATATTAGCAAAAACATTAGCTAGAAGATTAAGTAAATATATTAGTAAACTAATAAACCCAGATCAGACGGGGTTTATCCCTAAGAGATACTCATCTAACAATATGAGACGTTTACTCAACATAATGCACTCACACAAATCTGAAGAACAAGAATTATCAATTATTTTGCTGGATGCTGAAAAAGCATTTGACCAAGTAGAATGGAATTATATGGATAAAGTATTACAAAAATTCCAACTGGGAGAGAATTTTATTCTATGGATTAAATTATTATATAATAAACCTACAGCTAGAATATTAACTAATAACATATTATCCTCGAAATTCCAATTATCAAGGGGAAATAGACAAGGATGCTCATTATCACCACAGTTGTTTGCTCTTATTATTGAACCGTTAGCAGAAAAAATTAGAATACACCCTGATATCCATGGGTATAATACTAAAGATTCAAATAATAAAATATCTTTATACGCGGATGATATATTACTGTACATTACAAAACCTCAAATTACTATACCAAATATATTAAATTTAATTGAAGACTTTGGATCTTTTTCTGGATACAGAATAAATTGGAATAAAAGTGAAATTATGTCAATAAAACCGAAAGATTCAACACATCTTTTAAAATTCCCCTTTAAAATAGCTACAGAAAAATTCAAATACTTGGGAATCGAAATTACTAGAACATATCAAGGTATGTTTAAAGCAAATTTTGATCCCCTACTTATTAAATTAAACACACTAATTAAATTTTGGAAAACGCTCCCGATGTCTTTAATAGGCCGAATAAATGCAATAAAAATGATCTTTCTACCACAAATTTTATACCTATTTCAATCGATTCCTATATACTTACCAAAGAAGTTTAAAAAAAACTGGACTCAGATATCACTAATTTTATATGGGACTATAAATCACATAGAATACAAAAAACTCACGTGAATAAACCTAAAGTATTAGGGGGTTCAGCACTACCTAATTTCATGTATTATTATTGGTCAGTAAATATTAAAAATATGATTCAACTGATGGATAACTCTGCTCAGCAAATGGACTGGATTGTAATGGAGAGAGAGGATTGCTCCTCTGGAAACATTGGAGCGATCCTCCTCTCACCAATGAAACTGAATAACATAAATTATAATAAGAACCCAATTATACATAGCACAATCCGAATTTGGAAACCAATAAAACAAAATTTAAAATTAAGAAATCTATCACTTTTATCTCCCATAGTTAATAACCCTTCGTTTAATCCCTCTATTATAGATGAAACTTTCACACACTGGGATAGACTAGGAATTAAAACATTTGGTGACTTGTATGAAACTGGAAAATTACTTTCATTTCAACAATTACAAATGAAATATAAACTCGGAAATAATCAATATTTTAAATATTTTCAAATATGCGACTATTTGAAAAAATATACAAAAGATCATTATAATAGCCCAGCAGATGTATTGGATGATGCAATGCAGATAAAAGCTGAATCAGCAAACTTAATATCATATTTGTATAATGTTATCTTAAATGTAGAAATACCATCTACGGAGGGTATCAGAAGAGACTGGGAACAAGAATTAGTTATTAACATTTCAAAGGAAAGGTGGAATGAACACTTATTAAACGTGCATAAATGTTCAATTAATGTAAGACACATTTTAATACAATTTAAAACTTTACATAGATTATATTATTCCAAAACTAAAATCCATAAAATTTTCCCCAATGTATCATCCATTTGTGATAAATGTCAATCCCAAGAAGCTACTATAGCGCACTCATTTGTTTTCTGTACAAAAATTCAAAAATTTTGGAATGAAATTTTTGAAATCTTTACAAAATTATTTAAAATAAAACTGATACCCAAAGCAGAATGGATTATCTTTGGAATAACGGAAGATGGTCCAGAACTAAATGTGTTCCAAAAGAAACTAATATACTATGGGTTAATAACTGGAAAAAAGCTAATCCTAAAATTTTGGAAAAAGGCTCCAATACCAACTATAAACATGTGGATTTCAAATATGTTCGAAACATTACACCTAGAAGAGATAAGACTCCTCCTGGCAGGTAAACCAGATCACTTCCACCTGATATGGTCTGCATTTATAGAATTATTACAAATATAGGGTGCAAAAGTAACTTAAAAAAAAAACTGAGGTCAGGTAAGGGGGATGTAAGTTGGAGAGTTGGTATGTCCCATTTGCGTGATGCTTACAAAAACTATTTGTTTTTCTCTTTTCCCTCTTTCTCTTTCTTCTTCTTTTCTAGGGTCTATTTATTAACTCTTTTTCTTTTGTTTTAAATTTTGTTCTTATAGGGTCCTCGTTCTTTCTTGTTGTCACGTTTTCTACACTTTCACCTTTTCCTTCACTTTCTTCTTTCCCTCAATTTCATCCTTTCCCTTCACTAGTGTAAAAAACAAACGGAGTACATTAATTGTACGAAGATATATGTGACGAGTACTAATGTATGTGGTTGTAATGTAATTTACTTCTAATAAATAAATTTTTTTTTTAAATAAAAATTTTTTTAAAAAAAAGAAACTTCAATGGCAATGGAAGTGAAATGAAAATGCAATCAGCTGTTCGGCCTGCCCTGTGCTTGAAACTGCAATGGCAATGGAAGTGAAATGAAAATGCAATCAGCTGTTCGTCCTGCCCTGTGCTTGAAACTGCAATGACAATGGAAATGAAATGAAAATGCAATCAGCTGTTTGGCTTGGCCTGCCCTGTGCTTGAAACAGCAATGGAGATGATATGAAAATGCAATCAGCTGTTTGGCTTGGCCTGCCCTGTGCTTGAAACTGCAATGGCAATGGAAATGAAATGAAATGGCAATGAGCTGTTTGGCTTGGCCTGCCCTGTGCTTGAATCTGCAATGGCAATGGAAATGAAATGAAAATGCAATCAGCTGTTTGGCTTGGCCTGGCCTGTGCTTGAAACTGCAATGGGAATGGAAATGAAATGGAATTGCAATGAGCTGTTTGGCTTGGCCTGCCCTGTCCTTGAAACTGCAATGGCAAATGAAATAAAATGAAAATGCAATCAGCTGTTTGGCTTGGCCTGTCCTGTGCTTGAAACTGCAATGGCAATGGAAGTGAAATGAAAATGCAATGAGCTGTTTGGCTTGGCCTGCTCTGTGCTTGAAACTGCAATGGCAATGGAAATGAAATGAAAATGCAATGGGCTGTTTGACTTGGCCTGCCCTGTGCTTCAAACTGCAATGGCAATGGAAATGAAATGAAAATGCAATCAGCTGTTTGGCTTGGCCTGGCCTGTGCTTGAAACTGCAATGGGAATGGAAATGAAATGAAATTGCAATGAGCTGTTTGGCTTGGCCTACCCTGTGCTTGAAACTGCAATGGCAAATGAAATGAAATGAAAATGCAATCAGCTGCTTGGCTTGGCTTGGCCTGTCCTGTCCTGTGCTTGAAACTGCAATGGCAATGGAAGTGAAATGAAAATGCAATGAGGTGTTTGGCTTGGCCTGCCCTGTGCTTGAAACTGCAATGGCAATGGAAATGAAATGAAAATGCAATGAGCTGTTTGGCTTGGCCTGCCCTGTGCTTGAAACTGCAATGGCAATGGAAATGAAATGAAAATACAATCAGCTGATTGGCTTGGCCTGGCCTGTGCTTGAAACTGCAATGGGAATGGAAATGAAATGAAATTGCAAGAGCTGTTTGGCTTGGCCTGCCCTGGGTGGAAACTTTTATTCATGGAATAATCGGAGGTAGAAGGACAGGCTATGGTGCTAACCACTCATTATCTGAATTGCGAACATATTTTTCGAGAACCTTTACTTTTCTGAAGCAAAATTTGTTTTTAATGAATGCAGATTTCCCAACCAGATTGTTCTTTGTGTTTGACTGGTGACATAATATGGACCATTAAAATGAAAAGGGTTCTTGCAAGATAGATAAGCTGAAAATATTTTATTCTTTTCCTTGACATTTATCTATTCACTGTGGAGAGGATGTTTCCACTCATGGGAGAGTCTAGGACCAGAGGCCATAGCCTCAGAACAAAAGGTCGTACCTTTAGAAAGGTGATCAGGAGGAATTTCTAGTCAGTGGGTGGTGAACATGTGGAATTAATTGCCACAGACAGCTATGGAGGCCAAGTCAATGGATATTTTGAAGACAGGGGTTATCGAGAGAAGGCAGGTGAATGGGGTAGAGAGGGAAAGGTAGATCAGCCATGATTGAATGGCAGAATAGACTTAATGGGCCAAATGGCCTAATTCTGATCCTAGAACTTATGAAACTAGAGACCATAAATATAAAAGAGACACAAGGAAGTGCGGGCGCTGGAATCTTGCCTGGAACACAAAATGGTGGAGTAACTCAGCGGGTCAGGCAACATCGCTGGAAGACATGGATGGGTGCTGATTCGGGGAGGGACCCTTCTTCAGGCTGCCATAGATGGGCCATTCTTTGGAAAGTGAACCAAATGCCAGGCTTTGTCCTGCTACTCCTCTCTTCCAGCTTTAATTTTGTTTCGAGATACACCGTGGTAACAGGCCTTTCGGCCCTCCAAGTCCGCGCCGACCAGCGATCCCGTACTTTAACACTATCCCTCATACATTAGGGACAATTTACAATTATATCAAGCCAATTAACCTACAAATCCGTACATCTTTGGAGTGTGGGAGGAAACCGGAGCACCCACGCAGGTCACGGGGAGAACTGGAAAACCCACGCAGGTCACGGGGAGAACGTACAAACGCCGTACAGACAAGCACATGTAGTCAGGATCAAACCCGGGTCTCTGGCGCTCTAAGGGCAGCAACTCTACCGCTGCACCACCGTGCCGCCCCTGAAAGAACAAAACAAGGGGCTTGACCATTCTTCCCCTCATATCACAAACGGTCCGAGAAGGGCCCAGACCCAAAACCCACATATCACGTTCTCCAGAGATGCTGTCTGATCCACTGAGTTCCTCCAGCACTTTTTGTCTGTTTTTGTAAACCAGGATCTTTAGTTCCTTGTGTCTACTTAAAAATTCTCTTGACTATTTGCATCTCAGCCTGGTACGGTAATTCCAATACACAGGAATGGAAGAGACTGTGAAGAGTGGTGGGCACAGAATCTCGGGCACAGCCCTCCCCACCATCGAAAGCATCTACACGAAGCACTGCCTCAAGAAGACGCCACCTATCATCAAGGATGCCCACTATCCGGGTAAACCCTCTGGCACCATCGGCAGACTTCTGAAGTTTCACGCCAACATGTTCAAGAACAAATAATTTCCAAAGACCTATCAGATTCTCGATCTACCCTAATCCTACCTAGGCAACAGAACACTACAAACCATCTCTTACACGACCATGGACTTGTTTTGCTTTAAAATTTTATTTCAGTTTAATTTTAGTTTAGTGATACAGAGCAGAAACAGGTCCTTTGGCCCACCGAGTCCGCGCCAACCAGCGATCCCTGCACATTAACACTATTCAAGTCAAGTCAAGTTTATTCGTCACATCCGCATACGAGATATGCAGTGAAATGAAAAGTGGCAATGCTTGCGGATTGTGCAAATAAACTACAAAACAGAATGGAACAGAATCAGTAATTACATATTTGTGGGAGAGAAAAAAAAAAGACGAAACAGCAATTAAAAAAAACACCACACAACAGTAAATTGGTACAGTAGTTTAGTCCCTGGTGAGATAGGGGTTTACAGTCCTAATGGCCTCTGGGAAGAAACTCCTTCGCATCCTCTCTGTTTTCACAGTATGGCAACGGAGGCGTTTGCCTGACCGTAGCAGCTGGAACAGTCCGTTGCTGGGGTGGAAGGGGTCTCCCATGATCTTGTTGGCTCTGGAGTTCCACCTTCTGATGTATAGTTCCTGCAGAGGGGCGAGTGTAGTTCCCATAGTGCATTCGGCCGAATGCACTACTCTCTGCAGAGCCTTCTTGCCCTGGGCAGAGCAGTTCCTAAACCAAATTGTGATGTTTGCAGACAAGATGCTTTCCACAGCTGCCGAGTAGAAGCACTGGATGATCCTCAGAGACACTCTGAATTTCCTCAATTGCCTGAGGTGGTAAAGGCGCTGCCTTGCCTTACTCATCAGTGCGGTAGCATGTGATGTCCATGTCAGATCCTCTGAGATGTGGACTCCCAGGTATTTAAAGCAGCTCACCCTATCCACAATATCCCCATTTATCTTCAATGGTGTGTACGTCCTCGGATGTTGTGCCCTCCTAAAGTCCACAATCAGCTCCTTAGTTTTTTTGGCACCAGAGTGCCAGATCAGCCACCTCCTCCCGGTAGGCCTTCTCATCATTATCGGAGATCAGACCCACCACCCCAGTGTCATCAGCAAACTTGATTATAGAGTTGGAGCTGAACCTAGCCACACAATCATGTGTGTACAGGGAGTACAGTAGGGGGCTGAGGACGCAACCCTGGGGGGATCCTGTGCTAAGGGTGGGCGACTTCGATGTATTTCCTCCCATCTTGACTACCTGGGGCCTGGCGGTGAGAAAGTCCAGGACCCAGGCACACAGGGGGGTGTTGAGCCCCAATTCCAGCAGCTTCTCAGCAAGTCTGGTGGGGACTATCGTGTTGAAGGCTGAACTGAAGTCTACGAACAGCATCCTCACATAGCCCCCCTTCTGGCTGTCAAGGTGAGAGAGAGTTCCACCTTCTGATGTATAGTTCTACACACTAGGGACAATTTACCTTTACACCAAGCCAATTAACCTACTAACCTGTACGTCTTTGGAGTGTGGGAGGAAACCAAAGATCTCGGAGAAAACACAGGCTAGTCACAGAGAGAACGTAAATCTCCGTACAGACAGCACCTGTAGTCAGGAACGAACCTGGGTCTCTGGCACTGTAAGGCAGTAGCTCTACCGCTGCGATGTTTTGCCTTCGAAATGTGTTTTGCATGAATGTGTTTTTTGTAGCCTTTCATATTTACCATCATGATATCAACAAGTGTTTGGCCCTTGAATTTTACGTATAATTTATGTTTAATTTATGTATAGTGTGCTGTCTTAGTCCATGTGCCTGTGATGTTGCTGTGAGCAAGGTTTATCATTGCATCTGTACCCCACCATACTTGTGCATTTGACAATAAACGCAGCTGTTTTAGTTTAGTTTAGAGATAGCGCATGGAAACAGGCCCTTCAACCCATTGGGTCCAAGGCAACCATCGATCACCCTTTCACACTAGTTCTATGTTATCCAACGTTCTCATCCACTCCCCGCACTCTAGGGGCAATTTACAGAGGAAGATATAAGCTGTGAGGCAGCGGTTCTACCAGCTGCACCACTGTGCCGCCCTGACTCGATCATTGGAACTTGCTCATTTGTCTGCTGCACTCAATTTATTGTAACTGGCAGTTGTGTTCCTGGTCTAACCACAACATGTCAGAGCTGACTAATTCAGAACTCCCTGCAATGGGACAGCTTTGCTGGTGAACAAATTTAGGCTTTCATCATGAACACACACCATTTTTACAGGGTGATTTGCTTTCAGTTAGAGATTAAGCTAGATGTTAAGTTGCACGTTATAGACAACGGTTCTTTGTCTGGTGATGGGAGATCATGTCCATTCATTAAGTAAGATAGACAATATTTCTGAGCAAACATTAGTTGATAAATTGTAATGCACCCCAACATGCTGATATCAGTCATTTGTGTGCAATAAGTTGGCATTATGATCCACTAACTCCGTCCTTTATCAGTTGATAAATTTGTGTTTTTTCCAACACTAGTCGCATTTCAATTATTTCATCATGGCTAATATAACAGAAATCAACACTCCCTTGTTAAACTGAGTCATGCTGATCAGGAAGGTCGACGGCACAGTGGCGCAGGTGGTAGAGCCGCTGCCTCACAGCGCCAAAGACCCTGGTTTGATCCCGACCTTGGTTGCTGTCTGTGTGGAGTTTGCATGTTCTCCTTGTGACCACGTGGGTTTTCTCCAGCAGCTCCGGTTTCCCCCAAGATCCAAAAGAGAGGTTATAAAAAAGTGCAGATGCTAGTTTACAAAACAAGATGCAAAATGCTGGAGTAACTCGGCGGGTCAGACAGCATCTCTGGAATGCGTGAATAGGTAACATTTCGGGTCGGGACCCTTCTTCAGACTGATTCAGGCTCAAGGAGGGTCCCGACCTGAAATGTCACCTATCCATGTGTTCCAGAGATGCTGTCTGACCCGCTGAGTTACTCCAGCATTTTGTGTCTATATTCGGTGTAAACCAACATCTGCAGTTCTTTGTCATTACAGCAAGGATAGAACGTTGGAGGTTTCAGGAGCATGTTAAAGGAGGAAAGAGTAGGGGAAAGGAACATGGGGTGTAGCTAGCGAACAATTGTGGCAAGATCAAGAGGGCAAAATAGGCGGAGCATTGGTTCCATTGTGGGGTTTCGTTAAGGAGGTTTCAGGACAGGAGGATGTTACAGATTCATGATTTACTGATGAGATGGATAGATTGGATGGATGAACGGACAAACGGACCCTAGTGTGTGTAGGATAGTGTTGGTGTGCGGAGATCGCTGGGCGGTGTGGACTCTATGGGCCGAAGTGCCTGTTTCTGCGCTGTATCTCTAAAATTAACTAAACTTATCGGCCCCATAGCAGAAACTGGAAGGCTCCAGAGCTGATTCTGCTACCACCATCATCTATTGCGACAAGTGATGGCTCCCACTGATTGTCGCCGGAAGCTTGCGTCCTTTTCAGGATGGACGATGGCAGCGAGGTCAACATTTGTAACAAGATGGACACGAAAAAAGAAGACTAAACTAAACTATAAATATGATTTAATGCTTGTTGAATGTGATTCAATGGGAGGGCAGAAATTGTGAAAAATAATTGCCTGCTTTATAGTAACAAGAGAGAAATCCTACCCAGCCCATGGATTTGGAATATAGATGGGGTGGGTGGAAGGATGAGCTCATTCTGAAGGCAGCAGTGATAGTAATAGATCTGGCTTAACAGTTCAATAGGTCAATTTTAATATTTGGCAATGAACCTACTTCTGACTTTAATACAAAGGAAATTATATCCGCCTTTGTGAAAATGTATAATATTTCCTTAGTATTATTTGGATAGAATGAGTCTCGGTCAAACTCATAGGTGTTGGCACCTTCCTAGCATGAAGAGGATAAAAAAAATACCTGTGGTGTAATTAAAGAGATAAAGTTAGTTACTTGATCAGCATGGAGCCCACTATTTTATTTTCTCTTCTTGACATTTGCGATAATAATCAGATAATCTGTTTCTTTAGCAATGTTGACTTTGGGATAAATATTGGCTGGAGTAATGAAAGATAAGTCTTCTGAATTTCTTCAACACGATAGCGAAAGATCTTTTGCGCCTACGTGACTTATTTTGCTGATAAAGGAAGCCCACGCCACCCTGGCCATGCTCTCATTTCACTCCCACCATCGGGAAGAAGGTGTAACGAGTCTGAACAGCATGAAAACCAGGTTCAAGAACAGCTTCTTCCCAAACACCATCAGGGGTCTTGGACACTACAAAACACAAACTAAATGATGGCTCAGTCAGATGAAGGGTCTCAACATCATGAAACGTCACCCATTCCTTCTCATGCCGCCTGTCCCGCTGAGTTACTCCAGCTTTTTGTTACTCTATCTTCATTGAGAAATGAGCTGTCATGGTTGCACTAAGGTAGAGTCATACAGCACAGAGACAGGCCTTTCAGCCCAGCTTGCCCATGCTGACCAAGAAGCCCCATCAACACCAGCCCGTGTTTGGCCCACATCTCTCTAAACCTTTCCTGTCCATGTACATGTCCAAATCTATGTAATTAAAAGTCTCATCTTGAACACTTCCTGTCTGTGCTGTATATTGATTTTAGAAACATTGCTACCATATATCGCTATGATTTTTGGCCATCTTACTCACAGTCCTCCTCCGCTGAACCAGCCCTGAGGATTTTTCCCATCAATGAAAAATAAAAAAGTTATGAGTGTTTAAAAAACCTTGTGATCCTCTCGCCTGTCAATCACAGCGATGAAGGTAACTCCCTTCCGGGGGGGGGGGGGGTTTCAGGACTATAAATCCCTGCATGCACGACTCAGTCACTTTGCAAGATCGCGAGGGAGAAGTCACGACTCTCATTCTAGGCAGTGAATCAACTGAACTGTGAGTCTGCAATGTACTTGCAATGATTTGTTAGCTCTTAATGAAAATGAAATTAGTTGTTTGGCCTGACCTGTGCTTGAAACTGCAATAGCAATGGAAATGAAATGAAAATGTAATCAGATGTTTGGCCTGCCCTGTGCTTAAAACTGCAATGGCAATGGAAATGAAATGAAAATGCAATGAGATGTTTGGCTTGGCCTGCCTTGTGGTTGAAACTACAATGGCAATGGAAATGAAATGAAAATGCAATCAGCTGTTTGGCTTGGCCTGCCCTGTGCTTGAAACTGAAATGGCAATGGAAATGAAATGAAAATGCAATGAGCTGTTTGGCTTGGCCTGCCCTGTGCTTGAAACTGCAATGGCAATGGAAATGAAATGAAAATGCAATGAGCTTTGGCTTGGCCTGCCCTGTGCTTGATACTGCAATGGCAATGGAAATGAAATGAAAATGCAATCAGCTGTTTGGCTTGGCCTGTCCTGTGCTTCAAAACTGCAATGGCAATGGAAATGAAATGAAAATGCAATCAGCTGTTTGGCTTGGCCTGCCCTGTGCTTGAAACTGCAATGGCAATGGAAATGAAATGAAAATACAATGAGCTGTTTGGCTTGGCCTGCCATGTGCTTGAAACTGCAATGGCAATGGAAATGAAATGAAAATACAATCAGCTGTTTGGCTTGGCCTGCCATGTGCTTCAAACCGCAATGGCATTGGAAATGAAATGAAAATGCAATGAGCTGATTGGCTTGGCCGGCCCTGTGCTTGAAACTGCAATGGAAATGCAATGAAAATGCAATGAGCTGTTTGGCTTGAACTGACCTTTGCTTGAAACTGCAATGGCAATGGAAATGAAATGAAAATGCAATGAGCTGTTTGGCTTGGCCTGCCCTGTGCTTGAAACTGCAATGCCAATGGAAATAAAATGAAAATGCAATCAGCTGTTTGGCTTGGCCTGCCCTGTGCTTGAAAATGCAATAGCAATGGAAGTGAAATGAAAATCCAATCAGCTCTTTGGCCTGCCCTGTGCTTGAAACTGCAATGGCAATGGAAATGAAATGAAAATGCAATCAGCAGTTTGGCCTGCCCTGTGCTTGAAACTGCAATGGCAATGGAAGTGAAATGAAAATGCAATCAGCTGTTCGGCCTACCCTGTGCTTGAAACTACAATGGCAATGGAAATGAAATGAAAATGCAATCAGCTGTTTGGCTTGGCCTGCCCTGTGTTTGAAACTGCAATGGAGATGAAATGAAAATGCAATCAGCTGTTTGGCTTGGCCTGCCCTGTGCTTGAAACTGCAATGGCTATGGAAATGAAATGAAAATGCAATGAGCTGTTTGGCTTGGCCTGTGCTTGAAACTGCAATGGCAATGGAAATGAAATGAAAATGCAATCAGCTGTTTGGCTTGGCCTGGCCTGTGCTTGAAACTGCAATGGGAATGGAAATGAAATGAAATTGCAATGAGCTGTTTGGCTTGACCTGCCCTGTGCTTGAAACTGCAATGGCAACGGAAATGATTGAAAATGCAATCAGCTCTTTGGCCTGCCCTGTGCTTGAAACGGCAATGGCAATGGAAGTGAAGTGAAAATGCAATAAGCTGTTTGGCCTGCCCTATGCTTGAAACTGCAATGGCAATGGAAGTGAAATGAAAATGCAATCAGCTGTTCGGCCTGCCCTGTGCTTGAAACTTCAATGGCAATGGAAGTGAAATGAAAATGCAATCAGTTGCTCGTCCCGCCCTGTGCTTGAAACTGCAATGGCAATCGAAGTGAAATGAAAATGCAGTGAGCTGTTCGGCCTGCCCTGTGCTTGAAACTGCAATGGCAATGGAAGTGAAATGAATATGCAGGAAGCTGTTTGGCCTGCCCTGTGCTTGAAACTGCAATGGCAATGGAAGTGAAATGAAAATGCAGTGTGCTGTTTGGCCTGCCTGTGCTTGAAACTGCAATGGCAATGGAAATGAAATGAAAATGCAATCAGCTGTTTGGCTTGGCCTGCCCTGTGTTTGAAAATGCAATGGCAATGGAAGTGAAATGAAAATGCAATCAGCTGTTTGGCCTGCCCTGTGCTTGAAACTACAATGGCAATGGAAATGAAATGAAAATGCAATCAGCTGTTTGGCTTGACCTGCCCTGTGCTTGAAACTGCAATGAAAATGTAAATTACTGAAAATGCAATCAGCTCTTTGGCCTGCCCTGAGCTTGAAACTGCAATGGCAATGGAAATGAAATGAAAATGCAATCAGCAGTTTGGCCTGCCCTGTGCTTGAAACTGCAATGGCAATGGAAGTGAAATGAAAATGCAATCAGCTGTTCGGCCTGCCCTGTGCTTGAAACTACAATGGCAACGGAAATGAAATGAAAATGCAATCAGCTGTTTGGCTTGGCCTGCCCTATGTTTGAAACTGCAATGGAGATGAAATGAAAATGCAATCAGCTGTTTGGCTTGGCCTGCCCTGTGCTTGAAACTGCAATGGCAATGGAAATGAAATGAAAATGCAATGAGCTGTTTGGCTTGGCCTGTGCTTGAAACTGCAATGGCAATGGAAATGAAATGAAAATGCAATCAGCTGTTTGGCTTGGCCTGGCCTGTGCTTGAAACTGCAATGGGAATGGAAATGAAATGAAATTGCAATGAGCTGTTTGGCTTGACCTGCCCTGTGCTTGAAACTGCAATGGCAACGGAAATGATTGAAAATGCAATCAGCTCTTTGGCCTGCCCTGTGCTTGAAACGGCAATGGCAATGGAAGTGAAGTGAAAATGCAATAAGCTGTTTGGCCTGCCCTATCCTTGAAACTGCAATGGCAATGGAAGTGAAATGAAAATGCAATCAGCTGTTCGGCCTGCCCTGTGCTTGAAACTTCAATGGCAATGGAAGTGAAATGAAAATGCAGTGAGCTGTTCGTCCTGCCCTGTGCTTGAAACTGCAATGGCAATCGAAGTGAAATGCAAATGCAGTGAGCTGTTTCGGCCTGCCCTGTGCTTAAAACTGCAATGGCAATGGAAGTGAAATGATTATGCAGGAAGCTGTTTGGCCTGCCCTGTGCTTGAAACTGCAATGGCAATGGAAGTGAAATGAAAATGTAGTGTGCTGTTTGGCCTGCCTGTGCTTGAAACTGCAATGGCAATGGAAATGAAATGAAAATGCAATCAGCTGTTTGGCTTGGCCTGCCCTGTGCTTGAAATGGCTATGCAGATGAAATGAAAATGCAATCAGCTGTTTGGCTTGGCCTGCCCTGTGCTTGAAACTGCAATGGCAATGGAAATGAAATGAAAATGCAATCAGCTGTTTTGCTTGGCCTGCCCTGTCCTTGAAAATGCAATGGCAATGGAAGTGAAATGAAAATGCAATCAGCTGTTTGGTTTGACCTGCCCTGTGCTTGAAACTGCAATGAAAATGGAAATTATTGAAAATGCAATCAGCTCTTTGGCCTCCCTGTGCTTGAAACTGCAATGGCAATGGAAGTGAAATAAAAATGCAATCAGCTGTTTGGCCTGCCCTGTGCTTGAAACTACAATGGCAATGGAAATGAAATGAAAATGCAATCAGCTGTTTAGCTTGGCCTGCCCTGTGCTCGAAATTGCAATGGAGATGAAATGAAAAAGGAATCAGCTGTTTGGCTTGGCCTGCCCTGTGCTTGAAACTGCAATGGCAATGGAAATGAAATGAAAATGCAATGAGCTGTTTGGGTTGACCTGCCCTGTGCTTGAAACTGCAATGGCAACGGAAATGATTGAAAATGCAATCAGCTCTTTGGCCTGCCCTGTGCTTGAAACGGCAATGGCAATGGAAGTGAAGTGAAAATGCAATAAGCTGTTTGGCCTGCCCTATCCTTGAAACTGCAATGGCAATGGAAGTGAAATGAAAATGCAATCAGCTGTTCGGCCTGCTCTGTGCTTGAAACTTCAATGGCAATGGAAGCGAAATGAAAATGCAATCAGTTGTTCATCCTGCCCTGTGCTTGAAACTGCAATGGCAATCGAAGTGAAATGAAAATGCAGTGAGCTGTTCGGCCTGCCCTGTGCTTGAAACTGCAATGGCAATGGAAGTGAAATGATTATGCAGGAAGCTGTTTGGCCTGCCCTGTGCTTGAAACTGCAATGGCAATGGAAGTGAAATGAAAATGCAGTGTGCTGTTTGGCCTGCCTGTGCTTGAAACTGCAATGGCAATGGAAATGAAATGAAAATGCAATCAGCTGTTTGGCTTGGCCTGCCCTGTGCTTGAAATGGCTATGCAGATGAAATGAAAATGCAATCAGCTGTTTGGCTTGGCCTGCCCTGTGCTTGAAACTGCAATGGCAATGGAAATGAAATGAAAATGCAATCAGCTGTTTGGCTTGGCCTGCCCTGTCCTTGAAAATGCAATGGCAATGGAAGTGAAATGAAAATGCAATCAGCTGTTTGGCTTGACCTGCCCTGTGCTTGAAACTGCAATGAAAATGGAAATTATTGAAAATGCAATCAGCTCTTTGGCCTGCCCTGTGCTTGAAACTGCAATGGCAATGGAAATGAAATGAAAATGCAATCAGCAGTTTGGCCTGCCCTGTGCTTGAAACTGCAATGGCAATGGAAGTGAAATGAAAATGCAATCAGCTGTTCGGCCTGCCCTGTGCTTGAAACTACAATGGCAATGGAAATGAAATGAAAATGCAATCAGCCGTTTGGCTTGGCCTGCCCTGTGCTCGAAATTGCAATGGAGATGAAATGAAAATGCAATCAGCTGTTTGGACAGGCCTGCCCTGTGCTTGAAACTGCAATGGCAATGGAAATGAAATGAAAATGCAATGAGCTGTTTGGCTTGGCCTGTGCTTGAAACTGCAATGGCAATGGATATGAAATGAAAATGCAATCAGCTGTTTGGCTTGTCCTGGCCTGTGCTTGAAACTGCAATGGCAACGGAAATGATTGAAAATGCAATCAGCTCTTTGGCCTGCCCTGTGCTTGAAACGGCAATGGCAATGGAAATGAAGTGAAAATGCAATAAGTTGTTTGGCCTGCCCTGTGCTTGAAACTTCAATGGCAATGGAAGTGAAATGAAAATGCAATCAGTTGTTCGTCCTGCCCTGTGCTTGAAACTGCAATGGCAATCGAAGTGAAATGAAAATGCAGTGAGCTGTTCGGCCTGCCCTGTGCTTGAAACTGCAATGGCAATGGAAGTGAAATGAATATGCAGGAAGATGTTTGGCCTGCCCTGTGCTTGAAACTGCAATGGCAATGGAAGTGAAATGAAAATGCAGTGTGCTGTTTGGCCTGCCTGTGCTTGATACTGCAATGGCAATGGAAATGAAATGAAAATGCAATGAGCTGTTCGGCCTGCCCTGTGCTTGAAACTGCAATGGAAATGGAAATGAAATGAAAATGCAATGACCTGTTTGGCCTGCCCTGTGTTTGAAATTGAAATGGAAATGAAATGAAATGAAATGAGTTGTTTGGCCTGCCTGAAACCACTAATTTCGGCCCACGATGCCCCTATTAGCTGAGAAACCAGTCCCTTTTGCCCAAAATGCCCGTATTAGCCCAGGAGGAGCATTTTGGCTCAAAAAGCCCGTGCCAGGCCAGGAGAAGGCCAGATAAAGTGCCTTTCACTGAGATTTCAATCAGATTTTTTTTTTTAAGAGCCCCTTCAGCCCATCAGAACTGTACCAGCCCGGGAGGAGTCCCTTCGACCCATCAGTAAGTATTCCCCCTACAAGTATTTAACCTGACCCCAGTATTTTTCTCTCACCCTTCATTGGCTCCCTGTGATATCCAGGCCAGGATAGACTTTCCTCCTTCATTGCTGTGATCTGCAGAAAAAGATGGAGAATGTCTAAAATTGATTCTCTACCCTCTCCCCCTTCTCTCTCACAGAGTCTCTCACCTGTTTTGGGCAGAATTTCTGGCAGTTTCTGAGCTGCCTGAGTGACTGAGCTGCCAGCCCACCAGGCCTGAGTGACTGAGCGGCCAGCCCACCAGGCCTGTGACTGAGCTTCCAGCCCACCAGGCCTGAGTGACTGAGCTGCCAGCCCACCAGGCCTAAGAGACTGAGCTGCCAGCCCAAGAATCTATTCGGCCCACAATGTCCATACTAGCCCTCTGTAAACCAGTCCCTTCGGCCCACTACATCCATACTAGCACTCCAGAACCCCCCCCAACTGGCCACCAATATTGGAATTGGTGGAGAGGTGGAATATTGCGTTGAGGGACCAGCCCTCCCGTGTGAACATGGGACCCAACAGGTCCCACTTAGTCTAGTATCTTTTAAATGTTGTTATAGAAATCTGCCTCAACTACCTCCTCTTACAGCACGTTCCAAATACCAACCACCTTCGGTGTGGAAAGAGTTGCCCCTCAGGTTCCTATTAAATCTTTCACCTCTCACCTTCAGCCTATGTCCTCTGGTTCTTGATTCCTTGCTTTGGGTGGCACGGTGGCGCAGCGGTAGAGTTGCTGCCTCAAAGCACCAAAGACCTGGGTTTGATCCCGACCACGGGTGCTGTTTGTACGGTGTTTGTACATTCTCCCTGTGACAGCATGGATTTTGCCCGGGTGCTCCAGTTTCCTCCATAACTAAAAAAATGTACAGGTTTGTAGGTAAATTGACTTTGATAAAAAATTGTACATTTCCCCTAGAGGGCAGGATGGCTTTATTGTACGGGGTGATCACTGGTCGGAGCGGACTCGGTGGGCCGAAGGGCCTGTTTCCGCACTGTCCCTCTAAACTAATTTAAACTGCTAGCCCCGTGAAACAAAAACTTTTATGCCATTATATCCATTCTAACACATTTCCACATAACAAATATGTACTGGGTTACACTTGTTTCTCCCATGGAAGGAAAGTCAGTGAGTTGGGACGGGAGTCATAGAGTTTTAGAGTCTTGCAGCGAGGAAACAGGTCCTTCAGCCCAAATTGCCCACACCGGCCAACATGTCCCATCTATAACAGTCCCACCTGCCTGCATTTGACCCATATCCCTCTAGATTTGACTTATCTAAGTACCTGTCAACTCCCTTTGGGCAAGAAACTGCCAGTAAAAAGGTTAAGTGATTTTGTGGACATATTGGATATTATCTTTTACAATGCCACAATCTTTAAAGATTTCTCTAAAGAAATACTCAAATCCCCTTTATTCCTCTTTAATCTCCACAAATCTGAAGAAGGGTTCCGACCCGAAACGTCTTCTTTCCCTCGAACGTAAACACAAAAGGCTGGAATAACTCAGCGGGCCAGGCAGCACCTCTGGAGAAAAGGAATAGGTGATAATTTGGGTCGAGACCCTTCTTCAGACTCACAGACTCTTCGTTCCCTCCACAGATGCTGCCTGACGCGCTGAGTTACTCCAGCACTTTGTGTGTTTTTTTCGGTGTCTCTTGTGTCCCATTTAAAAAGCTACCTTGAACGAACACTGCAGGTTTTTTGCTGCTTGGTTACTTTTTGTTAAGGTATAATGTTTGGAAAGGCTTGAGAGTTTTTAAAACTACTGGTTGAGACTCGGATCCAAGAAAAATATTATTCAACCATCTGTGCACTCCAAGGTACTGTCAACAAAAACAAATTGTTACGTTCATGTCATTCGATATATTTAATTTGGAACATCAGAGATAGGGTAGGCAGCCAGAATCTATGTCCCAGGATGGAAATGTCAAATGCTAGGGGGCATAGCTTTGAGGTGAGAGTGGGAAAGTTTAAAGGAGAGGTTTTTTTTGTGTAAGGTGGTGGGTAGAGTTGACAACTGTCCGGTATTAGCCAGGAAATCCCGTATATTGGGCTAAATTGGTTTGTCCCATACGGGACCACCCTTGTCCCGTATTTGACTGCTACGACTCGGGTCGAGGGAACTGTCGGGTCGGAGCGCCGCGATCGGCCCTGCCTCACCCGTCCCGATGTAGTGCAGCCCATGGAGTGCAGCAGCAGCGCCTCGCCCGTGGCCCCGTCGGTCAGCTGTCCAACCTTCGGACCTTCACTTACTGCCGACACCACCATCCTTCCTTCTCATGGCCGATCATCGGTTCATTAGTTGGATGGGGCCAAAACTCCTCAGCTGGCCAGCCGGTTGGGCTTTGTGTACAGTCCAGCACCCGTGCCAACTCATCATTCACCCAGCCACGGCCGAGTCGGTCAACTAATTGCCGTTGGGAATTTGTCCCTTATTTTGACCTTTTGTCCCTTATTTTGGAGTGAGAAAGTTGGCAACCCTAGTGGTGTGTGCCTGGAACACACTGCCTGGGGGTGGTGGTGGAGACAGATACAATAAATGATATTTAAGAGACTTTTGAATAGGCACTCAGATGTGCAGGGAATGGAGGGATATGGATTATGTGCAGATAGGTAATAGTTGGACTTGTTATCATGTTTGGCACAGACATTGGGGGACGCAGGGCCCTTTCTCATGCTGTACTGTTCTATGTTCTATTTAGATAATTTATGAACATTGATTCAGAATAAAGAGCTGAATACCAAAGGGGTATAGGTGTTCACGGATCAGTAAGACACCTAGCTGGTAATAGAAAGTAGCAAAGAAACATTACCATTTCCATAGCAATCTGCAAATTGGTTGGACATCTTAAAGCACTTTACATAAATACTTCTGAGAAATAGTCATTGCTGTGATATTGGAACAATTAGCACAGAAAATCAACTTTGAGAAGCCTGAAAGAACCGGATAATCACTTTTTGGCAGAGGCACGGTGGTGCAGTGGTAAAGTTGCTTCCTTACAGCGCCAGAGACCTGGGTTCAATCCTGACTGCGGGTGCTTGTCTGTACAGAGTTTGTACATTCTCCCCATGGGTTTTCTCCAGGATCTTCAGTTTCCTCCAAAGATGTACAGGTTTGTAGGTTAATAGGCTTGGCGTAAATGTAAATTGCCCCTTGTGTGTGTAGGCTAGTGTTAATGTGCGGGGATCGCTGGTCGGTGCAGACTTGGTGGGTCGAAGGGCCTGTTTCCACTCTGTATCTGTATACTAAACTAAACTCTGTTGAATCAAGTGGAGAGTATATTCCTCTCAGATGGAATTGCTGCAACTTTGCACTCTTACTCTGGTCTCCGTGATGTTACTGCCCAAAATCCCAATGTGTTTCTTTCCACTCGTGTACATGGCTTTTTGAGCACAATTGATAAGGCTCGCTGGAGTTGTTCCTGACCATTCATAACTTCATTGCAGTGTTTGTCCTAAAATCATCCTGTCACAAAGATGGTGGGTTTTCCCCTCAATAAAATGGCCTTTGATTCAACTTAAACATCTATTATCTCCAGACTTTTGCTGTGAGTAATAATGGTAAGTTACATAAAGTACTGCAGTAACTCAGTGGGTCAGGCAGCATCTCTGGAGAACGTGGAGAGGTGACGTTTCAGGTCGTGACCCTTCTTCAGACTGATGGGAGGAGGTGGAATCTCTTCAAAGTAGGCATACCTTGAGGAGATTTCACACTGGAGCGGTCAAAATGTAGAAAAAAGGAACTGCAGTTACTGGTCCATGAAAAAAAGCACAACCAGTCTGAAGAAGGGTCGCGACCCGAAATATCAGCTATCCATGTTCTCCAGTGAGGGCTGCATTACATCGGGACTGACCTGACCCGCTAAGTTACTCCAACACTTTGTGTCTTCGTACATAACCAGCATCTGCAGTTCCTTGTTTCTAATAGATACGAGTTCTCTGTTCTTCTTCAAAATTATGCCGTTGTATCTTTTGCACCCAACTTGGGCGAAGGGTGCTTTTTTGGATTAATACGGAATATAGAACAGCACAGCACAGATACTGGCCCTTCTGCCCATGATGCACGTGCTGAACACGATGTTTACTTAAGCTACAGGGAGGATAGGCTGAGGTCCCTTTCACTAAAGCATAGGAAGCTGAGGGGTGACCTTGCAGAGGTTTACAAAATCATGAGGGGCATAGATAAGGTGAGTAGCTGAAGGCAGGGGAGTCTACAGCTAGAGAGCATGGGTTTGATGTGAGAATGGAACGATTTAAAAGAGACCTGAGGGGCAAATTTTTCACAGGGAGTGGTGCATAAATGGCAGTGCCAGATGAAGAAGTGGAGACGGATATGATTACGACATTTAAACGGCACTTGGACAAGTACAGGGATAGGAAAGTTTTAAGGTCATAAGGTCATAAGTGAGAGGAGTAGAAGTAAGCCATTCAGCCCATCAAGTCTACTCCGCCATTCAATCATAGCTGATCTATATCTCCCTCCTAACCCCATTCACCTGCCTTCTCCCCATAACCTCTGACATCCGTACTAATCAAGAATCTATCTATCTCTGCCTTAGGGTTTTGGAGGGATAACAACTGACATCAGGAGCCATTCATAGTAGCCAGTTAGTCAACCAAACAGCACATTACACAGGATGCGAGAGCAATGTGGCACCTCAATTAAAGAAGGCATACGGTGTCCTTGCCTTTATGGGTTGGGGCATTGAATATAAGAGTCGGGGAGTCATGATGGGGCTTTATGGGACTTTGGTGAAGCTGCATTTGGAGTATTGCGCGCAGTTCCAGTCACCCCATTACAGGAAGAATGCGGCGGCTTTGGAGAGGGTGGAGAGGACATTTACCAGAATGCTGCCCGGATTAGAGGGTGTTAGCTCTAAGAAGAGTTTGGGCAGGCTTGTCATAGGCAAGTGGGGCCAGCTGAGTTGGGCAGGCTTGTCATAAACAAGTGGGGCCAGCTGAGTTGGGCAACCGGCCCTGCATGATTGAGTTGGGCCGAAGGGTCTGTTTCCGAACCAGGGTCTCGGGCCCTGTGAGGCTGCGGCTCTATTAGCAGCGCCTCTGTCAGGAAAGCTATTAGTACAGCGCTAGATCCCGTATACTGATTAGAGCCACAACATGTTCACAAGTTTTATGAATAGATTTAGGCCATTTGGCCCATCGAGTCCACTCCACCATTCAATCATGGCTGATCTCTGCCTCCAAATCCCATTTTCCTGCCTTCTCCCCAGACACCCGTTCTAATCAATAATTTGTCTATCCCTACCTTAAAAATATCCATTGACATGACCTCCACAGCACTCTGTGGCAATGAGTTCCACAGATTAACAACTGGAACTCAAATCCCCTTACGCAAGGTATTTAAAGAGAGGAATTAACCTCAGTTCCAAGACCTGGTTACTGATATGGATGGCAGATAAAGGCTGGGCCAGACTTGGGTAGAATTGCCTACGCCATCCTGCTGAGGCTGACGACTGAATAGTAAATATTTGTCAGAGCTATCAGGAAATAGTCACCACGTGAAAAACACCTCCACTGCAGCATGAGTCTGCATCTTCAGTCTGACATTTCATGGAATGAATTATGCTTTGTTAATGTATTTTAAATAAAAGTCTGTAGATAGACACAAAAAGCTGGAGTAACTCAGCGGGACAGGCAGCATCTCTGGAGAGAAGTATTGGGTGACGTTTCGGGTCGAGTCCCTTCTTCAGACTGTCCCGCTGAGTTACTCCAGCATTTTGTGTCTATCTTCAGTTTAAACTGGCATCTGCAGTTCCTTGCAACATATAACTTTTTATTTTTTATTTTTATTTTTTTACATTAATAAAGGGAGAGGATAAGATTAAGAGAAAGAGGAAAGTGAAGGAAAAGGTGAAAGTGTAAAAAAACAAAACGTGACAACAAGAAAGAACAAAGACCCCATAAGAAAAAGAGTTAAGAAGTAGACCCTAGAAAAGAAGAAGAAAAAGAGAAAGGAAAAAGAGAAGAACAAATACCTTTTTTATCAGCATCCCGCAAATGGGACATACCAAATCTCCAATTTTCATCCCCCCCCTACCCGACCTCAGTTTTTTTTAAAGTACCTTTGCACCCTATATTTGTAATAATTCTATAAATGCTGACCACGTCAGATGGAAGTGATCTGGTTTACCTGCCAGGAGGAGTCTTATCTCTTCTAGGTGTAATGTTTCAAACATATTTGAAATCCACATGTTTATAGTTGGTATTGGAGCATTTTTCCAAAATTTTAGGATTAACTTTTTTCCAGTTATTAACCCATAGTCTATTAGTTTCTTTTGAAACACATTTAGTTCTGGACAATCTTCCGTTATTCCGAAGATAATCCATTCTGCTTTGGGTATCAGTTTTATTTTAAATAATTTTGTAAAGATTTCAAAAATGTCAATCCAAAATTTTTGAATTTTTGTACAAAAGACAAATGAATGCGCTATAGTAGCTTCTTGAGATTGACATTTATCACAGTTTGATGATATATTTGGGAAAATTTTATGGATTTTAGTTTTAGAATAGTATAATCTATGTAAAATTTTGAATTGTATTAAAGTGTGTCTTACATTTATCGAACATTTATGCACTTTTAATAAGTATTCATTCCACTTTTCCTTTGAGATTTTAATAGCTAAATCTTGTTCCCATTCTCTTCTAATACCTTCCGTAGATGGTATTTCTACATTTAAGATAATATTATACAAATATGATATTGAATTTGCTGAATCAGCTTTTATCTGCATTGCATCATCCAAAACATCTACTGGGCTATTAATGATCTTTTATATATTTTTTCAAATAGTCACATATTTGAAAATATTTAAAATATTGATTATTTCCAAGTTTATATTTTATTTCTAATTGCTGAAATGATAGTAATTTTCCAGTTTCATACAGGTCACCGAACGTTTTAATTCCTAGTCTATCCCATTGTATGAAGGCTTTATCTGTAGTAGAGGGATTAAACGAAGGGTTATTAACTATGGGAGATAAAAGTGAAACATTTCTTAATTTTAAATTTTGTTTTATTTGTTTCCAAATTCTGATTGTACTATGTATGATTGGGTTCTTATTATAGTTTATGTTATTCAGTTTCGTTGGTGAGAGGAGGATCGCTCCAATGTTTCTAGAGGAGCAGTCCTCTCTCTCCATTACAATCCAATCCACTTGCTGAGCAAAATTATCCATCAGTTGAATCATATTTTTAATATTTACTGACCAATAATAATACATGAAATTAGGGAGTACTTTGGGTTTGTTCAGGTGTGTTCTTTGTATTCTATGTGATTTATAGTCCCATATAAAATTAGTAATGTCTGAGTCCAGTTTAAAAAAAAACTTCTTTGGTAAGTATATAGGAATCGATTGAAATAGGTATAAAATTTGTGGAAGAAAGATAATTTTGATTGCATTTATTCGGCCTATTAAAGACATCGGGAGCGTTTTCCAAAATTTAATTAATGTATTTAATTTATTAAGTAAAGGCTCAAAATTTGCTTTAAACATACCTTGATTATGTTCTGGTAATTTCGATTCCCAGGTATTTAAATTTTTCTGTAGCTATTTTAAAAAGGAATTTTAAAAGATGTGTTGAGTCTTTCGGTTTTATTGACATAATTTCATTTTTATTCCAGTTTATTCTGTATCCAGAAAAAGATCCAAAGTCTTCAATTAAGTTTAATATATTTGGTATCGTGATTTGAGGTTTTGTAATGTACAGTAATATATCATCCGCGTATAAAGATATTTTATTATTTGAGTATTTAGTATTATACCCATGGATATCGGGATGTATCCTAATTTTTTCTGCTAACGGTTCAATTATAAGAGCAAACAACTGTGGTGATAATGAGCACCCTTGTCTATTTCCCATTGATAGTTGAAATTTCGAAGATAATATATTATTAGTTAATATTCTAGCTGTAGGTTTATTATATAGTACTTTAATCCATAAAATAAAATTCTTTCCCAATTGGAATTTTTCTAATACTTTATCCATATAATTCCATTCTACTTGATCAAATGCTTTTTCAGCGCCAGCGAAATAATTGATAATTCTTGTTCTTCAAATTTGTATGAGTGCATTATATTGAGTAAACGTCTCATATTATTAGATGAATATCTCTTCGGGATAAACCCCGTCTGATCTGGATTTATTAGTTTGCTAATATATTTACTTAATCTTCTAGCTAATGTTTTTGCTAATATTTTTTGAACTGTGTTTAACAGTGCAATAGCTCTATATGAACCCGGTTCTTCTATATCTTTGTTTTTTAAAAGTATTAATGTAATCGTTGATTCAGCTAATGTATCAGGTAGTATTTGTTTTTTAAAAGCATGTTGGTACATTTTTTGTAATCTAGGTATAATTTTATCATAGAAATTGTTATAAAATTCATTAGTAAATCCATCAGGACCTGGAGTTTTTCCATTCTTTAGTGATTTTATTGTATCTTCTAATTCCTTAATTGAAATTTGTGCTCCCAATTCCTCTTGTTCCTTCACCTCTAACTTTGGAAGATTACAGTTATCCAGAAACTCAGTAATTTTATAGGAATCAGTTGTCGTTTTAGATGTATACAGATTCTCATAAAATTGTGCAAATCTTTTATTAATATCCTTCGGTGTAGTTAGTAATTCCCCTCTATCTGATTTAATCTTTGGGATCGTATGTTCTTTTTCACGTTTTTTTAGCTGGCGGGCCAGAAGTTTATGCGGTTTATCCCCAAATTCAATGTACTCTTGTTTTGTAATTTGAAATTTTTTTATCAGTTTGGCTGATAATAGTTTATTTAATTTAAATTTCAGAATTATTATTTTATTATGTTTTTCTATTGATGGATCTTTAGCATTATCTATATCCATTTGTCTAATAAGTTCCTCTAGTTGTTTTTGTTCATTCTTATTCTTTTTATTTTGAAAAGCTTGGTATGAAATTATAATACCTCTAATATATGCTTTAAAAGATTCCCATAATACAGTAGGCGATATGTCTGGAGTGTCATTTATTTCAAAAAAGGCATCCATTTGTTCTTTTAAATATATACTCGCTTGTGGATCTTTTAAGATATGAGAGTTAAATCTCCAGAACGATTTATTCTTAGACATCCCTTCCAGTTTAAAAAAAAAAGTTAATGGTGAATGATCTGAACTAGAGTTTGTATGATATGTTGGGTTAGAAATAGGAGGGATTAATTTGGTGTCCGCCAGGAAATAATCTATACGTGAGAATGTTTTGTGTATCATTGAATAAAACGAGTATTCCCTGCCAGTTGGATTAGCAATTCTCCAAACATCTGCTATATTAGTGTTGTTTATATAAGTATTTAAAAATTCACCAGATTTAGATTTCGTATTCCCTCTCAGTTTTTTGCTTGATTTATCTAAATACGGATCTAAAACACAGTTAAAGTCTCCTCCTATTATAACATTTTGATAGTTAGACTCTGCGATTCTATTCAAAATTTTATTTTAAAAATGTGGGTTGTCAAAGTTAGGCGCGTATATATTTACCAAAGTGATTGGAGTATCATGAATTTCTCCATTAACTATTAAGTATCTCCCTTCAATGTCTGTTATAGTATTCTTTGCTTTGAATGGTATACCTTTTCTTATAATAATTGACGTACCTCTAGATTTCGAGGTAAATGAAGAATGGTATGTTTGACCTATCCATTTCGCCCTCAACCTCGGTTGATCATGGGATTTTAGATGAGTTTCTTGTAAAAAGATAATGTCAGAGTTGTACAATTTCAGCTGATCTAGTATCTTAGCCCTTTTAATAGGTTCATTAATACCTCTTATAGAACTCCACGGCTAATGGAGGTTTGGCAGATTAGTTCAATCTATGCAGTGTTTTGGTTTGGTGGCTAGACTGTTATCAATGGAATTCTGAACCAAGGACACTCTCAGTTTAAAATGAGAAAACAGTTGAACTGAAGTAAATACACCAGAAGCACTATTTGTGTAATAGACTACAATATTAAATCCAGTTGTAGGAACTTATCCTATTAATAACTTAATAAGTTATCTATGTTAGATTAGAATAGCTATGGACGCTAATAAAAATAAAAAATAATAACATAAAATATAGAATTAACAATACTAATATGAATTGCTACGAAATTTAAACCTTATCTATAACTGGGAGGAGGGGAAGAGAAACGAGCACCTGGCTTAGGCCAGGGACACGTCTCGTTAACCCCTTCAACCAACAGTTGACCATTATTGAAGTTAATACTATCTGTTTAAAAATTATTAGCTAAAACTGTGATTTATACATGACATGTTATAATGAAACATAGAGGGTAAAATTGTATTATATATCTTAATGTGTGTCCCAGTTTTAATATGTTATGATTAATTAAGAGAGCGGTGCTAGTTGCTTAACATCAGCAACGGAAGTCGAAACAAGGTTTTCTCCCACCTACAGGTGGGCCACTAGTTACAGTGTCGACTATTTTAGACACTGTATTTTCACTTTTTTTATTTTTTTAAATTTTTATTATCACTTAAATTCACATGTTTGTTTTTTGTGTTTAGGGATAAGCGTAAAAGGGATATACCAACAAAATTTAGAAATTTAAAACTCCCCCCAATACCCAAAGACCTGGGATATGGATGCACCACAAAATTTAAAGGTACTATAATTATTCAAAATGCAAGATGCTAAGCAAAAGAGCCTAGGAGGAGTCTCATTCTGCA
The DNA here is from genome assembly GCA_038087875.1 of Malacoraja senta. Taxonomy (NCBI): domain Eukaryota; kingdom Metazoa; phylum Chordata; class Chondrichthyes; order Rajiformes; family Rajidae; genus Malacoraja; species Malacoraja senta. The sequence goes on from CM075982.1 coordinate 28,186,875, forward strand.
ACATATAACTTAAATAAAAGTATAATACATATCGCTTAGTTTCCCTCAGATTGCCAACAGTGTATACAACCTTCAACTGCACTTGAACCAGTCCACACACCACAAAACTCGTGAAATTTATTCTGAAAACAAAATAATTAAATTCACAACTTTCAAATCAGACCAAATTAATTTATCATCAAATTAATACACTTCCAATTTACAGTAGTTTAAAGAAGAGATAGTTCATATGGAAACAGGCCCTTTAGCCCACCGAGTCCACGCCTACCATCGATCACCCGTTGACACTGGTTCTATGTTATCCCACTTTCTCATCCACTCCCTACACATTTTAGGGGGGCAATTTACAGAGGTTAATTAACCTACAAAATCCGCACATCTTTGGGATGTGGGAGGAAACCGGAGCACCCGGAGGAAACCTATATGATCACAAAGAGAACGTACAAACTCCACACAGACAGCAGACGTGGTCAGAATTGAATCTGGGTCTCAGGTGCTGTGAAGCGGCAGCTCTACCTGCTGTGCTGTTGTACCGCTTGGAAAGTGTTCTGCTATCTGTGTTGGTCGTGAGTATTAGTGTCATAGAGTCATAGAGTGATACAGTGTGGAAACAGGCCCTTCGGCCCAACATGCCCACACCGACCAACATGTCCCAGCTACACTAGTCCCACCTGCCTGCGTTTGGTCCATATCCCTCCAAACCTGTTCTATCCATGTACCTGTCTAACTGTTTCTTAAACTTTGGATTAGGGTTGCCAAAATTCTCACTCCCAAAAAAGGGACAAAAGGTCAAAATTAGGGACAAATTCCCGAAGGCAATTCGTTGACTGACTCGGCAGTGGCTGGGTGAATGATGAGTTGGCCCGGGTGCTGGACTGCACACCAAACCCAGCTGTCGGGCCAGCTGAGGAGTTTTGAACCGATGATCGGCCATGAGAAGGAAGGGTGGTGGTGTCGGCGGTAAGCGAGGGTCCAAAGGTCAGACAGCTGGCCGGGCCGCGACCGACAGGGCCACGGGCAAGGCGTTGCTGCTGCACTCCATGCACTGCTCCACATTGGGACGGGTGAAGCGGGGCCGGACGTGACGCTCCGACCCGACAGTCCCCTCGACCCGAGTAATAGCACTCAAATACGGGACAAGGGCGGTCCCGTATGGGACAAACCAATTTAGCCCAATATATGGGATGTCCCAGCTAATACGGGATGGTTGGTAACCCTAGTTGGGATAGTCCCAGCCTCAACTACCTCCTCTGGCAACTTGTTCCATACACCCACCTTTGTTATGAATCGTTGCAAAATAAAATAAGATATAGCATCACTCACTTTCATTTAAAGGAATCCCCACACCAATATATGGATTAAGGCACACTGGTCCATATATTTTCAACCGTAAAGATCTATTGTCTTTCGATACCTAAACAAGAGCAGTGTCTACTTCGCTTCAGATCTTTTTTTTTTAGTTGAGTTTAGGTTATTATTGTCATAGGTACTGAGTGAAAAGCTTTAGTTTTTGTTGGCATGAATTGTTCTTAATGCCTGACCTACGCTTTCCTGCCACAACGTCAGTGCATTCCTCCTATAAATGGTGTTGTAAAGGAATCTATCCACACTTTCAATGGACTCCCAAATGGAGACGTTTGGGCAGAACTTCAATGTTCCATTGGGTATAACGTAGGTTTGTAGGTTAATCGGCCTCTGTACATTTCCACCATGTGTAGGGAGTGGATGTGACAGTGGAATAACATAGAACAAGTGTGAATAGGTGATCGATGGTCGGCATGGACTCGGTGGGTCGAAGGGCCTGTTTCCATTCTGTATATTTTTCAATTTCAAGATTGGGCTTTACAAATTTTTGCGTGATTGGCAATCTAAGCTACTTCAGAAGGCTGCTCTGTGTTCTATTTTAAGTGCACGTAACCAGATATTGCCACTTCTAAGCACATTGAAGGACATTGATGCTTTACTTATTGTCTCTCATGCCACCATGCTTCTCCGCACCTTTTTCTGAACAACTAGCCCATACAAACAGCAGCGGCTTAAATGGCCAAGACGTAATGTGTACCGAGGGAAAAAAACTCCCTTGCTCATCTTCGAATTGTGGGGTGCCAACTTTAAACACTCCGCATAGGGCTAATAGTGATATCCTTGTCACCTCATCAGGAATGAGAGAGCCCAGTCCATGTCACAACACATCCTTGACGCTGCACTGAAGAAGCAGCTGAGACAATGTGCTTCAAAAACAGAAACTGCTGAAGGCACTCAGCTGGTCAGGCAACGTGATTTGGAAGAGAAATTGTGCCAAGTGAATGGAAAAGTCCGAAGTTTAGATCAGTTCAGTTCAGTTTAGTTTAGTTTAGTTTAGTTCAATTTTAGTTTAGTGTAGCTCAGTTTTAGGTTTAGTTTAGTTTAGTTTAATTTAGTTTAGTTTAGTTTAGAGATACAGCATGGAAACAGGCCGTTCGGCCCACCAAATTCATGCCGACCAATGATCACCAGTACCCTAGTTCTATCCTACACATCATGGACAATTTATAGAAGCCAATTAAGCAACAAACCTGCATGTCTTTGGAGTGTGGGAGGAAACTGGTGCACCCGGAGCAAACCCATACAGTCACAGGGAGAACGTATAAACTTCACACGGACAGCATGGTCGTCAGGATTGAACCGGGGTCTCCGGTCCAGTGAAGTAGCAGCTCTACTGCAGTAACACTCTTCCCTACCTCCATGCCACTGTGAAAGCAAAAGTGGTGGAGAAGAACCATGAGAGGGGAAAATCGTCATAGGAACCTGAGGGGCGACATTTTCACAAAGAGGGTGGTGAGTATCTGGAATGAGTTTCCAGTGGAAGTAGTTGCGGCAGGCACAATAACAGTATTTAAAAGATATTTGGATAGGTACATGGATAGGAAAGATTTAGGGAGATATCGGCCAAATGTAGGCTGATGGGTGTGGCATCGAGGAGGCTTCTTGGATGGCATGGACAAATGGGCTAAAGGACCCGTTTCCGTGCTGTATGACTATGACTCTAAACGCCTGTAATAGGCCATGGACCAAATTTATCACGGCTGCGCCCTCAGCGAATTGTGGATGCAGCCCAGACCATCACACAAACCAACCACCCTTCCATTGACTCAATTTACACCTCACGCAGCCTCGGCAAGGCCACCAGCAGAATCAAGGACGAGTCGCACCCAGGCCACTCCCTCTTCTCCCCTCTCCCATCAGGCAAAATGTACAGAAGGGTGAAAACGCACACCTCCAGATTCAGTAACAGTTTCTTCCCAGCTTCCCACCACAAGAGAGCAGTCCTGAACTACTAGCTACCTCATTGGAGACCCTCGGACTATCTTTGATCGGACTTTACTGGCTTTATCTTCATTGAACGTTATTCCCTTTATCGTGTATCTGTACACTGTAAATGGCTCGATTGTAATCATGTATTGTCTTTCCGCTGACTGGTTAAAATGCAACAAAAGCTTTTCACTGTACCTCCGTACACGGGACAATAAACTAAACTTAAACATTAAAAGTGACAGAAAAAGAGAAGCAAATTGAGACTGAAAGTTACAGCCACATTTGCTTAGAGAGAAAACATTTGAGTGGTTACCTTAAATTGTTAAATCCAATATTTTAATTGAATTTAATCCAACAATCTTCAGCATATATATATATATATATATATATATATATATATATATATATATTCCATATATGCTGAAGATTTTGGGATTAAATTATATAGTTATATTATATATAATATATAATATATAATTAATATATAATATATATAATAATATATATAATATTTAGTTATTATATTATATATATATATAATTTGTATGTATATATGCATTCACACACACACACACACACACATATATACACGTAGCTGGGACATGTTGGCCGGTGTGGGCAAGTTAGGCCAAAGGGCCTGTTTCCACACTGTATCATTCTATGCTCTTTAATATATGTTCTGTGCATGGTGTGGAACATGATATTAAATATAATGCTTGTAGGAGTGCTGTTATGATGTGTAGAACCAAAGAGGATAAATGTATTAAAATTCCTGATTTTAAATTGTAAATTGTCTGACAATAATCTTAATGTCTGTAATAAGGTAAAATAACTTAGGAATTTTATTACAGAACAAATGACAGATGATGAGGATATTTATAGGCAACTACGTATGCTGTATGTACAGGCGAATATTCACTTGCGTAAGTTTGGTGCGTGTACAGATGTGGTGAAGATGTCGATGTTTAGACCATATTGCACACCACTCTATACTGCGCACCTGTGGTTGAACTATGGAAAGGCAAGCTTGCAGAGACTAAAGGTGGCCTATAATGATGCCATGAGAACACTGCTAAGGAAACCTAGATGGTGTAGTGCTAGTAACATGTTTGTGGCTGCAGGAGTCAGTAATTTAGAAGCTATCCTAAGATATCATATGTATAAATTCATTTGCAGGATAAATGACTCTAAAAATGTAATTATCGTGGCTTTGTCAAACATAAGGTTTAGCACTACATGCTACCAATCCCAGTTGTGGAGACCTTGGTATCGCTGTCTCGTTGTAGGACACTGATCTTTCTTTTTTATTCTATTTTAAATCATGTATTGTTTTTTTATATATACAATTTATGATGCTTTTATAAGTGATATACTTAGATTTTATATTGTTTAAGAAGGAACTGCAAATGCTGGAAAATCGAAGGTAGACAAAAGTGCTGGAGAAACTCAGTGGGTGAGGCAGCATCTATGGAGCGAAGGAAATAGGCAACATTTCGGGCCGAAACGTTGAAGAAGGGTTTTGGCCCGAAACAATGCCTATTTCCTTCGCTCCAAAGATGCTGCCGCACCCGCTGAGTTTCTCCAGCACTTTTGTCTACCTACTAAGATTTTATATGTATTTTATAATGTTTTTATATGCAATGTATTTGTATGTAATGTTGTCCTTTGTCTGAACCTTGAGTCTGAAATAAAGTTTATTATTATTATTATTATTGTTATTACGACTTTATGATGGAAACTATGTTTCTATGCTTCTATGTTTCTAACTAGACAATTTCTCACCTTCAAGTTGTAAAAATGAACAAGGAACTGCAGATGCTGATTTATTTTAAAAAGGATATAAAAATGCTGTAGAGACTCAGCAGGTCAGGCAGTTATCACTGGAGAAGGTGGATAGGTGAGGTTTTGGGTTGGCACCCTTCTTCACTCAGACGGAACAAGGGCACTGATCTGAATCCATACGTTTTCCAGAGATGCTGCCTGGCCCGCTGAGTTACTCCAGCACCTAGTAGCATTTTAAATATTGTGCTCGTTGGAAAACTGAGAGTAAATTATGTTTGCTGGGCGGCACTGGTGAGGATCAGGTTATGCTGTTGCTGTTTATGCAGCTGAAAGGGGTGCGCGGCCCCTTTAAATGTGCAGCAGCTGCGCCGGAGCCGCTCCCTCCCGCCCCGTCCGGGTGCTGCCGCCGTAGGAAGGTGAGGGGAAGCCGGGCGACCAGGTACAGGGAGGCCGGGGTAGAGGTCTCAGGCCCAATGGTTCAACAGAACCTCAGGCCCCACGGTGGAGAAGACCCCCCCTCTGGCCCCACGGTGGAGGAGTTGTTAGGGCCCACGGTGGAGGAGCTGTTAGGCTCCACGGTGGAGGAGGGTCCCTGTCCCCACGGTGGAGGAGTTGTTAGGCCCCACGATGGAGGAGAGCCTCTGGTCCCTACGGTGGAGGAGTCTCGGTGCTGCTAGCTCCATCCGTGTGGGTGTCCGGTGCAGGAGTTCCCGGGACTTGCTGCACCGCGCCCGGCTCTGGCTCTGCCCGAGGCCGAGGCCGAGGCCTGCCGTGGCGGAGCAGGCCGCTGCCCCAGTGCAAGGGCAACCTGCACCACACACGGAGCAATGAACTGCACAGGAACAGACCCTTCGGCCCACATTGTCTGAGTGAACATGATGCCAAGACCAACTCTTTATCTGCCTGTAGAAACGAGGATCAGCAGATGCTGGTTTACACAAAAAAGGCACAAAGTGCTGGAGTAACTCAGCAGGTCAGGCACCATCTCTGGTGAACATGGACAGGTGATATCTCGGGTTGGGACCCTTCCACAGACTCAAGAACTGAATGTCCTTGAAAAACTCAAGAACTCAGACTGAAGAAGGGTCCCAGCCCAAAACGTCACCTGTCCATGTTCTCCAGAGTTGCCGCCTGACTTGCTGAGTTACTCCAGCACTTTGCATCCTCTCATCTACCAGTACATGATCTGTATCAATTCCATACATGTCCATATGCCTATCCAAAAGTCTGTTAAATGGCACTATCGTATTTGGCTCTACCACCACCCTCTGTGTAAAAAAAACCTTGCCCTGCACATCGCCTTTAAAATTTGCCCCTCTCATCTTAAAGCTATGCCCTCTAGTATTTAATATTTCCACCCTGGGGGGAAAAAAGGTTCTAACTGTCTACACCATCCACATCTCTCATAATTTTATATGCCTCCATCAGTTCTCCCCACAACCTCTGATGCTCCATAGAAGATAATGCAAGTCTGTCCAACCTCTTACGGCTAATGTTTTCTAATCAAGACAGCATTCTGGTAAATGTTTTCTGTACCCCCTCCAAAGCCTCCATATTCTTCCTGCAATGGGGTGACCAGAACTGCATGCAATACTCCAAATGTGGCCTAAGCAAGGTCCAATAAAACTGCATTATGACTTCCCGACTCTTGAAGGCAAGCTCACCATATGCCTTCTTAACTACTCTGTCTAAGTATGTTTAAGAAAAGACTGCAGATGCTGGAAAAATCAAAGGTAGACAAAAAAAGGAAGATGGTATACCTTCGCTCCATAGATGCTGCATCACCCGCTGAGTTTCTCCAGCATTTTTGTCTGTCTAAGTGCATTGTCACTTTGCTCTCGCATCCCATTTAATGTGCTGTTTGGTTGACAAGCTGGCTACTGTGAATTACTCCTGATGTCAGTGGAAGGTAGTGTCGGTAGGTGAAACCGGGGTAAGGTGATGAGCACGTGAGAGAGAATCAGGTACCAGGGAAATGAGTAGGAGAATGTGATTGATGATAGACACAAAACTCTGGAGTAATTCAGCAGGACAGGCAGCATCTTTGGAAAAAAAGAATAGGTGACGTTTCAGGACAAGACGATTCTTCAGACTGGCCAATAGTCTGAAGAAGAGTCTCAACCCAAAAAGTCACCTATTCCATTTCTCCAGAAATGCTGCCCGATCTGCTGCGTTACTCCAGCATTTTGTGTCTATCTTTGGTGTAAACCAGAATCTGCAGTTCCCTCCGACACAATGTGACTGATGAGGATGCTCTCGGATCTAGAATGGACTCAATGGGCCCAGTGGTCCCCTCTTGAAAGGAAATATAAAAGAGTGGAGCTACAAGTTCTCCATGAGCACTGAGGTCTGAGTCATAGAGATGCACAACACAGAAACGGGCCCTTCGATTCAACTCGTCCATGCCAACCAAGATGCCCCATCTCAGCTAGTCCCATTTGCCTACGTTTGGCCCATATCCTAATCCTTTCCTATCCTTGTCTCTTTACAAATATATTTTAAATACTATTATAGTACCTGTCTCAACTACCTCCTCTGCTTGTTCATTCCATATACCAACCATCCTCTAAGTTGCCCCACGGGCTTCTTTTAAATCTTGCTCCTTTGACCTGTTTCCACTGGTTCTTGATTCCCTGACTCTGGGTAAAAGACTTTGTGTGTTCACTCTATCAATTCCCCTCATGGCTTTTATACGCCTCTATGCGATCACCCTTCCTGCGTTCCAAGGAATAAAGTCTTAATTTGCCCATCCTCTCCCAATAGTTCAGGACCTCGAGTTACATTCCAAGAAATTGGAAGTTGTTGGTGGGGAGATTAACTTACTTTAGTTTAGTTTAGAGATACAGCATGGAAACAGGCCTCCACTGCACCCATTCCACACTGACCAACGATCACCTGTTCACACTGGTTCAATGCTATTCAACTTTCGTATCCACTCCCAACACACTAGGGGCAATTTACAGGAGAACAATTAACATACAAACCCGCACGTTTTGGGGATGTGGGAGGAAACCGGCGCACCTGGAGGAAACCCACATGGTAGCAGAGAGAATGTGTAAACTCCTCACTAAGACGGAACGCGAGGTCAGGATCGAACCTGGATCTCTTGCGCCGTGAGGCAGTCACTCTACCAGCGATGTCACTGTGCTGTTCCAATGTACTTAGTGCGAGACAATCTGAAAGAATGTAGATCAAGAGCAGGGAAGTGGGAGTAATTTGAGAAACCACTGGGCACCATGGTATGCACGACTTCTCTCTGCAGTCCGAATTTCTATGATTTAGAAATTAGTTTTTGAAGTAAAGTTACTGCAAATTTACTGCAAAAGTTATTGTAAAGAAATAAAGTAAATGCAGGAAATCTACGGTCCAGTTATGTGCAGCAAGATCTCTGAAGCATTAACATGTTAAACTCGCAGTGATGCAGGTTCGGAGAAAAAACATTCCCTCAGCTCTTTAAAATAATACCATGAGAGCAAATAGCTTTGATTTAATATCCCAACTGAAATCTGGCACTTCTGGCCATACTGTACTTTCATAGTAGTTTGTAGGCGCAGCGCCAGAGACCCAGGTTCGATCCTGACTATGGGTGCTTGTCTGTATGGAGTCTGTACATTCTCCCCGTGACTGCGTGGGTTTCGTCCAGGTGCTCCGTTTTTATCCCACAACCCAAAGATATGCAGCTTTGTAGGCTAATTACCCTCTGCAAATTGTCCCTAGTATGTAGGATAGAACAGGGTTGGTCGGCGCAGACTCGATGGGCCAAAAGGCCTGTTTCTACGCTGTATCTCAAAACCAAATTAAACTAAACGTATTGGCTCTATTTTTGTTCTAGAATATGAGCCCACAATCATCAGAACACGGCATGTGTAAACATGCACCGTCATGTTAAGAAAGCAAGAACACAAAAACAGACAGCCATTTGACATTCTTCCTGCTTGACCATTCCACAGGGTCATGCTAACCCTTTCCCTCAGTGTAATTTTGCTGCGCTCATGTCATATTGCTTAATCCCCCAATTATCGAGAAATCTGATTTTAAAAGGAACATGTTCCATTGTTGGCAGCAAAAAGGGAAAAGAGCATGGTTTATAAATCCAACATTAAATCAATTGGAGCACAAGGTTGTGAGAACATAGAACGGCACAACACAGGAAGAGGCCCATCGTCCCACAATGCCTGTGCCAAGTTAAATTAAGTAGCGCCAAGTAGCGCCTCTGAAGCTTCACTCCTATGTACGTTCTTGATTTTGAGGGGGGGCAGCAATGTATTTCCAACAGTGGCGCAGCTGTTAGAATTGCTGCCTCACTGCGTCAGAGTTTGATCTGGGTTTAATCCTGACCTTGGTGCTGTCTCTGTGGAGTTTGCACATTTTTTCTGTGACTGTGTGGGTTTCCTCCGGGTGCTCCCTCTTCCTCCCACATCCCAAAGACGTGCCATTTGGTTGGTTAATTAGCCTATCCAAAATTGCCCCTAATGTGTAGGGAGTGGATGTGAAAATTCGATAATGCAGACCAAGTGTGTAACGGGCAATCAGTGGACTGGGCGGACCAAGGGGCCCGTCTCCATGTTTTATCTCCAAACTAAATTAAACTTTTTGACTTCAATCGTAATTGAAAACATGGATGCTGAAATACAGCAGCAACTGTACCCTTCAGACAGGGAAGTAGCTGTGTGAGATGAGAGAAATGGTTACATTTCCCGTTCAATATTCTTGCATCAGAACCCAGTTTAAAATCTTTCTTCTCAATCGAAAAACTGAAGGGTTGTCCCACTTGGCCGTCATTTGTGCCTCATTTACGCGTCATATGTAAAATAGGTTGACTCGTCACGACGCGTGGGGTGCGCGTGGGTGACGCACGCATTGCGCATGGTGAGGCGTGGAATCGCATGCAGTGGCGCAACGAAATCCTCGCGCGCCACCTGCGTGACGTATCACGTACGCACGCTGACGCATTGGCTACGCACGATGTATCATGGGGTGACGCATGGTTACGACACCGTGCGTCAACGTCCGTAAACATGCGATGCCGCGAGCCACCCATACGCAGTCGGCCCGCCTTTTACGCGTCATGTAACCTCTAACCTCGTCCACACAGACCTCTTCCTGGGTTTCTTGCTAGCCTTTCTTGTTGTACTCCTGCCTGGCTGATCTGTAAATATGAGGGCTGCCTCCAACAGACGTCTCTGTTGTTGCTGCAGCAATAAAATCTGTAGCTCTTCCATGATGGTCATGATGCGGAATAGGGAAAGCAGGGTATTCTAATGACGTCACGCGCACCAGACTGCTGTGCTGACACATGATGACGTGTGATTTGCGCGTGACGTCGCGCCGACCTATTTTACATATGACGCGTAAATGAGGCGCAAATGACGGCCAAGTGGGACAGGCCCTTGATGCTCTAGTGTTCATTTAGAATTGAAAGTATGAATGGTGCATTATTTCCTTACTGAAAGTGAAAGGATGTTTATGTGTGTTGTAAGAATGGTCATCTGATGTGTGATTTCAGTGCTTATTCGGTCAACTGAATGTAATGGGTCGGGGAGCACAGAAATAGCAAATGTAACTGGCATTTATGATGTATTTAGAAGTACAGTGTTTGGAAACAGGCCCTTCCGCCCACCAAGACCATGCCGTCCAGTTCTATCCTAATATTCTAGGAACAATTTACAGAAGCCAATTAGCCGACAAATCTGCACATATTTGGGGTGTGGGACGAAACCAGAGCACCCGAAGAGAACTCACCCTGTCACAGGGAGAAGGTATAAACTCTGTATAGACAGCACCTGTAGTCAGCATTGAACCAGGGTCTCTGGCGCTGTGAGGCAACAACTCTACCACTGCGCCACTGTGTGCAGTGCACTGCAGAGATGCTTGTTTATACCGAAGATAGACACAAAATGCTGGAGTAACTCTGCAAGTCAGGCAGCATCTCTGGAGAAAATGGATAGGTGGCGTTTCGGGTCAGGACCCTTCTGGCATTCATGAGTTGGGTGTTGCAGGAATTAAATTATTTCATAAATGTATATGAACGTTAAGAGGTTTGGCTTTAAAAATAACCATGCAATTAGTTCTTTGCAAGAACAATGATGTAAAAAATTGATGCAGGATCAGTTCCTTCCAATTCCTAAGTTTATTTTAGTTTTAGTTTAGAGATACAGCACAGAAACAGGTCCTTCGGGCCACCGAGACCACGCCGACCAGCCATCCCCGCACACTAGTACTATCTTACACACACTAGGGACAATTTATAATTTTACCAAGCCAATTAGCTAACAAACCTGTACGTCTTTGGAGTGTGGGAGAAAACCAGAGCACTCAGAGAAAACCCACGGTGGTCACGGGCAGAACGTACAAACTCAGTACAGACAGCACCCGTAGTCAGGATAGAAACTGGGTCTCTGGCGCTGTGAGGCAGCAACTCTACCGCAGCGCCACCGTGCCGCCCTTCTCGTGAACTCATCAAAATGTGTATTTCAGGTCGGGCCATCGGCTGAATAAGGAAGTAGTAAATGTGGAAGATGCCGCCCTTGCCCGGTGCAGAATTGGTCCGGACGCCTCTCCAGTTATATCGGTACCTCTTTCGATGTTGCAGGCTACTTCCAACACAAACCATACAGCAGCATTACAAGCATGCAATTAGACAGGTGTGTTCAATATCGTGAAGCAAACTATTCAAATATTTTGAAGCATTTCCTTTTTATGGCACTTTTAAACTTTAACTTACCTCTTTTTCTCCATCCATGATTTTTAGTTCTGAAAATGAACTTTGTAATATTGGAAGGGGGAAATAAGTTTGTATAATCTTATAGTGCAAATTACAAACCAAATAGGGGGGTGGTTTAGTTTAGTGATACAGCGCGGAAACAGGTCCTTCAGCCAACTGGGTCCGCACCGACCAGCGATCCCAGCACATTAATGCTATCCTACACATACTAGGGACAATTTACATCTATACCAAGCCAATTAACCTACAAACTGGACATCTTTGGAGTGTGGGAGGAAACCGGGAGCCCCTGGAGAAAATCCACGCGGTCACGGGGAGAAAGTACAAACTCCGTGCTGACAGCACCCGTAGTCAGGATCAAACCTGGGTTTCTGGCGATGTAAGGCAGCAACTCTACCACTGCGACCCTGTGCCGCCCTTGAATCTTAAAGTGCAAATAACAAACCAAAGAGGAGCAACGGGACGCTATTCGGCTTTTCATGTTTAGTTCCGGTTTTAGTTTAGAGATACAGCATGGAAACAGCCCTACGGCCCACCAATTCCACACCAACCATCGATCACCGGTTCATACTAGTTCTACGTTATCCCATTTTCTCAGCTACTCCCCATGCACTAGGGGCAATTTACAGAGGCCAAACTTACACATCTTTAGGAAGTGGGCGGAAAATGGAGTGCCCGGAGGTAATCCACGCCATCGCAGGCAGAACGTGCAAACTCCGAACAAACGGCACCCGAGGTCAGGTTCAAATCCAGGTCTGTGGTGCTGTGAGGCAGTGCCTCTCCCAGCTGCATCATTTCATCAGATAATTTTCTGTTTGGTTTGTAGGTACAGCGTGTAAAAAGGCCCTTAAGTGTAGGATAGTGTTAATCTATGTATGAGTCTATGTATACTTTTCTGCCCTTCTATGCCGTTTATTGAGTAGTGTTTATTTAAAAAACGTATAACCGATGGCGTAACTTTTACAGGTTTTTTATCTAGTTCAAATTTACTTTGGATTCTTGGAGAAGCTTTGCAAAGTTTAATTTCTGAGTAAGGTCATGCAAGCTGCGATGTGCATGTGATTTTTGCAAACTATTTTATAAGACATAGGAACAGAGTTAGGCCATTTGGCCCATCGAGTCTGCTCTGCCATTCAATCACGGCTGATGTATCATTTGATACTGTCGACCACACCATCCTAATTGACCGTCTCCAGTACGGGGTTGGTATTGATGGCACTGCCCTGAGCTGGTAGGAGTTCCTCTACTAACATAGGCAACTCTTTCTCCTCCCCAGCTAGCCTTTGCTGTGAGGTTCCACAACGTTCCATCCTTGGCCCCATTCTCTTCTCCCAATAGACAATAGACAATAGGTGCAGTGGTAGGCCATTTGGCCCTTCGAGCCAGCACCGCCATTCAATGTGATCATGGCTGATCATCCCCAATCAGTACCCCGTTCCTGCTTTCTCCCCATAACCCCTGACTCCGCTAATTTTAAGAGCCCTATCTAGCTCTCTCTTGAAAGCATCCAGAGAATCTGCCTCCGCCGCCCTCTGAGGCAGAGAATTCCACAGACTCACCACTCTCTGTGAGAAAAAGTGTTTCCTCGTCTCCGTTCTAAATGGCTTACTCCTTATTCTTAAACTGTGGCCCCTGGTTCTGGACTCCCCCAACATCGGGAACATGTTTCCTGCCTCTAGCGTGTCCAAGGCCTTAACAATCTTATATGTTTCACTGAGATCCCCTCTCATCCTTCTAAACTCCAGAGTGCACAAGCCCAGCTGCTCCATTCTCTCAGCATATGACAGTCCCGCCATCCCGGGAATTAACCTTGTAAACCTACGCTGCACTCCCTCAATAGCAAGAATGCCCTTCCTCAAATTATGGGACCAAAACTGCACACAATACTCCAGGTGTGGTCTCACTAGGGCTCTGTACAACTGCAGAAGGACCTCTTTGCTCCTATATTCGATTCCTCTTGTTATAAAGGCCAACATGCCATTCGCTTTCTTCACTGCCTGCTGTACCTGCATGCTTACTTTCATAGACTTACAAGGACCCCCAGATCCCGTTGTACTTCCCCTTTTCCCAACTTGATGCTATTTAGATAGTAATCTGCCTTCCTGTTTTTGCTACCAAAGTGGATAACCTCACATTTATCCGCATTAAACTTCATCTGCCATGCATCTGCCCACTCCCCCAACCTGTCCAAGTCACCCTGCATTCTCATAACATCCTCCTCACAGTTCACATTGCCATCCAGCTTTGTGTCATCTGCAAATTTGCTAATGTTACTTTGAATCCCTTCATCCAAATCATTGATGTATATTGTGAATAGCTGCGGTCCCAGCACCGAGCCTTGCAGTACTCCACTAGTCACTGCCTGCCATTCTGAAAGGGACCCGTTAATCCCTACTCTTTGTTTCCTGTCTGCCAACCACTTATCTTTCCATGTCAGCACTCTACCCCTAATACCATGTGCCCTAATTTTGCCCACTATTCTCCTATGTGGGACCTTATCAAATGCTTTCTGAAAGGCCAGGTACACTATATCCACTGGCTCTCCCTTGTCCATTTTCCTAGTTACATCTTCAAAAAATTCCAGAAGATTAGTCAAGCATGATTTCCCCTTGATAAATCCATGCTGACTCCCTGTTCCATGCTCCCTGTATATGCTCCCCTTAGGCCAAGTCATTGAAAGGCACGGCATTTCTTTCAGTTGCTTCCATTGCTACGCAGACGATACACAACTCTATCTCCCCCTGAAGCCCAAAAAAATCAAATCTGCTTAACCTTATCCGCTGCCTCGAGGATATAAAGTGTTGGATGGCCCAGAACTTCCTCCAACTAAACGAGAGTAAGTCTGTGGTCATCCTTCTCGGCCCCTCGGATTCAATCAAAATGATAACAGGCAGCCTTGGAAGCCTTACCCCACTACTCAAACCTCACGTCAAAAACCTTGGCGCGATATTTGACTCAGCACTGAAATTTGACAAACAAGTCAATGCCGTGGTAAAAGCTAACTTCTTTCAGCTTCGGACGATAGCTAAAATAAAACAATTCCTCCAGTTTGATGACCTCGAAAAGATCATCCACACATTTATCTCCTCCCGCCTAGATTACTGCAACTCCCTCTACACTGGCATCAGCCAATCTTCCCTGTCCCGCCTGCAACTGGTCCAAAACGCTGCAGCGAGTCTCCTGACGGCCACCCGAAAAAAGGACCACATCACCCCGATCCTGGCCTCTCTCCACTGGCTCCCTGTGCGGTTCCGAATACATTTCAAGATCCTCCTTTATGTCTACAAAGCCCTCAATGGGCTTGCCCCCACCTACATCAAAAGTCTGCTTACCCACCACACCACCTCCAGGTCCCTCAGATCGGCTGAACATCCCGCAGACTAGGCATAAGCTCAGGGGCGACCGTGCCTTTGCGGTTGCAGCTCCTAGACTGTGGAACAGCATCCCTCTTCCCATCAGAACTGCCCCCTCCATCGACTCATTTAAGTCGAGACTTAAAACTAATCTCTACTCCCAAGCCTTTCTTGACGTCCTCTGAGCGAGGGCTATACGTATGTAGTGATTTTTGTATTTAATCTATGAACCACTGTTGTTTGTTATACTATCCTTATACCAATGTAAAGCACTTTCGCCAACGAAAGTTGCTTTGTAAATGTGCTATATAAATAAAAGTGACTTCACTTGACTTTCCCTCTCAACCCCATTCTCTAGCCTTCTCCTTGTAACCTTACTCCCTTACTTATCACAAACCTATCAATCTCTGCGTTAAAAATACCCCCAAACCTGGCCTCCACAGCCCCCTGTGGCCATGAAGTCCACAGATTCACTCGCCTGGGATGGAGACTTGTGTAGCCAGGATTACTCTGCAGTCTTGTATATATTGGTCTCTTTTTGGAGCTGAGTAGTATTGATGAAACCCAAATGAAGCATGAGTGACCAAATATCATTTTGTACAGGTCCACCGCCAATTTCCCGGCAACTGGTGATCTAGCACCTCATATAATCCGGACAAAATTACGAGAGTGCATTTGAAATTTCCCCTAACAGAAGTCCCCCTGAAAATGTGGCGCCTGGGCCGGGTGAAGTGGCCGATCTCAACCTCATGGGGACTTCCGCAGCCGATCGGCGGGTCGAATTTGCCCCCTGCGGCTGGGACTCTGAAACGTCCGGCCCGGAAGGAGCTGGCAGATCCGTTCCCTTCGCCGATTTCTGAGGCCGACGTTGCGGGCCAGTATCTTGCCCTTCAGCGGCCTAGATGGACGGTTCGGGCATCGCCCTATGTTGGTTCCCGCAAAATGGATAATCCAGAAAGGCTCTAGAACCAAGGGTTTCATCGGTGGTGGACCTGTACTTTCATCATTCTACACACAGGGCGGCGCAGCGGTAGAGTTGCTACCTTACAGCGCTTGCAGTGCCAGAGTCACGGGTTCGATCCTGACTGCGGGTGCTGTCTGTACGGAGTTTGTACGTTCTCCCTGTGACCGCGTGGGTTTTCTCCGAGATCTTCCGTTTCCTTCCACACTCCAAAGACATGCAGGTATGTAGGTTAATTGGCTTGGTGCATGTGTAAATTGTCCCTCGTGTGTGTAGGATGGTGTTAATGTGAGTGGATCGCTGGTCTATGCGGACTTGGTGGGCCGAAGGACCTGTTTTCACGCTGTATCTCTAAACTAAACTAAACTTCTTATAGTTGAAAGTATGTTGTCTGTAACTCATTAGTGTGATCTAGAGTCATAGAATCATACAGCATGGAAACAGGCTCTTCAGCCCAACTTGCCCCTGCCGGCCAAGAGCCCCCATCTAAGCTAGTCCCCAATTGCCTGCATTTGGCTTTTGTCCCTCAAAATCTTTCATATCCATGTACTAGTACTTGTCCATGTGTCTTTTAAATGCTGTTATAGTACCTTCCTCAACAACCTCCTGTGGCAACTTGTTTTTTTTATCACCGCCACCCTGTGAGTGAACAGGTTGTCCCTCGGGTTCGTATTATCTTGGCCCACTCGCCTTAGACATATCTCTTCTTGATTTTGATTCCCTACGCTGGGTAACACACTCTGTGCATTCACCCTATCTGTTCCCCTCATGATTTTACAATTTCCCTCATGAATAATGGCTCTCATGATTTTATGATTCATAATGCTGGAGCAACTCAACGGGTTAGGCAGCATCTCTGGAGAAAAGGAACAGGCGACGTTTCTGGTCGGAACCCTTCTTCAGGCTGATATTAAGGAACCTCCTTTAAAAAGGCAAATTCACCAATAATTAAGACAAACTGGCAAATGATTGAAATGAAAGATACAGCATTGAAACAGGCCCTTCAGCCCACCGTCCACACCGACCATCGGCCAAGCGTTCACACACGTTCTATCTTGTACCACTTTCACATCCACTCCATACATAATGGAAATTTATAGAGGACAGCTAACCTACAAACCTTCAGGTCTTCAGGATGTGGGAAGAAACCCATGTGGTCACAGGGAGAACACAGATGGCACAGACGGCACCCAAGGTCAGGATTGAACCCGGGATTAGTTTAGAGATACAGCGTGGAAACAGGCCCACCGAGTCCGTGCCGACCAACGATCATCCATACACTAACTAACATTATGGACAATCTACAGAAGCCAATTAACCAACAAACGTGCTCATTTTTGGAATGCGGGAGGAAACCCAAGCGGTCCCGGGGAGAACGCTGTGTAAATACCGTAAACCTGGTTCAAGTTAATAGATCAATATCTCAGCAAGTTGTGTTTGTCTACTGCCTAGTAAATTAATTCTGAGGAAAGCATTTTTACAAAGTCTGGTAACCTGATTTATCAAAGACTGTCACCTCAGAACGCACGCGAGGTCAGGATCGAACCCGGGTCTCTGGCGCTGTGAGGCAGCAGCTCTAACTGCTACGCCTCTGTGCTGCCCCTAGGGGATCGGAATTTAGGGGACATTTA
Organism: Malacoraja senta; assembly: GCA_038087875.1. Lineage (NCBI taxonomy): Eukaryota > Metazoa > Chordata > Chondrichthyes > Rajiformes > Rajidae > Malacoraja > Malacoraja senta. Next base: position 28,204,620 of record CM075982.1, read on the forward strand.
GGGGATCGGAATCTGAACAACACTTCCTGCATCTTCCACGATGTGAAAGGCCTCCAGGTGCTTTGGAGGAAGAACACACTTTTCTGGTTGCATTTGAATGGGAATGACAATGCAGTTACATCAGCAACAATTTTATGTGAATGGGTGCCAACATTTGGAGGTGCACGGAAAGCATCGTAGCGTTGATGCTTACCATCCTGAGAGCTACTCAGTTATCAGGCACCTGTTCCTTTTCTCCAGAGATGCTGCCTGCCTGACCCGTTGAGTTGCTCCAGCATTTTGTGTCTATTTTAATATTAGATTTTGAGTTCAATCCTATTAGCATCCAATGTTGGATTCTGTTAAATGTGGTCCTTGTTGGCAGGAACGTCCGAACAGTCTGAATCCCATTAAAGTTCCTACTTTAAGTTCAAACATTGGTAAGACCAAAGAGCACTGGGCGGCACAGTGGTAGACTTGCTGCCTTTCAGCACCAGGATACCGGGTTCGATCCTGCCAACGGGTGCTCTCTGGACGGAGTTTGTATGTTCTCCACGTGACCTGCGTGGGTTTTCTCCGAGATCTTTGGTTTCCTCCCACACTCCAAAGACATACAGGTTTGTAGGTTAATTGGCTTGGTATAAATGTAAATTGTCCCTCGTCTGTGTAGGATAGTGTTAATGTGCGGGGATCGCTGGTCGGCGCGGACTCAGTGGGCCGAAGGGCCTGTTTCCGCACTGTATCTGTAAACTAAACTAAACATGAGACCAGAGGTAACAGCAGAGTTGTGGGTTTGGTTTCGAGTCAGTGGAAGGATCCGAGAGACTGAGGAAGCTGGAGAAAGCAAAATACTTATAATGGGGAAGTCGAAAGGTCCAAGTTTAATTTTCACATGGAATGCCACTACCTAAAATCAGTGTTCCCATTAGTTTATACACGTCCTAAACGGCTTTGGATTCAGACAATCGCCGAGAAGATATCAAGACTGGATCTTGCCCTTCATATCAATAACCAATTATCAAAACTACGCAAACAACTAACGTGATTGGAATGTGGGAGGAAACCCAAGCGGTCCCGGGGTGAACGCTGTTTAAATACCGTAAACCTGGTTCAAGTTAATAGATCAATATCTCAGCAAGTTGTGTTTGTCTTGTGCCTAGTAAATTAATTCTGAGGAAAGCATTTTTACAAAGTCTGGTAACCTGATTTATCAAAGACTATCACCTCAGACCGCACGCGAGGTCAGGATCGAACCCGGGTCTCTGGCGCTGTGAGGCAGCAGCTCTAACTGCTACGCCTCTGTGCTGCCCCTAGGGGATCGGAATTTAGGGGACAATTAGGGGATCGGAATCTGAACTACACTTCCTGCATCTTCCACGATGTGAAAGGCCTCCAGGTGCTTTGGAGGAAGAACATTCTTTTCTGGTTGCATTTGAATTGGAATGACAATGCAGTTACATCAGCAACAATTTTATGTGAATGGGTGGCAACATTTGGAGGTGCTTATCATCCTGAGAGCTACTCAGCTATCAGGCATTTGACTGAAAACTATTGCTTAATGAACTTCCTCCTCCTTTTTTGGGGCAATTGCTCACAGTCAATCTCAACTGAGTAGCTGAAGATAGACACAATATGCTGGAGTAACTCAGCGGGTCAGGCAGCATCTCTGGAGAGAAGGAATGAGTGACGTTTCGGGTCGAGACCCTCTGGGGTCTGAAGAAGGGTCTCGACCTGAAACGTCATCCATTCCTATTCTCCAGAGATGTTGCCTGACCCGCTGAGTTAATCCAGCACTTTGTGTCTGCCAAGAGTCAATGACGACTTGCTTCCATTCCAGTTCTCTGGCCTCTCTGGTGACTGATGTGACCAAGGTGGGAATGACTACCTATGTCATCAATGGGCAGGAGCTGTCTGATGGGCTATGTGGGTGGATAGCTCAGGAGATGCGAGGCTTTTTAATTCAAGTTACAACGCTGTCATTCATTTCTTTAATAAGTGAGCACCTTCACACGTGTTAAAATTACCCAAACATTGAGTTTGAGTTTGGTTTCTTATCACGTGTACCGAGGTACAGTGACGATCAGAGTAGTAAACAATGTTTACGCCTCAATGGTGATTTAAATTTTTTTTATACTTGGAAGATTTAATGATATCGTAAGCGTGTTTTGGCGAGGCAGGTTTCCAGTGCACTGTGTTTGGACAGCCGACCTTGGCAGCAGTGGGAGCCTCGGCAGCAGCGGGAACCTCGGCAGCAGCAGGAGCCTTCGCAGCAGCGGAGCCTCAGCAGCAACGGGAGCCTCGGCGGCGGTGGGGCCTCGGAGGCAATGGGAACCTCGGCGGCAACGGGGAGGGGAAGACAATTGGGACCTGTTGTGGGGGATCGCCGTGAAGAACAATGGAGGACCCGGCGTGGGGGGACGGTGGGAGAACAAAAGGGGACCCGGTGTGGGAGGGGGGGGGGGTGTCGGGGTGAGCACTCTGGTCTTAGACTCCTCTGCCCAGGGGATAAGCCTGCATTCGTTTGTTTGTTCGTTCGCTTCGGTTAAGGCGCTGTGCACACGGCAGGCAGCCAACATTCGCTTGTCTTTTTCTTTATTTTCACTTTTCACTTTTAATTTCATTTTAATTTCAAGTTTTCGTGTACCTTGTTGGGTGTTAAGACTGTTGGCAGACCAATTTCCCTCTGGGGATGAATAAAGTTCTATTGAATTGTATCGTATCGTATGATGAATGATACAGAAAACATTAGAGCAAGGCGACTCTTTATGTGCTCTGCCCGATTCACCTTTACTGCAATGACATTGGCCTTTGTCTGCGGGAGTGGTACACTACAATGCTGAGAACAATATTCTGCACTCTGTACCTTCCCCTTTGTTCTATCTGTTTTATTTGAGTTCGACTTGATTATATTTATGCATGGTATACCTGACCTGTTTGAATAGCATGTAAAACAAACCTTTCACTGTACCTCGGTAATAAACAGTAATAAACCTACACCGAAGTATCACTGCTTGGCAGAAGAACTGAAGACATACAGAACTTATAATGGAAGATAGACACAAAATACTGGAGTAACTCAGCAGATCAGGGAACATCTCTGGACTCAACTATGAAGAAGGGTTTCCGACCAGAAACGTCACCTGTTCCTTTTCTCCAGAGATGCTGCCTGCCTGACCCGTTGAGTTGCTCCAGCATTTTGTGTCTATTTTAATATCAGATTTTGAGTTCAATCCTATTAGCATCCAATGCTGGATCCTGTTAAATGTGGTCCTTGTTGGCAGGAACATCCGAACAGTCTGAATCCCATTAAAGTTCCTACTTTAACTTCAAATATTGGTAAGACCAAAGAACATTTGGCGGCACAATGGTAGTCTTGCTGCCTTTCAGCGCCAGGATACCAGGTTAAATCCTGCCAACGGGTGCTCTCTGGACGGAGTTTGTATGTTCTCCCCGTGACCTGCGTGGGTTTTCTCCGAGATCTTTGGTTTCCTCCCACACTCCAAAGACATACAGGTTTGTAGGTTAATTGGCTTGGTATAAATGTAAATTGTCCCTCGTCTGTGTAGGATAGTGTTAATGTGCGGAGATCGCTGGTCGGCGCGGACTCAGTGGGCCGAAGGGCCTGTTTGCGCACTGTATCTGTAAACTAAACTAAACATGAGACCAGAGGTAACAGCAGAGTTGTGGGTTTGGTTTCGAGTCAGTGGAAGGATCCGAGAGACTGAGGAAGCTGGAGAAAGCAAAATACTTATAATGGGGAAGTCGAAAGGTCCAAGTTTAATTTTCACATGGAATGCCACTACCTAAAATCAGTGTTCCCATTAGTTTATACACGTCCTAAACGGCTTTGGATTCAGACAATCGCCGAGAAGATATCAAGACTGGATCTTGCCCTTCATATCAATAACCAATTATCAAAACTACGCAAACAACTAACGTGATTGGAATGTGGGAGGAAACCCAAGCGGTCCCGGGGTGAACGCTGTTTAAATACCGTAAACCTGGTTCAAGTTAATAGATCAATATCTCAGCAAGTTGTGTTTGTCTTGTGCCTAGTAAATTAATTCTGAGGAAAGCATTTTTACAAAGTCTGGTAACCTGATTTATCAAAGACTATCACCTCAGACCGCACGCGAGGTCAGGATCGAACCCGGGTCTCTGGCGCTGTGAGGCAGCAGCTCTAACTGCTACGCCTCTGTGCTGCCCCTAGGGGATCGGAATTTAGGGGACAATTAGGGGATCGGAATCTGAACTACACTTCCTGCATCTTCCACGATGTGAAAGGCCTCCAGGTGCTTTGGAGGAAGAACATTCTTTTCTGGTTGCATTTGAATTGGAATGACAATGCAGTTACATCAGCAACAATTTTATGTGAATGGGTGGCAACATTTGGAGGTGCTTATCATCCTGAGAGCTAATCAGCTATCAGGCATTTGACTGAAAACTATTGCTTAATGAACTTCCTCCTCCTTTTTTGGGGCAATTGCTCACAGTCAATCTCAACTGAGTAGCTGAAGATAGACACAATATGCTGGAGTAACTCAGCGGGTCAGGCAGCATCTCTGGAGAGAAGGAATGAGTGACGTTTCGGGTCGAGACCCTCTGGGGTCTGAAGAAGGGTCTCGACCTGAAACGTCATCCATTCCTATTCTCCAGAGATGTTGCCTGACCCGCTGAGTTAATCCAGCACTTTGTGTCTGCCAAGAGTCAATGACGACTTGCTTCCAATCCAGTTCTCTGGCCTCTCTGGTGACTGATGTGACCAAGGTGGGAATGACTACCTATGTCATCAATGGGCAGGAGCTGTCTGATGGGCTATGTGGGTGGATAGCTCAGGAGATGCGAGGCTTTTTAATTCAAGTTACAACGCTGTCATTCATTTCTTTAATAAGTGAGCACCTTCACACGTGTTAAAATTACCCAAACATTGAGTTTGAGTTTGGTTTCTTATCACGTGTACCGAGGTACAGTGACGATCAGAGTAGTAAACAATGTTTACGCCTCAATGGTGATTTAAATTTTTTTTATACTTGAAAGATTTAATGATATCGTAAGCGTGTTTTGGCGAGGCAGGTTTCCAGTGCACTGTGTTTGACTGTGATCATTTGGAGGTGCATGGAAAGCATCGTTGCGTTGATGCTTACCATCCTGAGAGCTACTCAGTTATCAGGCATTTGACTGAAAACTATTGCTTAATGAACTTCTCCTTTTTATTGGGCAATTGCTCACAGTCAATCTCAACTGAGTAGCTGAAGATAGACACAATATGCTGGAGTAACTCAGCGGGACAGGCAGCATCTCTGGAGAGAATGAATGAGTGACGTTTCGGGTCGAGACCCTCTGGGGTCAGAAGAAGGGTCTCGACCCGAAAACGTCACCCATTACTTTTCTCCAGAGATGTTGCCTGACCCGCTGAGTTAATCCAGCACTTTGTGTCTGCCAAGAGTCAATGACGACTTGGTTCCATTCCAGTTTTCTGGTGACTGATGTGACCAAGGTGGGAATGACTACCTCTGTCATCAATGGGCAGGAGCTGTCTGATGGGCTATGTGGGTGGATAGCTCAGGAGATGCGAGGCTTTTTAATTCAAGTTACAACGCTGTCATTCATTTCTTTAATAAGTGAGCACCTTCACACGTGTTAAAATTACCCAAACATTGAGTTTGAGTTTGGTTTCTTATCACGTGTACCGAGGTACAGTGACGATCAGAGTAGTAAACAATGTTTACGCCTCAATGGTGATTTAAATTTTTTTTATACTTGGAAGATTTAATGATATCGTAAGCGTGTTTTGGCGAGGCAGGTTTCCAGTGCACTGTGTTTGGACAGCCGACCTTGGCAGCAGTGGGAGCCTCGGCAGCAGCGGGAACCTCGGCAGCAGCAGGAGCCTTCGCAGCAGCGGAGCCTCAGCAGCAACGGGAGCCTCGGCGGCGGTGGGGCCTCGGAGGCAATGGGAACCTCGGCGGCAACGGGGAGGGGAAGACAATGGGGACCTGTTGTGGGGGATCGCCGTGAAGAACAATGGAGGACCCGGCGTGGGGGGACGGTGGGAGAACAAAAGGGGACCCGGTGTGGGAGGGGGGGGGGGGTCGGGGTGAGCACTCTGGTCTTAGACTCCTCTGCCCAGGGGATAAGCCTGCATTCGTTTGTTTGTTCGTTCGCTTCGGTTAAGGCGCTGTGCACACGGCAGGCAGCCAACATTCGCTTGTCTTTTTCTTTATTTTCACTTTTCACTTTTAATTTCATTTTAATTTCAAGTTTTCGTGTACCTTGTTGGGTGTTAAGACTGTTGGCAGACCAATTTCCCTCTGGGGATGAATAAAGTTCTATTGAATTGTATCGTATCGTATGATGAATGATACAGAAAACATTAGAGCAAGGCGACTCTTTATGTGCTCTGCCCGATTCACCTTTACTGCAATGACATTGGCCTTTGTCTGCGGGAGTGGTACACTACAATGCTGAGAACAATATTCTGCACTCTGTACCTTCCCCTTTGTTCTATCTGTTTTATTTGAGTTCGACTTGATTATATTTATGCATGGTATACCTGACCTGTTTGAATAGCATGTAAAACAAACCTTTCACTGTACCTCGGTAATAAACAGTAATAAACCTACACCGAAGTATCACTGCTTGGCAGAAGAACTGAAGACATACAGAACTTATAATGGAAGATAGACACAAAATACTGGAGTAACTCAGCAGATCAGGGAACATCTCTGGACTCAACTATGAAGAAGGGTTTCCGACCAGAAACGTCACCTGTTCCTTTTCTCCAGAGATGCTGCCTGCCTGACCCGTTGAGTTGCTCCAGCATTTTGTGTCTATTTTAATATCAGATTTTGAGTTCAATCCTATTAGCATCCAATGCTGGATCCTGTTAAATGTGGTCCTTGTTGGCAGGAACATCCGAACAGTCTGAATCCCATTAAAGTTCCTACTTTAACTTCAAATATTGGTAAGACCAAAGAACATTTGGCGGCACAATGGTAGTCTTGCTGCCTTTCAGCGCCAGGATACCAGGTTAAAACCTGCCAACGGGTGCTCTCTGGACGGAGTTTGTATGTTCTCCCCGTGACCTGCGTGGGTTTTCTCCGAGATCTTTGGTTTCCTCCCACACTCCAAAGACATACAGGTTTGTAGGTTAATTGGCTTGGTATAAATGTAAATTGTCCCTCGTCTGTGTAGGATAGTGTTAATGTGCGGAGATCGCTGGTCGGCGCGGACTCAGTGGGCCGAAGGGCCTGTTTCCGCACTATCTCTAAACTAAACTAAACATGAGACCAGAGATAACAGCGGAGTTGTGGGTTTGGTTTCGAGTCAGTGGAAGGATCTGAGAGACTGAGGAAGCTGGAGAAAGCAAAATACTTATAATGGGGAAGTCGAAAGGTCCAAGTTTAATTTTCACATGGAATGCCACTACCTAAAACCAGTGTTCCCATTAGTTTATACACGTCCTAAACGGCTTTGGATTCAGACAATCGCCGAGAAGATATCAAGACTGGATCTTGCCCTTCATATCAATAACCAATTATCAAAACTACGCAAACAACTGACGTGATTGGAATGTGGGAGGAAACCCAAGCGGTCCCGGGGTGAACGCTGTGTAAATACCGTAAACCTGGTTCAAGTTAATAGATCAATATCTCAGCAAGTTGTGTTTGTCTACTGCCTAGTAAATTAATTGTGAGGAAAGCATTTTTACAAAGTTTGGTAACCTGATTTATCAAAGACTGTCACCTCAGACCGCACGCGAGGTCAGGATCGAACCCGGGTCTCTGGCGTTGTGAGGCAGCAGCTCTAACTGCTACGCCTCTGTGCTGCCCCTAGGGGATCGGAATTTAGGGGACAATTAGGGGATCGGAATCTGAACTACACTTCCTGCATCTTCCACGATGTGAAAGGCCTCCAGGTACTTTGGAGGAAGAACATTCTTTTCTGGTTGCATTTGAATGGGAATGCTAATGCAGTTACATCAGCAACAATTTTATGTGAATGGGTGGCAACATTTGGAGGTGCATGGAAAGCATCGTTGCGTTGATGCTTACCATCCTGAGAGCTACTCAGTTATCAGGCATTTGACTGAAAACTATTGCTTAATGAACTTCTCCTTTTTCTTGGGCAATTGCTCACAGTCAATCTCAACTGAGTAGCTGAAGATAGACACAATATGCTGGAGTTACTCAGCGGGACAGGCAGCATCTCTGGAGAGAAGGAATGAGTGACGTTTCGGGTCGAGACCCTCTGGGGTCAGAAGAAGGGTCTCGACCCGAAAACGTCACCCATTACTTTTCTCCAGAGATGTTGCCTGACCCGCTGAGTTAATCCAGCACTTTGTGTCTGCCAAGAGTCAATGACGACTTGGTTCCATTCCAGTTATCTGGTGACTGATGTGACCAAGGTGGGAATGACTACCTCTGTCATCAATGGGCAGGAGCTGTCTGATGGGCTATGTGGGTGGATAGCTCAGGAGATGCGAGGCTTTTTAATTCAAGTTACAACGCTGTCATTCATTTCTTTAATAAGTGAGCACTTTTACACATTAAAATTACCCAAACATTGAGTTTGAGTTTGGTTTCTTGTCATGTGTACCGAAGTACAGTGAAAAGCTTTTGCTGCGTGCTAACCTGTCAGCGGAAAGACTATACAGGATTACAATCGAGCCATCCACAGTGTATCGATACATGATAAAGGGAATAACGTGACGATCAGAGTAGTAAACAATGTTTACGCCGCAATGGTGATTTTAAACATTTTTATACTTGGAAGATTTAGTGATATTGTAAGCGGGTGTTGGCGAGGCAGGTTTCCAGTGCACTGTGTTTGGACAGCCGACCTACACGGCGGCGCCGGCACAATCGCCATGTCCCATTAGACCCAATATTTCATTTGAATACGGGCCTTGGCAGCAGCGTGAGCCTCGATCAGCAGCAGCAGGAACCTCGGCAGCAACGGGAGCCTCAGCAGCAACGGGAGCCTCGGCGGCGGTGGGGCCTCGGAGGCAATGGGAACCTCGGCGGCAACGGGGAGGGGAAGACAATGGGGACCCAGTGTGGGGGGATCGTCGTGAAGAACAATGGAGGACCCGGCTTGTGGGGTTGGTGGGAGAACAAAGGGGGACCCGTTGTGGGGGAGTGGGGGGGGAAGCACTCCAGTCTTAGACTCCTCTGCCCAGGGGATAAGCCTGCATTCATTTGTTTGTTTGTTCGTTTCGGTTAAGGCGCTGTGCACACGGCAGCCAGCCAACATTACCTTGTCTTTTTCTTTATAACCATATAACCATATAACAATTACAGCACGGAAACAGGCCATCTCGACCCTTCTAGTCCGTGCCGAACACGTATTCTCCCCTAGTCCCATATACCTGCGCTCAGACCATAACCCTCCATTCCTTTCCCGTCCATATAATTATCCAATTTATTTTTAAATGATAAAAACGAACCTGCCTCCACCACCTTCACTGGAAGCTCATTCCACACAGCCACCACTCTCTGAGTAAAGAAGTTCCCCCTCATGTTACCCCTAAACTTCTGTCCCTTAATTCTCAAGTCATGTCCCCTTGTTTGAATCTTCCCTATTTTCACTTTTCACTTTTAATTTCATTTTAATTTCACGTTTCTGTGTATCTTGTTGGGTGTTATGACTGTTGGTAGACCAATTTCCCTCCGGGGAAGAATAAAGTTCCATCGTATTGTATCGTATCATATGATGAATCATACAGAAAATATTAGAGCAAGGCGACTCTTTTTGTGCTCTGCCCGATTCACCTTTACTGCAATGACATTGGCCTTTGTCTGTGGGAGTGCTACACTACAATGCGGAGAACAATATTCTGCACTCTGTACCTTCCCCTTTGTTCTATCTGTTTTATTTGAGTTCGACTTGATTATATGTATGCATGGTATACCTGACCTGTTTGGATAGCATGTAAAACAAACCTTTCACTGTACCTCGGTAATAAACAGTAATAAACCTACACCGAAGTATCACTACTTGGCAGAAGAACTGAAGACAGTCAGAACTTAGAATGGAAGATAGACACAAAATACTGGAGTAACTCAGCAGATCAGGCAACATCTCTGGACTCAAGTATGAAGGAGGGTTTCTGACCAGAAACGTTACCTGTTCCTTTTCTCCAGAGATGCTGCCTGACCCGTTGAGTTGCTCCAGCATTTTGTGTCTATCTCAATATTAGATTTTGAGTTAAATCCTATTAGCATCCAATGCTGGATCCTGTTAAATGTGGTCCTTGTTGGCAGGAACATCCGAACAGTCTGAATCCCATTAAAGTTCCTACTTTAACTTCAAACATTGGTAAGACCAAAGAACACTGGGCGACTTGCTGCCTTTCAGCGCCAGGATACCAGGTTCGATCCTGACAACGGGTGCTCTCTGGACAGAGTTTGTACGTTCTCCCCGTGACCTGCGTGGGCTTTCTCCGAGATCTTTGGTTTCCTCCCACACTCCAAAGACAGACAAGTTTGTAGCTTAATTGGCTTGGTATAAATGTAAATTGTCTCTAGTCTGTGTAGTATAGTGTTAGTGTGCGGGGATCGCTGGTCGGACTCAGTGGGCCGAAGGGCCTGTTTCCGCACTGTATGTCTAAACTAAACTAAACATGAGACCAGAGGTAACAGCGGAGTTGTGGGTTTGGTTTGGAGTCAGTGGAAGGATCCGAGAGACTGAGGAAGCTGGAGAAAGCAAAATACTTATAATGGGGAAGTCGAAAAGTCCAAGTTTAATTTTCACATAGAATGCCACTACCTAAAATCAGTGCTCCCATTAGTTTATCCACGTCCTAAACGGCTTTGGATTCAGACAATCCCCGAGAAGATATCAAGACTGGATCTTTCCCTTCATATCAATAACCAATTATCAAAACTACGCAAACAACTGACGTGATTGTCTTTGATAACTCAGATTACCAGTTTGTAAATATGCTTTCCTCAGAATTGATTTACTAGGCAGTTGTTGACATATTGATCTATTAACTTGAACAAGGTTCACTGTATTTACTCAGCGGGCTGTGTAACATTGACGATTCTATCCAGAAATAGCATTAGTAATTGTTCTAATTTCGTCAGTGGCATCCTTGCAGAATGTGGTTTTGTTACTAAAAAGAAAACAAGTTTGAATGATTGAGTAATAAGCAATTGTTTAAATAGATAGAAATGTCTACACTCAAACATTTGGAAGGATTTATTGCAGCAGATGTTAATACTTTGCCACACACAATGTATTGACTCTGCCTTCTGTTCACAGAAGGGCAGCACAGTGGCCCCACAGTAGAGCTGCTGCCTCACACGCTAGAGGCCTGGGTTCGATCCTGACCTCGGGTGCTGTCTGTGCAAGTTTGCACGTTCTCTCTGAGACCGCGTGGGTTTCCTCTGGGTGCTCTGGCTTCCATCCACATCCCAAGGACGTGCAGGTTTGTAAGGTAATCTCTGTAAATTGCCCCCAGTGTGTAAGGAGTGGATGCGAAAGTGGGATAACATAGAACTAGTATGAACGGGAGATCGATGGTCGTCATGGACTCAGTGGGCCTTAAGGGCCTGTTTCCATGCTGCATCTTTCGAGCAAGATTCAATCAATTTGTGTAAAACTGCTTTATAATTTGACAGTATCGGTCGGTGCCTCCCAACCCAGATTGTGCAAGTTAACATTCTGGTTTTGATCAACCTCCAAATATGTTTTCCAGTACTTTTTTATAGATAAAAGCTATCAATTAATCATTTCACAGAAGGAAGTTGATTAAAACAATCGCGGCACTGAGCCTCCCACGATCTTTGCTCAATGACGCAAAATTTCAGGCCAGGTAACTCAGAAAAATGTTTCTTTTTTCAACATTCCTCAGCAGATGAAGGGGAAAGTTGAATGGATGAGTGATGGTTTCCTTCCCGCAAGTGTTAATGGTTGGATTGCAAGTGTCCCTGCCCCTCCCTGAACCCTGTAACTAAAAATTCCAGCTGACACTCTGTGTTCAAATAATAAGTGATTGGATTATAATTTCCAGGAAATCTTGTATCTCTGGAACAGTAAATTTAATATTAGCTTTTAGGTTCAAACTAGTTTGAGTTTTGTTTATTGTCATGTCACGGTACGTGCTGCAGTGAAAAGCATTTGTTGTGTGCTAATCAGTCAGCGGAAAGACAATGCATGATTACAACTGAGCCATCGAGAATAGTTCTGTTCCCTTCTGAAGTTACATGTGCAAATAATAGCACTTATCCATTTTAGATCTGTGGAACTTGAAAGTTGACATCAGCCATAACAGCTTGGATGAAAAATGTTCAGAATAGTCAATTACTTTATGTTTAGTATCTGAAGAAACTGAATTATTGTTTGTAGGTTACCCTCACTTCTTAAAACATTGTTGGATCTGAGTATCCAGGCCCGGATGAAGCTTTTCAAAAAGGGGGGTGGCATGACAGGATTACAAATATTTTATGTGAAATAATTTGCGCGCTGTGCACATCACTAGCGCGAAGCTTGAAGTCCCTCGCGGCCGGGGTCCAAGGCCCACTTAAGGGCCCTGGAAGCTCTAGGGTTTTAGATGCTCACTGGTGCATTTTAGGCCTTATTTTGGAGCATTTCTGAGCCAAATTTATGACCAATATTTCAGAAATAATTTTGGTTGAGTCAAGAGTAATGAGTGGGTGAAATGGAATGATTGGGATCATTGTTGTATACATTTTTTTAAATCAAGAATTGACGTTGTCCTTGTTTTAATAATCAAGTTGTACTTTTGTAAAATGTTATGTAAAATGTTATAAAGGAGCATGCAAAAACTGCAAATAAAATACTGTAAGTTTTTGCAGTAAAGAAAACCCATTTTTAGAAAATGTTTTGTGTGTTGATTTGATTGCCTGTTACTGTTTGACTGTGTTAGTGTGTGCAGTGCACCTTTAATGGTCCTCCTGACCTAACAACTTCACATCACATCAATTTCAACATGGAATATTGATGTGAATACAACATTTAGTTCGACTTCAATTTCCATCATGAAAATTGAAGTCAAACTAAATGATGCATTTACATTGTTATGATCGCTTTCAAACTAACCTATTTTACTGTCATACTATTATAACAAATTCTAGTTCCATGATGACTCATAAACAAGATCACAAATCTCATTTTGAATTCTCATACACAATGTGATTGTGAATAATTGCAGAGCTGCCAAGTTTCACCGAGCATTTCCGTATTTTGATGGCTGAAAATCAGTATTTTGTTGGGGAAATCGGTGTTTCTCACATAAATGCAATAGAACGTACTACATAGAAACTGGATTTTTGAAAATCAGTATTTTGCATGCAACCTCATGTATTCCCAAATATCAGTATGGAATCCTGAAAATCAGTACTACTGAATTGTGATACCATTTTTGAAATGTGAATTTATAATTCTTGATTTTGATTCAATCATATATATATATATATATATATATATATATAATTTAAACTCTCATCTTGACCACTTCCTGTGTGTGTTGTAATAAAATTTGCGCAAAAACGATCCTCCATAGTGCTACGATTTTTTGCCACCTTACTCACTGCTGCAAGTCAAATAAGTTTTGTTCCGATCGGTGAAATCGTACAAAAGTTATGAAGGATTTGAAGGTTCCCCCGCCCCCCTCCCCCACAGCCCCCCTCCCCCACAGCCCCCCCTCCCCCACAGCCCCCCCCTCCCCCCCCTCCACCACACCCCCTCCCCCACACCCCACATCCCCTCCCCACAACACCCCTCCCGCACACACCCTCTCCCGCACACCCCCTCCCCCACAAACCCCCTCCCCCACACCCCCCTCCCCCACACCACCCCACCCACCCCCCATATGCTGAGAGAATGGAGCGGCTGGGCTTGTATACTCTGGAGTTTAGAAGGATGAGGAGAGATCTTATTGAAACATATAAGATTATTAAGGGTTTGGACATGCTAGAGGCAGGAAACATGTTCCCGATGTTGGGGGAGTCCAGAACCAGGGGCCACAGTTTAAGAATAAGGGGTAAGCCATTTAGAACGGAGACGAGGAAACACTTTTACTCACAGTAAGTTGTGAGTCTGTGGAATTCTCTGCCTCAGAGGCCAGTGGAGGCTGGTTTTCTGGATACTTTCAAGAGAGAGCTAGAGAGGGCTCTTAAAGATAGCGGAGTCAGGGGATATGGGGAGAAGGCAGGAACGGGGTACTGATTGGGGATGATCAGCTATGATCACATTGAGTGGCGGTGCTGGCTCGAAGGGCCGAATGGCCTTTTCCTGCACCTGTTGTCTATTGTCATAACTCAGCAGGTAAGGCAGCATTTCTGCAGAACATGGATAGGCGACGTTTCAGATCAGGATCCTTTCCCCGTCTGAAGAAGGGACCCGATCTGAAATGTCGACTATCCATGTTCTGCAAAGATGCTGCCTGACCCGCAGAGTTACTCCAGCACTTTGTGTCTTTGTTTTTTGTAAACCAGCATCTGCAGTCCTTGTGTCCACACTGTGGTAATTCTGGTGACGATGCTTCCTCAGTGCAGTTGGATAGAGAATTCTAAGATTTAGACCCAGCAGCATTGTTGAAAGTTAGCTTGGTTGGCAATGTGGAGGATATATGCAGTTGATGGTGTTCCCCCACTCCTACACACCCTACCCTCTTGGTAACAGAGGTCCTGGCTTTGAGAAGAGCTTTTGCAGTACATTTTGTAGACTGGATACACACAGGGCGGCACGGTGGCGCAGCGGTAGAGTTGCTGCCTTACTTGCAGTGCCGGAGACCCGGGTTCGATCCCGACTATGGGTGCTGTCTGTACGGAGTTTGTACGTTCTCCACATGAGCGCGTGGGTTTTCTCTGAGATCTTTGGTTTCCTCCCACACTCCAAAGATGTTTGTAGGTAAATTGGCTTGGTTATAAATGTAAATTGTCTCTAGTGTATGTAGGATAGTGTTAATGTGCGGGAATCGCTGGTGGGTGCGGACTCTGTGGGCCGAAGGGCCTGTTTCCGCGCTGTATCTCTAAACTAAACTAACTATGTGTACTGCATTGTTTAGTCTCAGTTTAGTTTGGAGATACAGAGAGCATGGAAACAGTCCTTTCGGCCCATCGAGTCCACGCTGACCATCAATCACCCGCTCACACTAGTTCCATGTTATCCCACTTTCTCATCCACTCCCTGCACATTAGTCCAATTTACAGAGGCTAATTAACCCACAAACCTGAAAGTCGTTGTGAATGGGAGGAAACCTACACGGTTGCAAGAAGAACGTGCAAACTCCACACAAACAGCACCCGAGGTCAGGATCGAACCCAGGTCTCTGGTGCTGTGAGGCGGTGGCTCTACCAACTGCGCCACCGCACCACCCTGCTGGAGGATGCATCAATTAAGCAGGCTGCATTGGCCTGGATGGCATTGAGCATAGAGTGTTGAACCTCTGCCCATCCATTGATTGAAGAGTATTCCATCCTTCCCCTGACCAGTGTGGTGTAGATGGTGGAAAGACTTCATAGGGTTTCAGGTGCCTCACTCACTCACCGCTGAATACTCAGCCTCTGCCCTAGTCCTATAATCACAGCACTTATGTAGCTGGTGCACGCGAGTTCTGAAAATTGTTCTGTAAACAGTCTGAATGAAGGATAACTTTTATACCTTGCAGAATTTTAAGATTCATGCGGATGAAGATGATCCAAAGAGAATTGAACAGATTATCAAAAGATCAATAGAAGATGCAGACTGGATTCTGTCCAAAGTAAGTGTCCATGGATTATTTTTGAGGTCGAGGGTACAGAATCCCAACACGGTGGCGCAGCGGTAGAGTTGCTGCCTTTCAATGCCAGAGACACGGGTTTGATCCTGACTACGGATGCTGCCTGTACGGAGTTTGTACGTTTTCTCTTCCTGTGACCGCGTGGGTTTTCTCCGGGTACTTCTATTTCCTCCCACGATTCAAAGACGTGCAAGTTTGTAGATTAATTGGCCTCTGTAAATTGTCCCTTGTATGTGGCGGCGCTGAAGTGGCGGCGCTGTTAATCGGCTGCGGCTCGCCTGCAGTCCGTCTGTTTTTACTTTTTCTGTTGGTTTTTTTTGTCCTGTTTTGTTAAGTTATAGTTTGTTGGGTTGTGTTAGGGGGGGAGAAACATGTCCTCTGTCTCCTCCTTCGGGGGAATGCGACTTTTTCGTGTTGTATCCCCCTTCCCTGCCTCCGTCTGCGGTGAGGCCTAATGGCGGAGCTGGCCGCCTCCATCCTGCGACTGACCCCGAGGCTACGGAGGCAGAGCCAGCCAGGACTTACCAGCGGGATGCTGGCCGTCTTCGGGGCTGAGGCAGCGGTGGCCCGACTTGCTGGTGCGGCGTTCTGGCTTTCGGCGGCGGCCTGGAGCTGATGCAGCGGGGTCCGGAACGGAGACTGCGGGACCTGGAGCTGATACAGTGGGGTCCGGAGCGGAGACTGCGGGACCCGGAGCTGGGGCGGCGGCCCGAAGCGGGGACTGCGGGACCCGGAGCTGATACAGCGGGTTCCGGAGCGGAGACTGCGGGGCCTGGAGCTGATACAGCGGGGTCCGGAGCGGAGACTGCGGGACCTGGAGCTGATACAGCGGGGTCCGGAGCGGAGACTGCGGGGCCTGGAGCTGGGGCGGTGGCCCGGAGCGGAGACTGCGGGGCCTGGAGCTGGTGCAGTGGCCCGGAGCGGAGACTGCGGGACCCGGGGCTGATGCTGTGGCGGGCCGTCTCGGAGCGGAGATGGCGTTCCGGCTTTCGGCGGCGGCGACATCACCACGGAGGTCCGCTGGACTGGAGGGCGGCATCTTCGGCCTGGATCGATCGCCTCAGCGCAGAGGGAGAACAAGGAGGGAAGAGACGGAGACTAAGACTTTGCCTCCATCACAGTGAGGGTGTGCTTGGTGAACTCACTGTGGTGGATGTTTAATTTGTGTTTATTGTATGTTTTGTTATTATTGGTTCTGTGTATGACTGCAGGCATCACAATTTCGTTCAGACCGAAAGGTCTGAATGACAATAAAGGAAACTTGATTCTTGACTTGATTCTAGTGTACGGGTGATCTTAGGTCGACGTGGACTCGGTGGGCAGAAGGGCCTGTTTCCCCGCTGTACCTCGAAACTAAACTAAACTAATGATGGACTAAAAAAAACTGTAGTAACTCAGCAAATCAGGCAGCCTCTCTGACGAACATGGATAGGTGACGTTTCAGGTCTGGACTCTTCTTAATCTAAACTAAACTCGTGTCCCATCAAAACTAGTATTAGAAACAAGGAACTGCAGATGCTGCTTTGCACAAAAGGACATAAAGAGCTGGAGTAACTCAGCGGATCAGGCAGCATCTCTGACGAACATGGATAGTCGACGTTTCAGGTCGGGTCCCTCCTTCAGACTGGCAGAACTGCTTCAGATTTCAAAATACAGAATTAGTCTCATTCCATCACTCCTTCCCTGAGCCCCTTTTCCAACTCTCCTCCCATCACCCAACATATCCCAAAATCAAAAGCATTAGACCTGGCCTTTCATGGATCCTGAAGGTGGAAGTTTCAGATTAAGTAAATACATGCAGGTAAAATAAGGGAGTGCATCATTAAATTGCTTAACTGTGTGGCCTATCAATGATTCCATTGTTTCACTTTTGTTGGCATTTACCAGTCCATATATCATGTTGCCCATCAAGATCTAATTGAATGTAATTGCTGAAACATGAATCTGTGAATCAAGCTCTTGGAGTGCCACGACTCTGCTATGCATCCATTTCAAGCTTTCAGTTTTATTTCAACTGACTTCAGGGACATTTTGTTACTCAAATTGGTGTTAAGAATCTTGCTATTCAAAAGCAAAGAATTTTGATCAGTAATTTTTAACACATTAGTTTGGACAGTGCTTTGTTTCTGTGTTCTAGAGTCATACAGCAAGGAAACAGGGCTTTCAGCCCAACTTGTCCATTCCGACCAAGATTGTCCCATCTAAGGGGCGGCACTGTGGCGCAGCGGTGGTGTTATTTCTTTACAGCGCCAGAGGCCCAGTTTGATCCTGACTCTGGGTGCTGTCTGTACTCAGTTTGTACGTTATCCCCGTGACCGCGTGGGTTTTCTCCGGGATCTCTGGTTTCCGCCCACACTCCAAAGACATACAGGTTTGTAGGTTAATTGGCTTGGTAAAATTGTAAATTGTCCCTAGTGTTAGTGGTGGTGTTATTGTGCGGGGATCACTGGTCGCGCGGACTCGGTGGGCAGAAGGGCCTGTTTCTGCGCTGTATCTCCAATCTAAACTAAACTAAGCAAGTCCCACCTGCCTGTGTTTGGCCCATATCCCTCTCAACCTTTCCTATCCATGTACCTGTACTAACATATTTTAAATGTTCATAGTATCTGCCTCAACTACCTCCTCTTGCAGCTCATTCCATCCACCCAGCACTCTGTGTGGAAAAGGTTGCCCCTCGTGTTCCGATTAAATCTTTCCCCTCTCACCTTAAACCCATGACCTCTGGTTCTTGATTCCCCTGCCCTGCGTAAAAGACTCTGTGCTAGTTCAAATTTATTCAGATTGGACAGGCCAACGCAGGGAGACTAATGGCCTTTCGGGTGGTTGTCATAAAGTCTTTGTTTATAATTAATGTTTAGATCAAATAAGGAAAGAAAGGCACTTTAAATTTAGACAGAACTGGGGCTGAAACAATGCATTTCATTGTATGATGGTAAAGGAAATGCTGTCTTCAGAACTCCTTTTAAAATCTACTACACTGTTCTAGAGTCAAATTTCCAGTAAATGTTTTATTATTATTAATGTTTAGTGTTTTCTGAGTCATTCGTAACTGTCACTGTATACCATGTTGTTACTTGTGGGCGGAGCACCAAGGCAAATTCCTTGTATGTGAATACATGGCCAATAAACTTACTTACTTTCTTTGAGAAAGGTGAGTGAAAATGCATAATGCTATGTGTTTTAAGGGTAAAAAAAACTAGCAAAGGATTGAAATGTAGATTGAGCTTGAATTGTTCGATATTCACAGGAACTCTTCTCACCAATATACTTTTATTACATCTATCTTTATATTATTATGTATCTGGCTGAATTTTCGCCACCCCCAGCTTTTTTGCATCTCTCGACATATTTTACAAATAAAGGGGTAAATTTACCTTTCTTTTAAAGTAATTAATTGATTGATTGAAATACAGCATAGAAACAGACCCTTTGGCCCTCCGAGTCCACGCCGACCATCGATCACACACTCACACTAATGTTATCCCACTTCCGCATCCACTGAGTCTCTGGTGTTGTGAGGCAGAAGCTCTACCAGCTACACCTCTGTACCACCTTTCAAAAGCAAATTAAAAGTATTCATAAACAAAGACAAATGCTGTTGTTTGAAATCTTTTTTAGGGGAAGGCAGTTCGTTCAAAACAAAAATGAGCAAAATTAAAAAACTAGAACTTAAAAACAAATAGGTAACCTGATTTCTGGATCGAGGAAATATCTTTGTCTCACCGGGCGGCACAGCGGTGTAGCAGCACCAGAGACCCGGGTTCGATCCTGACTACGGGTTCTGTCTGTACGGAGTTTGTACGTTCTCCCCGTGAACTGTGTGGGTTTTCTCTGAGATCTTCGGTTTCCTCCCACACTCCAAAGACGTACAGGTTTGCAGGTTAATTGGCTTGGTATAAATGTAAATTGTCCCTAGTGTGTGAGAGATGGTGTTAGTGTGCGAGGATCGCTGGTCGGTGCAGACTCGGTGGGTCGAAGGGCCTGTTTCCACTCTGTATCTGTATACTAAACTAAACTCTGTTGAATCAAGTGGAGAGTATATTCCTCTCAGATGGAATTGCTGCAACTTTGCACTCTTACTCTGGACTCCGTGATGTTACTGCCCAAAATCCCAATGTGTTTCTTTCCACTCGTGTACATGGCTTTTTTAGCACAATTGATACGGCTCGCTGGAGTTGTTCCTGACCATTCATAACTTCATTGCTGTGTTTGTCCAAAAATCGTCCTGTCACAAAGATGGTTAGCTTTCACCTCAATAAAATGGCCTTTGATTCAACTTAAACATCTATTATCTCCAGACTTTTGTTATGAATTTGTCCCAGATCAAACACTGCACTCCAAGCCGCAGGATGTTTACAAGAGGGCAGAGAAAAGTTATCATTGCCAAAGTGAACTAGTTTGGACATGTCCCAGTGCAGTCAGCATTGATAAAGGTGACAGAATGTAAAACCTGGGCTGATTTGACCTACTGGTGAAAAATACACAGTGCGTGGCTTTCTCTGCACAAGAGTCTGACGAACCCTAACTGTTCCAGGTCAGAGACATGAACGTTGATAGGTGTAGGAAGGAACTGCAGATGCTGGTTTAAACCGAAGATAGACACAAAATGCAGGAGTAACTCACCGGGACAGGCAGAATCTCTGGATAGAAGGAATGGGTGATGTTTTTGGTCGAGACCCTTCTTCAGACATGCTGCCTGTCCCACTGAGTTACTCCAGCATCTTGTGTCTATCTGAAAGCTGATAAGGATGTTTTGCCCAGATGACAGCATGTAGAAGAATGAGAAGTAGTGTAGGTGAATTATGTGCCGGTCATTTTAGTAATTCTGCATGGACCAGGCGAAGAAGGATTTGCAGGTTAATTGGCTGCTGTAAATTCCCCCTAGTGTGTAGGGAGTGGATGCGAAATGGGATAACATAGAACTAGTATGAAAGGTTAATCGATGGTCAGCGGGGACTCGGTAGGCCTAAGGGTCTGTTTCCATGCTGTATACTAAACTAATTTGTCCTGGTGCAGAGTCTCAAGTCAAAACGTCAACTGTCCCTTTGCCTCAGCTTGATGTGCTGAGTTACATCAGCAAATTATTTAAGAAGGAACTGTAAATGCTGGAAAATCGAAGAAAGACAAAAATGCTGGAGAAACTCAGCGGGTGAGGCAGCATCCATGGAGCGAAGGAAATAGGTAACGTTTCGGGCCAAAAACCTTCCTCAGACTGAAGAAGGGATTCAGCCCAAAACGTTGCCTATTTCCTTCGCTCCATAGATGCTGCCTCACCCGCTGAGTTCCTCCAGCATTTTTGTCTACCTTCCATCAGCAAATTATTGTTTTTACTCCAGAGTCCAGCATCTGTAGTCTCCTGTGTCTCTGAAGAAGTTGTCCATGCATGGTTCAAATCCATTGGTTAATTTTATCCATTGTATTTTTACAGTATAAAAATATGGAACCACAGAAGTAGTGAAGACACTGACTACAAGCAAAATAATGAAGATAGTCAAGATATTGGCTGGTACCAAAGCTGGAAAATTAAGAGAAAACAGCCTAAACACTTAATGATTTACTTAGCATGGGACATTTATGCCCTGTTCGGTCACTGTAAAGATCTATACGAGAGACAAACATGAAAGAGGAAAGGATAGTTGGTGTGTCCTTGGAATGCAGAATTTTTTGGATGTCCGTGAGGCATTTTTATTTTTGAATTTAGAGTATTTATATTACATTTGTTATTAAACTTGTGGTTTTATCACTGATGCTAACCATTTTCGCACCAAAATACAGTTCTCATTTGGGAGCCAAAGAGTCAAGAGTGTTTATTTGGCGTATGCACCAGAAATGAACCAGAACATTGAAATCCTTACTTGTTATACAGGCACATTAGATTAAAAAACAACAATAAATGTATATTAAATTATCAATTTTTCTAAGTAAACTAGAAAATGATATGTCCAAAGGCTTAAGAAGATAGTAAATCCTGGGCCTAGTAAGGAAGGTTTTTGGACCTTTGCCTTCATCGGTCAGGGTTTTGATTATCGAAGTCGGGGCATTGATAAAAAATGTTGGAACATTGCATAACAACATTTAAAAGACACTTGGAAAGGTACATTGATAGGAAAGGTTGAGAAGGATATGGGCCAAATGCAGGAAAATGAACTAGCTTAGATGAGGCATCTTGATTTGGGTTGAAGACCAAAATACATGGAGCAACCATAATACCGCAAAGTCCATAGTGGTTCAATGCTGAGATAGGATTGTGGTAAAGGTTGTGCAGAGTGATTCAAGAACCTAATGATTCAGGGGAAGAAACTGTTCTTGGAGGTGATAATTCACAGACTCTTGAAACTTCTTCCTAACAGTAACAGCGAGAAGCGAGCGTGTCCAGGGCAGTGTGGGTCTCTGATGATATTAGCTGTCTTCTTGAGGCAACACCGCCTATGGATCCCATCGGTGGTGGGGAGACCAGTACCCATGATGGACCGGGCAATGTCAAGTCAAGTCAATTTTATTTCTATAGCACATTTAAAAACAACTCTCGTTAACCAAAGTGCTTTACATCAGTGCAGGTACTAACATGCTACATACAATGGTACATAGATCTAACAATACATACATAAATACATACATATAGCGCTCCATCAGATGACCTCAAGAAACGCTTGTGAGAAG
Organism: Malacoraja senta; assembly: GCA_038087875.1. Lineage (NCBI taxonomy): Eukaryota > Metazoa > Chordata > Chondrichthyes > Rajiformes > Rajidae > Malacoraja > Malacoraja senta. The sequence continues at coordinate 28,227,007 of CM075982.1, forward strand.
AAATAGGTTTTAAGCCTAGACTTTAATGTCCACCACTTTATCTGTTGTTGAACGTTTCAATTTCCAATACAGTCTGCGATGTACCCAGTCTGTATAGTCTCCTTTGTACACTTGTCGAAGAATAGAATATTTGGTGAATTATTCAAAATCTGGAGGAGTAGAGCTGTTAGTTTCCAACATGTGAAAATATTTCTAAACTATTGAAGACCATTAAAATTTGAAAAAGAGAAATCTTAATCCAAATTTAAAACCAGAACCTAAAAACAAGTAAATAACTACTTAAACACAAAATGCTGGAGTAACTCGGTGGGACAATCACTGGAGACGTATCGTTGACACTGATATTGCAAAACCCTCTCAATCCACGGCTAGGATGTGTGAGCATCTTCTCCCAGGACAACATGTCCATTATCAAAGCCCTGACCTCAATCGCATTTCACTATCTTGTGTGGAGTTTATAGGATGGCCACGTGAGTGTTTGACAGCACTGGGCCTCTACCCGCTGGAACTGAGGAGCAAGCTAAGAAAGGAAATCACGAGGGCAAAAAGGGGTCTGGAGATAGCATTGGCAAGTAATATTAAGGATAATCCCAAGAGGTTTTATGCACATTAAGGGAAATAGGGTAACCAGAGGGAGAGATTGGGACCCCTCAGGAGTCAAAGTGGACAACGCTGTGTCCCATGTCCCATCACTCTTAACAGACTCAATTTCTCTCGTCATCCAAGCTTCCTTAAGCCTATGCCTTGCCCTTTAAGGGGCTGTCCCACGGGCAGGCGATTCCATGCGGCAAGCGCGACCTAACCGGAAGCGGGGGCCGTGCGGGGACCACGCGGAGGTCGCAGGGCCGGTCCCACGTAGATCGCCGGAGCCTATGGAGTTGGTCCCGACACCGCGCGGGGCTCCGAAAAACTGACAGTGTTCAAAAATCCCGCGCGGCAACGGCTTCTGCCTCGACGCCGCGCGTGCCGCCTCGACGCCGCGCGCACCGTCTCGATGGAGTAGGCCTGGCGCGTGGCGTTGCGCAATGACGTCATCACCCGACGCCGCGCGACGTCCATCCACAGTCGGCCCGCCTTTTACCGGGTCACATTAAAACCGTTTCCGGTTAGGTCGCGCTCGCCGCATGCATTTGCATGTGGGACAGGCCATACGGTGATCACTCGGCCTCCGCGCGGCACCCGCTTCCTGTTAGGTTGCGCTTGCCGCATGAATTCGCATGCTCGTGGGACAGGCCGTACGGTGATCACTCGGCCCCCGCTTCCGGTTAGGTCGCGCTTGCCGCATGGAATCGCCTGCCCGTGGGACAGCCCCTTTACTCTTTCCTTATCTCACACATTGTCTTTTCATCTCTGGCCGTTGTTCACCCACCGAGTTTAGAAGGTTGAGGGGGGACCTCATTGAAACTTACAGAATAATGAAAGGCATAGATAGAGTGGATGTGGAAAGGATGTTTCCACTGGTGGGAGAGTCTAGGACCAGAGGTCATAGCCTCAGAATTAAAGGGCGCTCTTTTAGAAAGGAGGTGAGGAGGAACTTCTTTAGTCAGAGGGTAGTTGATCTGTGGAACTCATTGCCACAGAGGGCTGTGGAGGCCAAATCAGTGGATATTTTAAAGCCATAGATAGACAAATTCTTGATTAGAACGGATGTCACTGGTTATGGGGAGAAGGCAGGTAAATGGGATTAGGAGGCAGAGATCAGCCATGGTTGAATGGCGGAGTGGACTCGAAGGGCCGAATGGCCTAATGCTACTCCTATAACTTGTGAACTTGTGATCCACAGGATTGATGCCAACCTCCCGAATCAAACTGAGGAAGGGTCCCGACCCGAAACGTCGCCCATCCATTCCCTCCACAGACGTGGCCTGTGCCACTGAGTTACTGCCGGACTTTGAGTCTTTGTGTCCCAAATCAAGCACTGCTCTCCGAATCCCGTGACCTTGGGATGCTTCCAAGTGGACAGAGAAAACACATGAAGATCCGCCACATTGTAAATGTTAATATGTTAGAAATGTCCTGGCACAGTCAGCGTTGATAAAGATAACACAAAGTAAAACGTGGGCTGATTTGACCTACTGGCGAAAAAAACAGTGTGATTTGAGTGACTTTCTCTGCACACTATTCTGATAACACCTTACTATCCTGAGTCAGACACATGAGTCTTGCATTGAATAGGGTATCTTGTGTAAACAATAGTGTAGAGCGAGGAATGGGAAGTGGCGTATGTGGATTATGTGCCGGTCTTTAGCCTTTAGACATAGAGCGTGGAAACAGGCCTTTTGGCCCACTAGGTCCATGCAAACCAGCGATCCCCGTACACTAGCACTCTCCGACACACTGGGGACAATTCACAATTTATAGAAGCCAATTAACCTACAAACCTGTACGTCTTTGGAGTGTGGGAGGAAACCGGAGCACCAGTGATGTGATCCAACTCTCTTCATTCCCAGCATATCCAAAAGTCTCTTGAACGCCACTATTGTATCTGCCTCCACCACCACCACCCATGACAACACGTTCCAGGTACTTGTCACCCTCTGTGTGTAAAAAAAATGTCCCACATATCTCCTTTAAGCTTTTCCCCTCTTACCTTTATGCTTTGCCCATCTAGTTTTGGACATTTCCATCCTGGGAGAAAATGGTCTGACTTTCTATCATATCTATGTTGGTCTTAACTTTATACACTTCTATCAGGTCTCCCCACAACCTCCCACGATCCAGAGAAAACAATCCAAATCTGTCCAACCTCTCCCTGTCGCTAATACCCACTAATCAAGGCAAGTACCCCCATTCTGGTAAACCTCTGCACCGTTTCCAAATTCTCCACATTCCTCTGTATTGGGCCGATTGGAAATGCACACAACACTCCAAATGTGGCCTAACCAAGGTTCACTAAACCTGCAACATGGCACCCAGACTCTTATGCTCAATGCCCTAACCAATGAAGGCAAGCATGTCATACTGAAGAACGGTCTCTACTCAAAACGTCACCCATTCCTTCTCTCCACAGATGCTGCCTGTTCCGCTGAGTTACTCCAGAATCTACCCTCATCATATCAGACAGCTTCTTTACCACTTCATCTACTTCTGTTGCCCCTTACAGGCACCTGTGGACTTGGACACCAAGATCCCTCTGTACATCAATGCTGTTAAGGATCCTGCCATTGCCAATATACTTTCCCCTTACATTCGACCTCGCATGGATCAAATACAGTGTTTAAGTTTGTCTATTATATTTTTACTGTATAAAAATATGAAACAACAGTTGCAGTAAAGACTCACACTACAAGCCAAGTAATAAGGATAGACCAGATGTTGGCTGGTACCAAAGCCGGAAAGTTAAGAGAAAATAGTGCCCAAACATTTAAGTGGTGACTTACCATGGGACATTCAAGATCAATAGGAATTTGGTCACCGTATATACACTGGAATCTATATAGTTAACAAACATGAAAGAGCAATAACTAGATGGTTAAACATAGACCATAGAAGTATAGCACAGGCCAAGTGGCCCACAATGTTTGTGCCGAACCTGATGGCAAGTTAAACTGCTCTCATTTGCCTGTACATGATCCACATCCCATCTATTCCCTGCACTTCCATGTGCCTATACAAAAACCTCTTAAACACCATTGTATCTGCCTCCACCACTTCACCTGGCAATGTGTTCCTGGCTACTCTCTGTGTAAAAAAACTTGCCCCACACATCTCCATTAAACCTCCCCCCTTTCACCGTATAGCTTTGCCCTCTAGTGTTGCACATGTCCATCCTGAGGGAAAAGGATCTGACTGCAAGTTGGTGCGCTCTTGGGATGGAGAACGTAGAAGTCAAGGAGGCAGGTCTCCACAACCCCCTGCCTCCACATCCCCCTTACAATCAGTCGCAAGAAGGGTCCCGACCCAAAATGTCACCTATCCATTTTCTCCAGAGATGCTGCCTGAACCGCTGAGTTACTCCAGCACTTTGTGTCTATTTTAGCCCCCTCCAGCTTCCCCTTCAGATCTCTTATGACCGTGAGAAGACGTTAAGTGAGGGTTTAAAATGATTTGCACTTCATAACCTGAAATTCATTAATACAAGGAAATCGGCATTCTGCTGAGTTCATCCAAAGTTGTTTAACATAAGGCAGATGCTGCATATACAGCATCTTCTGTTAATGATTTATCCAATGAGTTAATGGTTAAACTGTTCCTTTGATTGTTGTCACAGAAAAGGTATCTTGTGTACCATTTTTATCTTAACACAATGCGCCATGTATACTTTTAAAAATCATGAACTCTACTGAACAAATAACAAAGTTCTGAGGAACTCATCTGTGGAGGGGATGGGACCGAAATTGAACCCTTCCGCCAAAAGGAGTAGGAGTGGAGCAAGCTGGCATGGAAAGTTTCGGGCCGGGCAAAGCTTGTGGATGCAGGTGCGGGGGGGGGGGGGGGGGGGGGTGGGAAGATTAGCAGTGGTGGCGATAGTGGCAAAGGTTAGAGGTGGAAAGTTCAGTTTAATTTATTACCACGTGTACCAAGGTACAGTGAAAAGTTTTGTCGTGTGCTAATCAGTCAGCTGGACGACAATACATGATTACAATCGAGCCACTTACAGTGAATAGAGACATGATATGGGAATAATGTTGAGTGCAAGATAAAGTCTGATCAAAGATAGTCCCGATGGTCACCAATGAGGTAGACAGTAGCTCAGGACTGCTCTCCGGTTGTGGTAGGATGATTCAGTTGCTGATAACAGATGGAAGAAATTGTCCTTGAATCTAGTGGTGTGCGTCTTCGCACTTCTATGACTTTTGCCCGATGGGAGAGGGGAGAAGAGGGAGTGGCCAGGATGCGACTCATCCATGATTATGCAGCTGGCCTTGCCGAGGCAGCGTGAGGTATAAATGGATTCAATGGAAGGGTGGTTGGTTTGTGTGATGGTGTGGGCTGTGCCCACAAAAAGGAGGCAAAAACGTGTCAGATAAGGAAATTATCTGTCTGATAAGGGATTTCTTGATTAGTAAGGGTGTCAGGGGTTATGGGGAGAAGGCAAGAGAATGGGGTTAGGAGGGAGAGATAGTTCAGCCATGATTGAAAGGCGGAGTAGACTTGATGTAATTATATGTTATGTTGGGTAGTATGCAACCCAAGCAGAATTTTTAGTTTAGTTTACTGTAGAGATACGGCGCAGAAATAGGCCCTTCAGCCCACCGAGTCCGTGCCGATCAGCGATCACTAACACTATCCTCCACACTAGGGCCAATTTACATTTATACCAAACCAATTAACCTACAAACCTGTACATCTTTGCAGTGAGGGAGGAAACCGGAGCTTCCCAAAAACCCACGAAGGCCACGGGGAGAACATACAAACTCCGTACAGACAGCACCCATAGTCAGGATCGAATCTGGATCTCTGGTGCTGTAAGATAGCAACTCTACCGCTGCGCCACCATGCCGCCCATAATATGAGATATTATTCCTTCAGCTTGCATGTGGCCTCACTTTGGCAGTGAGAAGGCCCAGGACAGGAAGGTCAGTGTGGGAAAGACACAGAATGCTGGAGTAACTCAGCGGGTCTGGCAGCATCCATGGAGAACATGGATAGGTGACTTTTTGGATCGGGACACTTCTTCAGACTGATTGCAGAGATGGGGAGTAAGAAAACTCGACTACAGCCAGAAGAATCAAAGCCTTCTGCACTTCTCCATTGTGGTTACTGGACAATCTTTAGTCAATCTTCAGTATCTCTAGAGTGTAGTTAATCTGTGGAACTCATTGCCACAGAGGGCTGTGGATATTTTTCAGGCAGAGATAGACAAATTCTTGATTAGAACGGGTGTCGAGGGTTGTGGGGAGAAGGCAGGAAAATGGGAGTATGAGGCAGAGATCAGCCATGATTGAATTGGAGAGTAGACTCAATGGGCCGAATGGCCTAATTCTACTCCTATAACTCGTGAACAGTGGTTGAGTCTGGATGAAAACCTTGCACTTCACCTTCACTGTGTTTCCAATTATACACTTGCCAGGGTCATCCCAGGTCAAAATTCAACATTCAACTCGACTGGTTAGTCTTCTCATTTGTATTACAGAGACACGGTTTGTATGAAAATTAGAAGTAATTTGTGTCTGCAAATAACAGTCGTGGATCCTAAAGTTAAAAGACAGCCCATCCCAAAATAGCTCACTGTGTAAGAGCGAGGAATACATTTCAGTCTGAACAGCATTGGCTCTGTATACATCAGTATCAACATCAATATTTGAGTCGTCGAGACAGCGTAAGTGTCCGTGCTTGTTCACACGTGCGTTCTGTTTCATGTGAATGTGTGTGTCACTAATAAAAGCACCAGGGGAGCAGAAAGCTTCAAATAGTTGGCCAGTTAAAAGCAGTCAGCCATTGGGAACGCATTATTGCGGAGATAATCACAGGACATTCAGAGGTCCTTGAGATAATCGAGCAGACTTTTATAAAGGGGACATCATTGTTGACAAATTTGCTGGAGTTCTTTAAGGATGGAACATACAGAGTGGATGAATGGAGACCATCAGTGTGTGTCAGTCTTGGATTTCCAGAGTGGAGATACAAAGAACTGCAGGTGCTGGAATCCTGCGCAAAACACAAAGTGCGAGAGTAACCCATCGGGTCAGGCAGCATCTGTGGAGGGAATGAATACGTGGGAAGAAGGGTCTCGACCTGAAACATCGCCTGTCCGTTCCTTCCACAGATGATGCCTGACCCGCTGAGTTACTCCAACACTTTGGATTTCCAGAAGCCATTTGGTAAGATACTACTAAAAAGATATTACCCGGAACAAGTGCAGGATATTGGGATTAATAAGAGTGGATCACCAACAGAATAAAGAATTGGGCTGAATGGGTTTAAAGATAGACCCTGACAGAAAATGAGAGTGGATATTGGCTTAGTAATTCAAGATGTAGGTGGCTGGGTAGAGCTGAGAAGCACCAACGGATAGAAAACATTAGTGGGAGTTATACAGTATATAGACTTCCAAACTGTAGTGATAATATAGCCAATGGCTTCAAACAGGCAATAGGATATCCCTTTACAAAGTCATGCTGACTATCCCTCAATCAGCATCATGGAGGAAACATAAATACACTCACATTCTCCAATTTTACTTAACTACAACACTCTGCCCTTCTTTCTCTAAGCCCCCATTCTTCTCTCCTATTTCTCCCCTCCCCTTCCACCTACATTCCTAGCTCTGGCTTCACAATTTGCAACTCTTCAATCCTTTGGTCTCACACCGTCTGTTTTTTCATCCCCGGCCTTTTGCCATCACCTTCCTCACCTGTATCCACCTATTACCTGCCAGGCTTTGTCCTGCCCCTTCTCTCGTCCAACTTTCCTCCCACCCCCCCACCCCCCCCTCTCGATCCCCATTCAAAGTCTCAAGAAGGGTCCCATGTTCTCCGGAGATGCTGCCTGACCAGCTGAGTTACTTCTGCACTTTGCAGTGAAGTGGCGCAGTGCCTCACAGCACCAGGGACCCGGGTTCGATCTTGACCTTAGGTGCTGGTCTGTACGGAGTTTGTATGTTTTTCTGCACGGTTTTCTCCGAGTGCTCTCGTTTCCTCCCACATTCCAAAGACGTGCAGGTTTGTAGGTTAATTGCCTTCTGTAAATTCCTCCTGGTGTGTAGAATGCGAAAGTGGGATAACATAGAACTAGTGAATGGGTGATCAATGGACGATGTGGACTCAGTACGTTGAAGAGCCAGTTTCCACGCTGGGCCTCTGGACTAAACTAAACTTTGTGTCTTCTTTGTAAACGATCATCTGCAGTTCCTTGTTTCTAAAAGTGTTCTGGTCATCACCACATTGCTGCTTGCATGTTGGTCTATATTAATAAACCATCTAGAATGCTTCGGCCGGGAGCACTGTGGTGCCGCTGCTGCCTCCCAGCTCCAGGGTTCGATCCTGACCTCGGGCGCTGTCTGTGTGGAGTTTGCACGTTTTTCCTATGACCGCGTGGGTTTCCTCCGGGTGCTCCAGTTTCCTCGAAAATCCTGAAGACGTGCGGGTTTGTAGGTGAATTGGCCTCTGTAAAATTGTCCCGAGTGTGTAGGGAGTGGATGATGAAGTGGGATAACATAGAACTAGTGTGACCGGGTGATTGTTGGACAGCATGGACTCAGTGGGCCGAAGGGCCTGTTTCCATGCTGCATCAATCGATCAATTCAATATTCTATTGTAGTAAACTCCTATCATCGTGCGTCTGTTGGACAATTGGGCGGTGGCCTTTCCCCGACAGCAGGCCTGGCTGTTCTGTTCTGTTCTGTTGTTTTGCACAATCCCGCAGGCATTGCCACTTTCATTTCACTGTACATCTTGTATGTGTATGTGACAAATAAAGTTGACTTGACTTGACGTGACTTGACTTGGCTCGCCTGCCGCAGAACCGGGAACCCGCATGAAGAGGGAGCCACCGAGCCCGGCCTCTGCTTGCCTTCAAAGACCAGGGAACCCGAGAGGAGGGTGGAGGGAGTCGGCGACGGTGGGCGCAAGAACAAAGGGCTGGTAAGAGGATGAACCATGGTCTTACCTTCCACGCCCTCAAGGTGCCCCCAGGGCGCGAAGGCTGAAAGTGGCCGGGCGAGGAGAGGGACGATGGTTCGCTGGATGATCCAGATGGAGACGACGGCTGCAACGGACCTTCATGGCCAGCTGCAGGTGGACTTTGAAAATGGCGCTAAACCTGCCGACTCTTGCATATGGGCGGCACGATGGCACAGTGCTGGTGGCACAGTTGCTGCCTCGCAGCGCTAAAGACCCGGGTTCGATCATGACTACGGGTGCTGTCTATGCGGAGTTTGTACGTTCTCCCCATGACCTGCGTGGGTTTTCTTCGGGAGCTTTGGTTTCCTCTCACACTCCAAAGACGTGCAGGTTTGTACGTTAATTGGCTTGGTATAATTGTAAATTGTCCCTAGTGTGCGTAGGATAGTGTTAGTGTGCGGGGATCTCTGGGCAGTGTGGGCCGAAGGGCCTGTTTCCACGCTGTATCTCTAAACAACACCAAACTAAACCAAATTTCATACTTAATCTGGGATTGTGTTTATGTGTAGTGACAATTTACTGTACTGTATGCAAAAGCAAGAATGTCACTGTACCTCAGTACATGTAATAGTAATAGTAATAGTAATAGTAATAGTAATAGTAATAGTAATAGTAAGGAATCATGTGTGCACTTCTCCACTTGTGCTCACTTGCACATCTCTGATTACTACTCTCACCCTCCAGAGGTGGCGCTGTCTGTGGCTGCCAAAACCCGAGGCTCCATAGTTGGGTTCCCAAACACCACCAACTTTCTCTCCCCCATTTAGATCCAGTCTTGGACTATTTTTAGTCATCTGGCCCCATAGCCATTTTCGTGGCATGTTGTCAAACCTTGCTTAATCTTTCTTCTTGGATGCCTCAGGTTGTTATAGTACCGTAATCAACGATCCCCGCATATTAACACTATCCGACATACACTAGGGACAATTTACACTTATAGAAAGCCAATTAACCTACAAACCTATACGTCTTTGGAATGTGGGAGGAAACCAAAGATCTCGGAGAAAGCCCACGCGGTCACTGGGAGAACGTACAATCTCCGTACAGACAGGACCCGCAGTCAGGATCAAACCCGGGTCTCTGACGCTAAAAGGGCTGTAAGGCAGCAACTCTACCACTTCACTACCATGCCACCCCAGGGCTGCCAACTCTCACGCTTTCAGCGTGAGAATCACGCCTTGGAGCAAATTCTCACGCCCTCATGCTCATGACCGAGTTCTCACGCTGAGTTCAGTCCCTGCACAGTTTGTCCCTTTGCGCCGCGTGCCAGGGATCTGCACGGTCTGGCGAAGCGCGTCGGTTGCCGGCTGTGAGTGACGTCTTCTCTCTTGGTTGGATGTACAGCCGCCGGGTGTCAGCAGCTCTATGTGCCGGCTGTGAGCGCTGCGCTGCCGGCCGCTGCTGCAGCCTCGCTCCCTCCCTCCCTCCTGCCCTGCAACTCACACGGCAGCGCCATCGCCGCCAATCCACGCTGCACCGTGCCCGCCAGACTCCCCATTGGGCGGCCGGGGAGAGAGAGGGAGGGGGGGAAAGAGAGAGAGGGAGGGAAAGGAAAAAAGGGAGGGATGGAGGCAAAGCGAGACAAGGGGAGGGAATGTAGAAAGGGGATGAAGGAAGGAAAGGAGAAAGTGGAGAAAGAGGGAGGGGGAGGAAAGAGGGAAGGATGGGGGCAGGAGGGAGGAAGGGGTGGATGGAGGGAGGGGGAAGAAATGGTGTGTGCGTGTGTGCTTGTGTGTCTGTCTCCCTGTGTGTGTCTCCTTGTGTGTGTGTGCCTCCCTGTGTGTGTGTGTGTGTCTCCCTGTGTGTGTGTGTCTCCCTGTGTGTGTGTGTCTCCATGTGTGTGTGTGTCTCCCTGTGTGTGTGTGTCTCCCTGTGTGTGTGTGCGTGTCTGTGTGTCTCCCTGTGTGGGTGTGTCCCTGTGTGTGTGTGTCTCCCTGTGTGTGTGTGTCTCCCTGTGTGTGTGTGCGTGTCTGTGTGTCTCCCTGTGTGTGTGTGTCTCCCTGTGTGTGTGTGCGTGTCTGTGTGTCTCCCTGTGTGTGTGTCTCCCTGTGTGTATGTGTGTCTGTGTGTGTGTGTGTCTCCCCGTGTGTGTGTCTGTCTGTCTCCCTGTGTGTGTGTGTGTCTGTCTCACTATGTGTGTGTGTGTGTGTGTGTGTGTGTCTTCCTTTGTGTATGTGTCTCCCTGTGTGTCTGTTGTCACATCCTGGCCTTAGACAGGGCTGCCAACCCTCACGCTTTGAGCATGAGAGTCACGCATTTCAACCAATGCTCACGCTGATGACAGAATTCTCACGCTGTCTTCAGTCCCTGCACAGTTTGTCTCTTTTGCGCCACATCACAGTGATCTGTGCAGTCTGGGGAAGCGCGTCAGTTGGCGGCTGTGAGTGACGTCGCATCTCTTCTCTTCACTTCTTTCTTGGTTGGATGTGCAGCTGCCGACAACATGAAGCAGCCGGAGATAGAACTAACCAGGTGAATTGGTTGTAAAACATGGGGGGGACCACCATGAGGCCAAACATCTAGGACACGGTTCGGCAACCTACGGCACACGGGCCGAATCCGGCCCGTAACCCGAAAAACCGCGGGGTTTTTTTTCAATTCGTTTTCACGGGGTCGGAGCAGGCGAGCCAACCTGAGAACTGCAGCCAGTCCCTGGGACGCGAGCTGGTCTGGGAATGGCAGCCAGTCCCTGGGCACGCAGAATGCCAACTTGATCATTATGGACAAATTGGGCCAGCCATGTACATGTTGTATAACTATGACTCTATGCAGATCTGAATGGGCTTAGAATGACCATTTAAGCAAAATTGCCCTCACTTTCCCCATTTTGATTCTTGAGATTAATATCCCTTTGCTCTGTTAACAGCGTTAAAGTACTTATGAGGTAGAGTCAGGAAAGGGAACATGTTATTTTATTTTGGTTTGCTTTAATTTGTTAGTTGATTTTTTGTTGCCTGCCATAATTTCTGAAATGGTCTTAATGTAACTTAACTGTTATAAAGCAGTAATAAGTGATTTTTGTCCAAACAATTGGAACTTGCATAAAATGTTTGCGTTATTAGCAGGGCTGCCAACTCTCACGCATTGAGCGTGAGACTCATGCATTTCACAAAACTCTCATGCTCTCACGCTGATCACAAAATTATATAATGAGAATCTAACCAAACTCAAGTACAATAGGTAGAGTGAAGGATAAACTATGAATGTGTTCTATTTAACAAGACAATTTATTTTTCAGGGCTGAAGAAGGGTCCCGACTTGAATCAGCACCTATCCATATTCTCCCGAGATGCTGCCTGACCCATTGCGATCCAGCATTTTGTGTCTCTTCTTTGGATTCTTTTAATTCTTTTTTAATAGTCTATTATTAGTGTCATAGAGTCATACAGCATGGAAACAGGCCCTAACTTGCCCAATCCGACCAACATGCCCCATCTACACTAATTGCACCTGCCTGCTTTTGGCCATATTCCTTTAAACCTATTCTATCCATGTAGATGTAGAGATAATACAGCATGGAAACAGGCCCTTTGGCCCATCGAGTCCGTGCCGACCAGCAATCACCCGTACACTAGCCGTATCCTACATACTATGGACAATTTTTACCAAAGTCTAATTAACCTACAAACCTGGGAGGAAACTGGAGCACGCGGATCAACACACACACAGTCACAGAGAGAACGTACAAACTCCGTACAGACAGCACCCGTATCCAGGATCGGCGCTGTAGGGCAGCAAGTCTACCACTGTGCCACCCCTCTTTTTGGTCTCTATGGATCAGTGGTTCTCACCTGTTAAATGGTTAAATGAAAGCCCTACTAATTCCACACAGTATCCACCCTCCCCAGTTGTATGGAAGCAGACTGGATCACAGCTTTTAAGAGATACTGGCTGACCTGCTGAGTTACTCCAGCACTTTGTGTCTATTTTTAAGGACAATCTGCGGGATTGAAAAAACAAGTATCAGGAAGTGTTCCGTTTTTGCTTTTCACTAACTGGCAATTTGTGCGAGTATTTAAATGGACAGTGCCTCACCTTACCCAGGGATGGTTTACTTAAAAATGAAATAATTGTTCTGTTATGGGTTGCTTTTGTAACGTGATCGTATCTCATCTTGCCTATGGGTGCCAATTAAAGTAGAGTCTCTCATTACCTGTAACTGTTAAAAGCAACAATGTGATTCCACAGATCCGCATTTGAAAGGCATTTCACCCAGCTGTATTGGGAAGGTGCAAAAGATGGAACTGCAGATGCTGGAAAATCGAAGGTACACAAAAATACTGGAGAAACTCAGCGGGTGCAACAGCATCTATGGAGCGAAGGAGATAGGCAACGTTTTGGGCCGAAACCCTTCTTCAGACTGATGGGGGGGGGCATCTCTGGACTGTAGAAGGGTCCCAACCCAAAACATTGCCCATCCATGTTCCCCATCAGTCTGAAGAAGGGTTTCGGCCCGAAACGTTGCCTATCTCCTTCGCTCCATAGATGCTGCTGCACCCGCTGAGTTTCTCCAGCATTTTTGTGTACCTTGGGAAGGTGCAACATTGCTATATAAAGTGGCCTTCTCTGTATGTGGCAAGCACACACACACATATCACAATGACAATGATTCTCTCTGGTTTGGGGACAGAAGCCTTCTCAATTTGGAGCCAAGGACTCAGGGGATAGCACAGTGGCGCAGCGGTAGAGTTGCTGCCTTTCAGCGCCAGAGACCCGGATTCAATCCCGACTCTACGGGTGCTGTCTGTAGGGAGTTTGTGCGTTCTTCCGTTGACCGTGTGGGTTTTCTCTGGGTGCTCGGGTTTCCCCCCACACTCCAAAGACGTACAGGTTTGTAGGTTGATTGGCTTCAGTAAAAATTGTAAATTGTCCCTGGCGTGTACGGGAGATCGCTGGTTGGCGTGGACTCGGTGGGCTGAAGGGCCTATTTCCACGCTGTATCTCTAAAGTCCAAAAACAAAGTCCAAAGACACACACCCACTCTCCCCAGAGTGAACAGAGGAGGATGCATTTAAAGAGGCAGCAAAGACCAACTCTTGGGCAGTCTGGATACCGGAGGGTGGGATGGTGTTGGAATTGCCGAGCTCCTCATTTAAAACCTTCTTGTCTTCTTGGTTCAGCTAGATGATAGCTTGGGTCTACAAAAGAAGACACAAAGTGCTGGAGTAACTCAACGGGGTCAGGAGGCATCTCGGGAGAACATGGATGGGCAATGTTTTGGGTTGGGACCCTTCTACAGTCCAGAGATGCTGCTTGCCCCGTTGAGTTACTCTTCTTTTCTAAAGCAGCATCTGCAGTTCCTTGTATCTACATGGCTTGGGTTCAGTTCAGCGATACAGCATGGAAACAGGCCGCTTGGCCCACAGAGTCCTTGCTGACCAGCAATCACCCGTACACACCCATTCTATGTTATCCCACTTTCTCATCCACTCCCTTCACACTAGGGGCAATTTACAAAGGCAAATTAACCAACAAACCTACACGTCTTTGGGATGTGTGAGGAAACCGCAACACCAGGAGGAAACCCACACGGTCACAGGGAGAACGTGCAAACTCTACAGTGACAGCACCCGAGGTCAGGATTGAACCCAGGTCTGTGGTGCTGTAAGGCAGCAACTCTATCACTGCGCCATATTGTCTCCCTATAGTCACTGGGTTGTGACTATGAATCAGCCTGCTTTCCCCGACCCACAATTGATTGTGCATTGGCTGCTGTTTGATGCTGGGTAGAACATTTATCAGGCCTCGCACTGATGGAGGGGTTACATGTCGAGCTTCACATGAGCAGGTTGGTTTTTTTGAACGACATTTAACGTGGGGAGAATGGTAATAGACTGCAAGAGGTTGAGGGGGCAGACAGGTAAAAAAAATGAAATTTAATATAGAGAAGTATGAAGATGAATGATGCGAGGCAGTGTAAACTCAACGGCACTGTTTAAATTCTTGTACAGGAGCAGAAAGATCTGGGTGCATTTGTGCATAAATCTTTAAAATTGGCAAGACACGAGCATATGGATAATAAAGTGTATGGGATCTAGGTATTCTTAGAGACAGTCCAAAGGTTATGTTGAACCTCTACAACATTAGTTTAGAGATAGAGCATGGAAACTCACCCTTCTGTCCCACTGAGTCCATGCCGACCATCGATCACCCGTTATCCCACTTTCTCATCCACTCCCTACATGCTTTACAGAGCCAAATTAACCCGCATGTCTTTGGGATGTGTGAGGAAACTGGGGTACCTGGAGGAAACCCACGAGGTCACAGGGAGAACGTGCAAACTCCACGCAGACAGCACCCGAGGTGAGGATCGAAGCGGGGTCTCGCACTGTGAGGCAGTGGCTCTACCACTCTGCCACGATGCCGCCCAAATTCCTTAAGCTTCTGGAGAAATAATCTGCAGGGATATGCAGAAGAAACAGGCAATGAGCCGAATCAGATTGCTCTCCATGGAACTGAATACAGACGCGATAGATTAGTGCCATGACAATATTATGATTTAAATGTTGAATTTATTCAGAGCGATTTTTCTTCTTCTCTCTCTCAATTTGAGTGTTTTAATGAGCCTTAGTTTCTGTAATTAACTAGTTGGATCTGTATATTTTTTTGTAAAGATCCTGTCCTCCGTTGCAAAATGGACGCTTATTATTTGCCATATGGCGGTTGATACCAGTACGGGTGGCGCAGCGGTAGAATTGCTGCCTTACAGCGCCAGAGACCCAGGTTCGATCCTGACTACGGGTGCTTGTCTGCACGGAGTTTGTACGTTCTCAACGTGACCTGTGTGGGTTTTCTCCGAGATCTTCGGTTTCCTCCCACACTCCAAAGGCATACAGGTTTGTAAGCTAATTGGCTTGGGTATAAATGTAAATTGTCTCTAGTGTGTGTAGGATCGTGTTAGCGTGCGGGGGATCGCTGGTCGGCACAGACTCGATGGGCCGAAGGGCCTGTTTCCGTGCTGTGTCCCTAAAACTAAAACTAAAATCTGAAGTTGGAGTGTGTCAAGATGTTGTGAGATGTCATGTGTGGGTGTGTGGTGATGAAGAGGTAGCGATACTCATCAACTCAAACTATTGCCCAAGTCAATTGGTATTAATTCCTCTTAATGTCTGTGTACTTTTCATGTGATCATGACTGTTGATTTCATTTTCACACGGATGCAGCACAATCTTGCTTCACATCTTGAGATAACTTACCAAATATTACCGTGAAAAAGCTTAAATGTCCTTCTGATTCCTGTTTTTCACTAAACATGTTTTGATACTGGAGAGAATGAGGTTATAGAGAGAATTGGGATGCAATAATATAACCCGTCCCATGTAGGGAGGTCATGTTGCAGTTGTATAGGACGTCAGTGAGGCCGCATTTACATTATTGTGGTCAGTTCTGGACACCATGTTATAGGAAAGATGTAGTCAAGCTGGAATGGGTGCAGAGAAGATTTATGAGGATGTTGCTGGGACTCGAGTCAAGTCAAGTCAATTTTATTTGTGTAGCACATTTAAAAACAACTCTCGTTGACCAAAGTGCTTTACATCAGTGCAGGTACCAACGTGCGACATACAATGGTACATAGATGGTACATACATAAATACATACATACAGCGCTCCCTCAGAGGACCTCAAGAAACGCTTGTGAGAAGAAATAGGTTTTAAGTCTAGACTTAAAGGAGTCGATGGAGGGGGCAGTTCAGATGAGAAGAGGGATGCTGTTCCACAGTCTAGGAGCTGCAACCGCAAAAGCGCGGTCGCCCCTGAGCTGAAACCTAGACCGCGGGATGGTCAGTAACCCCAAGTCGGCCGACCTGAGGGACCTGGACGTAGAATGGTGGGTTAGCAGATTTTTGATATAGGTGGGGGCAAGCCCATTAAGGGCTTTGTATACATATAGGAGGAGCTTGAAATTGATTCTGTACCACATTGGGAGCCAATGGAGAGAGGCCAGAATCGGGGTGATGTGGTCCCTTTTACGGGTACCCGTCAGAAGTCTCGCTGCGGTGTTTTGGACCAATTGCAGGCGGGACAGGGATGATTGGCTGATGCCAGTGTAAAGGCAGTTGCAGTAATCAAGGCGGGAGGAGATAAATGCTTGGATGATCTTTTCAAGGTCGTCGAATTGGAGGAATAGTTTGATTTTAGCTATCGTGTGAAGCTGGCGGAAGCTAGCTTTTACCAGGGCATTGACTTGTTTGTCAAACTTCAATGCGGAGTCAAATATAACGCCAAGGTTTTTGACATGCGGTTTGAGTAAGGAGGTTAGGCTTTCTAGGCTGCCTGCTATTGTTTTGATGTAGTCCGAGGGACCGAGTAGGATGACCTGAGACTTGCTCTCGTTTAGTTGGGGGAAGTTCTGGGCCATCCAACACTTTATATCCTCGAGGCAGTGGATAAGGCTGAGTAGATTTGGTCGGTTGTTGGGTTTCAGGGAGAGATAGAGCTGTGTATCGTCTGCATAGCAGTGGAAGGAAATGCCGTGCCTTTGAATGACGGCCTATGGGGAGCATGTACAGGGAGAAGAGAATGGAGCCTAGGATGGAGCCTAGTGGAACCCCGCAGCAAAGGCTAGCTGGGGAAGAGAAATAGTTGCCTATGTTTGTAGAGAAACTCCTACCTTTGAGGTAGGAAACGAACCAGCTCAGGGCAGTGCCATCAATCCCAACCCCGTACTCGAGGGCCTGAGTTATAGCAGGAGGCTGAGCAGGCTAGGACTCTATTCCTTGGAGTGAAGGGCGATGGGTGGTGATTGGAGAAGTGTACAAAATTATGAGAGGAATAGATCGTGGAGTATAATGGCAGTCTTTACGATGGCTCCTACAGGGAGATACACAGATTTTGTGGCCCAGAATAGTAGGGTGGTAGGTGTATGGAACGAGTTTCCAGAGGAGGTAATTGTGCTGCTTTAATTTGTGAGCATTGATTGGCATTTACCTCTATACCGCTTACGTGCATGCATGCATTCTTCACTATCAACTATTCCATCAGTTGCCTCAGCCAGAACCAATGTCAATAGACCAAACAACCGTGAACAAAAGCCCAAGTTTTAAAAAGGAGGCAGCTCAGAATAAATTACAATGGGCGAGCAGAGAACTTTATCAATTTTATCCTTTTCTATGCCCTGAGATAAGTTCAACCAGGTTTATGCACCTCGAACGTCCAAGATAAGAGTGGAGTTCTTAAAAAGCTGGCACTCTCCCATCCCTTAAACTAAATACTGATCATCTTTACAGTTAGTCAACATTAAAATTCTTTCCAAGTCTTTGGAAACTACACCCGAGCCATAGAGTGTGGAAACAGGCCTTTCGGCCCAACTGCCTCACACTGACCACCATGCCCCATCCACATGAGTCCCACCTTATAACCATATAACCATATAACCATTACAGCACGGAAACAGGCCATCTCGACCCTTCCCCATTAGTCACATCTACCTGCACTCAGACCATAACCCTCCATTCCTTTCCCGTCCATATACCCATCCAATCTATTTTTAAAGGATAAAATCGAACCTGCCTCCACCACTTCCACTGGAAGCTCATTCCACACAGCTACCACTCTCTGAGTAAAGAAGTTCCCCCTAATGTTACCCCTAAACTTCTGTCCCTTAATTCTCAAGTCATGTCTGCCTGCGTCATATCAACACCTGCCTGCGTTTGCCCCATATCTCTCTAAACGAGTCCTATCCACCCACCACCCTCTGGGTGGAAAAATATACCCCTCAGGGTACCCATTAAATCTTCCCCCCCTTATCTTAAACCTATGTCCTCTGGTTCTTGATTTCCCTACTCTGGGCATTTACCTGCTCAAATCTTCTCATGATCTTGTAAAGCTCTATAAAAGTATCCCTCATCGCAGCTGGTAGAACTGGTACCTCACTGCGCCAGAGACACCCGCTTCAATCCTGACCTCGGCTGCTGTCTGTGTGGAGTTTGCACGTTCTCTCTGTGACCGCGTGGGTTTCCTCCGGGTTCACAGGTTTCCTCCCACATCCCAAAGACGTGCGGGTTGGTAGGTTATTTGGCCTCTGTAGATTGCCTCTAATGTGCAGGGAGTGGACGAGAGAGTGGGATAACATGGAACTAGTGTGAACGGCTGATCGATGGTCGGTCTGGGCTCTGTGACGAAGCACCTGTTACCCTACTATATCTTTCAACTAAAAACATTTAAATTTTCACGACTTTCACGAAAGTTCTAGGAGCAGAATTAGGCCATTCGCTACACACTTGCGGCCATTTACAGAGGGCCAATTAACCTACAAGCCCACAGGTCCTTCGGTTGTAGGAGGAAAACCACACGGTCACATGGAGAACGTGCAAACTCCACACAGTCCATGGCCAGGATTGAACCCATGGGCGGAAATCCTGGGGGGGGGATGGGGGGGTGGGGGGAGGGGGGGCACATCCCATCTGATGCTTTGAGAGGTGGGGGGCAATCCCCCCCATGTTTTGAAATCCAGACTTTATCAGCCGCTTTCTAAGGGCTGAATCGGCCTGTTCGCGGGGCCTTTCAGAGCCCGGCGCGGCTTAAAATCAAACTGCTGCATCGAGGCTCCCGATGTTGAAGCCCACGCCGGCCGATGAAAGGCCCCGCAAACGGGCCGATTCAAGCCCCACGATTCGGGGCGGACGAAGCTGCTGTTGCTGGAGTTCGGAGTCGGGCACCAACCAGGTCAGCTTCCGATGTTACCGTCCACAGCAAAGATACTAGAGCTCTATGATCTTTGGTCCACAGGGCCCACGGCCGAAGCCTCGCGTGTGTGCGCATGCGTTAGCACGTGCGTGTGCATGTGCGCATGCGTGCGTGCGGCCGCCAAGAAATTGTGTCCCCCCCCATGTTTTGATAGCGGTTTCCGTGCCTGATTGAAGCCAAGACTCTGTTGCTGTGAGGCAGCAGCTCTACCTGCTGCACCGCTATATTTTGCCTAGGTTGAATGCATAAACCGTGCCTGATTCTTTACGTGCAGTTTGTCATTTGTAATAAAGTATGGTGGTTTCAGAATGAGACAGACTGGGTGTGGGAACTTGCAAGTATTGAAAGCTTCCTAAACCTACTGGAAATAAAACTATCCTCATGCAGTCATTGAGCTTCCTTTGAAAGCCCAGACTTCCCCACAGAGTCATAGAGTCGTACACTGTGGAAACAGGCCCTTCGGCCCAACTTGCCCACGTCGACCAACATGCCACATCTACATTAGTCCCAAGCGCCTGCGTTTTGCTCATATGCCTTTAAACCTGTCCTACCTATGTACCCGTCTAAATGTTTCTTAAACATTGCGATGGTACCTGCCTCAACTACCTCCTACGGCAGCTCGTTCCATTCACCCACCACCCTTTGTATGAAAAAGTTACTCCTCGGATTCCTATTACATCTTTCCCTCCGCACCTTAAACCTATGTTCTCTGGTTCTTCGTTCCCCTACTCTGGGCAAAAGACTGTGCGTCTATTCCTCGTGATTTTGTACACCTCTATAAGATCACCCTTTATCCTCCTGCACTCCAAGGAATAGTGTCTTAGCCTGCTCAACCTCTCCCCATAGCTCAGGCCCACGAGAACTGGCAAACATCCTCGTAAATCTTCTCTGCACTATTTCCAGCTTGGCAACATCTTTCCTATAACATTGTGACCAGAACTGAACACAGTCCTCCAAATGTGGCCTCACCAATGTCTTATATAACTGTAACATGACCACCCAACTTCTATACTTAATACTCTGACTGATGAAGGCCAATGATGCCATAAGGTCATATGGTCATAAGTGATAGGAGCAGAATTCGGCCATTTGGCCCATCAAATCTACTCCGCCATTCAATCATGGCTGAACTATCTCTCCCTTCTAACCCCATTCTCCTGCCTTCTCCCCATACCCCCGGCACCCGTGCTGAAAACCTTTGTACCACCCTTTCTAACCGTGATGCCACTTTCAAGGAACTAAGTACCTGCACTCCTAGATCCCTCTGTTCCACTACACTACCCAGGGCCCTGCCCTTCATTCAAAGAATTCAATAACATTGACTGCGTCAAGTCACCAAAAGTGATCTCAAGTGGCTGTTTTTGTCATCCCAAAGGTTGGTGACCAAAGGAAGTTGTTCAAGCTCTGATGAGATCAATAAATAATATTTGTATTTGTGAGCACGATGAATCAGTTTCAACCAGTCTTCACTGGGATTGTTTGTACTTTGCTGAATTGATCGTATTTTGATCTCATTCTGGGTATTGCCCTTTCTGGACTTGTTGTCAGACTATGTCACCCATCCTTTGCACTGCAAATGTTAGTTTAGTTTAGAGACACAGCGCAGAAACAGGCCCTTCGGCCCACCGAGTCCACACCGACCAGCGATCCCCGCAGATTAACGCTATTCTACTAGGGACAATTTACATTTCACACCAAGCCAATTAGCCCACGAACCCCTGTACATCTTTGGAGTGTGGGAGGAAACCAAAGACCTCTGAGAAAACCCACATGGGTCACGGGGAGAACGTACAAATTGTGTACAGACAGCACCTGTAGTCAGGATCGAACCAGGGACCCAGGTGTCTGGCCCTGTAAGGCAGCAACTCTACCGCTGCGCCATCGTGCTGCCCCTGAAATCTCCCAACAATAGCAAAGGAGATACCTATGCATTTTCATATGGGAAGGTTAATTCTGAAGACCTTTAAGCATTACCTAAACAATGATTTTTTAATTAAGAAGTTTATTTTCCATAAAAGTTTACCAATTTTACATCTGCATATCTTTTCTGTTTCAAATTTTGACTTCTTTGTATAATAATTTTTGTCAGGCATTTCACCTTAGTTGATTGATTGATTGATGATTGATTGATTGATTGATAGAAAGATACAGCATGGAAATAGACCCTTCGGTCCACCAAGCACACGCTGACCAACGATCGCCTCTTACACAAGTTTCGTGTTATCCCACTTTCTCATCCACTCCCTGAACACCAGGTGCAATTTACAGAGGGCCAATTAACCTGCAAACCCGCACGACTTTGGGATGTGGGAGGAAAACCGGAGCACCCGGAGGAAACCCACACTGTCACAGGAAGAACATGCAAACTCCACACAGACGGCACCCGTGGTCAGGATCAAACTAGAACCAGAAGGGTCTGAAGTCTGAAGAAGCATCCTGATCCAAAACGTCACCAATCCTTTTTCTCCAGAGGAGCTGTCTGACCCACTCCATCACTTTGTGTCTATCTTTGGTGTAAACCAGCATCTACTCCACCACCTACCAAGGCCCCTCCTTTCAACATCTCCGCTGATCTCCATACCCCTCCCCCTCACTGCTTCCTCTCCCAGTTTGACCCAGTCACCCCTACTAAAATCTCCAAACTCATCAGCTCTTCCAAACCCACTACCTGCTCCCTTGACCCTCTCCCCAATCCCCTGCTGAAGTCCTGCCTCCCCGCTCTCTGCCCCTACCTCACTAATCTCTTCAACTCCTCATTGTCCCAAGGAATTGTCCCCTCTGCTTTCAAAACTGCTGCTGTCACACCAATCTTAAAGAAACCTGGTCTTGATCACTCCTCTCTCATTAACTACCGCCCTATCTCAAACCTCCCCTTTCTTTCAAAAACCCTGGAGCGTATCGTCGCGTCACAACTTCATTCCCACCTCCTCGCGTATAACCTATTCGAACCCCTCCAATCTGGCTTTCGCCCCCTCCATAGCACAGAAATTGCTCTCCTCAAAGTCCTCAATGACGTCCTTACCTCTGCTGACACTGGCTCCCTCAATATCCTCATCCTCCTCGACCTGAGTGCAGCCTTCGATACCGTGAATCATAACATCCTGCTCACCAGACTTAGGGACCTTGGCATTGAAGGTTCTGCACTCAGCTGGCTCCGTTCCTACCTTTCCAACTGATCCCACTTCATCTCTCTCCATAACCACACCTCTGCCACAGCCACTGTCACTCAAGGCGTTCCCCAAGGCTCCGTTCTTGGTCCCCTCCTCTTCATCATCTACATCCTCCCCTTGGTCATATACTCCGTCACTTCAACCTGGACTTCCACTGCTATGCTGATGACACCCAGATCTATCTCAGCACCAAGTCCCCGCACCACCCCACTCTCTCCCATATCAACTCCTGCCTATCAGCCATCAAATCTTGGATGCAACTCAACTTCCTTAAATTAAACAGTAGCAAAACAGAATTTCTCCTCATTTGCTCCAAATCAACACTCACTAAAATTAACAACCCCACTCTCACTATTGATGGCACCACTGTCTCCCCATCTCCTCAGGCACGCAACCTTGGCGTGATCTTTGACTCAACCCTCTCCCTTGAGCCTCACATCCGCCATGTTGTCAAAACATCATTTTTTCACCTCCGCAACATTGCCAAAATCAGATCCTCTCTCACACTCCCCGCTGCTGAAAGACTCATCCATGCCTTCATCTCCTCCCGACTGGACTACTGTAACTCTCTTCTCTTTGGCATCAATTCCAGCAACATCAACCGACTCCAACTGGTCCAGAATGCAGCCGCCCGACTCATTACCCACACCAAATCCTGGCACCACATCATCCCAGTTCTCAAAGAACTCCACTGGCTTCCCATTTCCCACCGGATCATCTACAAAATCCTGGTCCTCACCTACAAAGCCCTCAACCACTTGGCCCCCCCTTATCTCACTGACCTCCTCTCCCCCTACCAACCCTCACAGTCCCTCAGATCCACATCAGCTGGTCTCCTCTCCACTCCGAAATCAAACCTCTGCACTTTTGGAGGCAGAGCCTTCTCCAGGGCAGCTCCCAGGCTCTGGAATTCCCTCCCACAACTGATCCGAAATTCTGAGTCCCTCACCATCTTCCAGTCCCGCCTCAAGACCCATCTCTTCACCTCTGCATACCCTTAGTCCCATGTTCCCCTCCCCTTTGCATCTCTGTCTTACTGCTCTATTTTGTTTTGTTTATTCTTGACTCTCAATGTAAAGCGACTTTGAGTCCTGAAAAGCGCTATATAAATAAAATGTATTATTATTATTATTATCTGCAGTTCTTTGTTTCTACATTTTGTAGTAAAGAGAGTTTCTTTCTGGAACTAAATCCGGCCAACACATGAATTGTTTTACGTCTGCAGAGAAGAAGCAAGCTTCACTTAGTCTAGTTTGTAAATGATCATGTGTTAAAATCTTAATCCCCCTTGGAGTGAACTGGAGGCTAGAGGGATTTAAAAGAGAGCCATGTGACCCCTTGTGGGGAAGTTGGGGAATGAAGGCATCTATGAGGTGCTAACTTTGTTATCAAGTTCACATAAGGAGCTCAAAAGAAAATAAATGAATGCTTCAGAATGTTGTTTCTCCAACAACTGCACTGGTAAAGGTCTCTGAAGAAGGGTCCCGACCCAAAACATCGTCTGTCCATTTCCCTGCACGGTTGCTGCCTGACCCGCTGAGTTACTCCAGCACTTTGTGTTTTGCTCAAGATTCCAGCATCTGCAGCTCGTTGTGTCCCTTTGACAGCTTCTCGTTAACAGCAGTGGCCCGTGACCCTATCATACAATGGGGGGGGGGGGGGATATACTGTCTGGAAGAAAGTGAGGTTTTCATTTTACTATTTTGTACCAAATGAGAACCGCTGACCAAAAGCGACCATATATGTGTGTGGCACGGTGGTGAAGCGGTAGAGCTACTGCCTTACAGCGCCAGTAAACCTGGGTTGGATCCTGACTACGGGTGCTGTCTGTATGGAGTTTGCACGTTCTCCCCGTGACCTGCGTTCTCCGGGTGTTCCGGTTTCCTCCCACACTCCAAGACGTACAGGTTTGTAGGTTAATTGGCTTGATATGAATGTAAAATTGGCCCTAGTGTGTGTGGGATAATGTTGGTGTACGGGGATCGCTGGTCGGTGCGGACTCGGTGGGCCGAAGGGCCAGTTTCCGCGCTGTATCACTAAACGAAACTAAACCACATAAATTGTTATCCTAATTAATGCTTTAGTTAATGGCATACCTTAAACAATTCTATTAGTTTTAAGGAAGATAGGTGACAACCCAGGCAGTGTGACTGAACTTTGATCGGGAGGGTTTGTGGACAGTAAAGATAGACACAAAGTGCTGGAGTAACTCAGTGGCTCAGGCCGCATCTCTGGAGAAAAGGTACACAAAGAGTGACAGAGGTTGTCACAGCTACAGGAAACATCTCTGGCCTGAGTCATTGAAGGGACCGATCTAACGCACAAGGAAGGGAGAGAAAATATGTAAATAATCTTTTTCTGAAGTACATTTACACCTTGGGGGGAAAACACAGGCACAATAGGAGGAGAGTGCAGCAGTCAATTAACAAGGTGGAAAAAAAGCAGCGAGAACTGATCTCTGCAGGTCACTGGCAGATAGGTATGTAATGATTCATTTTTAAGATAAATATAAGGCTGTTGGGAGGATGACAAACTATTAGTCAATTAGAGGCCCTCCTTGGCAGCAACTTTTCCCCAGGATGGAAATGGCTAAAACTAGAGGGGACACCTTTAAGGTGAGAGGGGCAAAATTTAAAGGAGATGCGTGGGTCAAGTTCTTACACAGAGGGTGGTGGGTGCCAGGAACGCAGACTGCCAGGGATGGTGGTGGAGGCAGATACAATAGTGGTGTTTACGAGGCTTTTGGATGGGCATGTTGGATATGCAGGGGATGGAGAGAAATGGATCATGTGCAGGCAGATGTGTTGGTCTTGGCATCATGTTCGGCACGGACAATGTGGGCCAAAGGGCCTGTTCCTGTGCTGTACTGTTCTATGTTCCATGAAGCTGGAGCCAAACCAAGAGCAGAATTGAAACTGGTAGTAGTCATCAGGCAGGTCAGGTCAGACAGCATCCGTTGAGAAGATTTCGTGCTTCAGTTCAAGAAGTGTGAAGTAATATAGCAGAACTGCAGATGCTGGTTTATACTAAAGATGGACACATTCGCATTTCACTGTTAATTGGTACATGTGACAATAAACCGGGTGGCACCAGCAATGGCTGCCTAGCCAACAGTCTGTCTGTCCCTTCCTTCTTTGTGTTTTAATAGTATATGTTTTAGTGTTCTTTAACTTGTTTTATGTGGGGGGGGTGGGGGGGGGTCGTTGGGGGAAACTTTTTTAAATCTCTTACCTCGATGGAGATGCGATTTTCTCCGTATCGTATCTCCATCTGCACTGCGGCCTAACATTGAGGAGTTGCCGGCCTTTCCTGGAGACCGACTTTGAGAGCTCCACCGCGGGAGCCTGCGGACTTAACATCACGGAGCTCGCGATCCCTTTGCCAGGGATCGACCTCGGAGCTCCAACCGCAGGTGCCTGCGGATTTTAACATCGCGGAGCCCGCAGTTGCTGGTTAGAGACCGACTTCGGGAACTCCAAGCCGCAGGAGGTTTGACCGCCCTGACGCGGGAGCTTCGATCACCCCGACGCGGGAGCTTCCACCGCCGGCTGCGGGAGCTTCGATCACCCCGACAGATGCCCCGACCGCGGGAGAATAAAGAGGAAGAAGATTGGACTTTTTTTTCCGTATAGTTGTATGGTAATTCGCATATCACTGTACCTTAATTGGTACATGTGACAATAAAAGACCTTTGAAACTGACCTTTGAACCTTTGAAATGCTGGCAGCATCTCTGGAGAAAATGGATAGGTGACGGTTTCAGGACAGGACCATTCTTGAGACTGATTCACGAAGTGCTGGAGTACCTCAGCGGGTCAAGCAGCATGGACGTTTTGAGTCGGGACCCTTCTTCAGACTTCAGACCTGTTGAGTTACTCCAGCACTTTGTGTCTGAAGGATGGTCCCAACCTGAAACGTCACCTATCCATGTTCTCCAGAGATGCTGCCTGATCCGCTGAGTTACTCCAGCATTTTGTGCCTATCTTCAGCACTTTATGATTCAGTTCTGTGGCCTTGGGAAAGAACATTTTCATAATCCATGTCCTATGATTACATTTGGTCCCCACTATTTTTATACCACCTTTCAATGCATTAAAATGTGGCACAACATTTAAAAACCTGAAAAGACCTTTTTGAAATGAAGTTACCGATGCAGAAAGTACGGCAGCTAATAATCCCACGAATCGCAATGTGATTATGATCAGATTAACAGTTCAGTTTAGTTTAGTTTAGAGATACAGCGCGGAAACAGGCCCTTCAGCCCACCGAGTCCGCACCGACCAGCGATCCCCGCACACTAAAGGGCCTGTCCCACTTTCACGACCTAATTCACGACCTTTTTTACTCGTGGACATTTTTCTTCAGGCTAGAAAAAACGCCCCGACCTACTTGATGCCACGAGTACCTACGACTAGCATGACGACCTACCTACGACCTCCTACGACCTCGTGACGACCATGCTGCGAGTATGAGTCAAGGGCAAACTCGGCAGAGGTCGTGAATTAGGTCGTGAAAGTGGGACAGGCCCTTTAACACCATCCTACACACACTCCGGACAGTTTACATTTATACCAAGCCAATTAACCTACAAACCTGTACGTCTTTGGAGTGTGGGAGGAAACCGAAGACCTCGGAGAAAACCCATGCGGTCACGGGGGGAACGTACAAACTCCATAGAGATAGCACCCGTAGTCGGGATCAAGCCCGTGTCTCCGGCGCTGTAAGCTCTGTGAAAGTAACTCTACCGTTGCGCAACCGTGCTGCCCGCTATTATGATAGCACTATTCAATGCATCAAAATGTGCCACAACATTTTATGGCCGGTGACGTCCTTTTTGAAACAAAGTTACCGATTGTAGAAATTACTGCAGCCAATATATGCACAAAGAGCAATGTGAATATGATCAGATTAACAGTTCAGGTTAATTGAGCGGTGTATGCTGAGAGTGATTTACATCTTGGTTGGGGTGCCATGGGATGTTATATATCCCAATGAAAGTGCAAATGAAGATGGTGGACACAAAAAGCTGGAGTAACTCAGCGGGACCGGCAGCATCTCTGGAGAGAAGGAATAGGTGACGTTTCGGGTCGAGTCCCTTCTTCAGACTCGACCCGAAACGTCACCTTTTCCTTTTCTCCAGAGATGCTGCCTGTCCTACTGAGTTACCCCAGCTTTTTGTGTCTATCTTCGGTTTAAACCAGCATCTGCAGTTCCTTCCTACTACAAATGAAGATGATGTCTTGGTTTAACGCCTCGTCCAAAATACAGCATTGCTAACAAGGCTGTACATCCTCAGTGTTGTACTTGGGTCACAGTAATAGCCCTGTCCCACGGTGCGAGTTCATTCCAAGAGCTCTCCCGAGTTTGCCCTGATTCGAACTCGGAGATTTACGGTAATGGCCACTCGTCGGTACTCGGGGCTCTCGTGGACATTTTTCATCATGTTGAAAAATCTTCACGAGTCTTCCCGTTAGCGAGTCTTCCCGAGTACCTGCCGTTAGCGGTACGAGCCGGTAAGAGACGTCCCCGAGCTCCGACGTACCCGCTACGTTCATTCTCCATGCTTACCGAGAGTTTGATTTTTTTAAAACTCAGGAGAGCTCTTGGAATGAACTGGTACCGTGGGACAGGGCTTTAAGTGATCACTGTTTTGTGCATATCCTCTTACATGGACAGAGAGAACAATAGGGAGGTGATCCTACCGATGGGACGATCACCTCCCTGTTGTAGGTGCTAAGGCTAAGGTCACTGCAGAAACTATGTGCCAATTGACATAGAGAGAGGGTGGGACCAGTTCTATTTAGAGGAACCAGTAATCATTTAGGGAAAGGGTGTGCCATTGGGTGGGGCTTCACTTTAACTAACGGTAACGTGATTGAAATGTTCAACAGTGACATGGACAACGCTTCAAAGTATTTAAGATAGAGATTGCACTTCGGAGAGGAAGGAGAACGATGGTGTGGTGGTGGTGGGGGGGTGGATTGGAAACAAATATGGTGCTAAAGCATACGGGGGAGTTGAAGTGCTGAGCCACCGGGAAATCAGGTATTTTTTTGCTCGAGATTAAGGCCTGGTGCTCGTGCTTGAGATTAAGACCTCAGCACTTCAATTCCCCCTCCCATTCACAATCTGACCTTTCTCTCCTGGGCCTCCTCCATTGTCAGAGAGAGGCCCAGCGCAAATTGGAGGAACAGCACCTCATATTTCACTTGCGTAGTTTACACCCCAGCAGTATGAACATTGACTTCTCTAACTTCAGATAGCCCTTGCTTTCCCTCTCTCTCCATCCCCTCCCCCTTCCCAGTTCATCCACTAGTCTTACTGTCTCCGACTACATTCTATCTTTGTCCCGCCCCCTCCCTGACATCAGTCTGAAGAATGTTCTCGACCCGAAACGTCGCCCATTCCTCCAGCATTGTGTGTCTACACAAATAGCTAATGGGGCTGTCCCACTGTACGAGGTAATTCAAGAGTTCTCCCGAGTTTTCCCTAATTCGAACTCGGAGAATTACGGTAATAGCCGCTCGTAGGTACTCGGGGCTCTCGTGGACATTTTTCAACATGTTGAAAAATCTTCACGAGTCTTCCCGAGCTTACCGCGTTTCCCGAGTACCTGCCGTTAGCGTTACGAGACGTCCCGAGCTCCGACGTACCCGCTACGTACATTCCACGTACTTACCACGAGTTTGATTTTTTTTTAAACTCGGGAGAGCTCTTGAATTAGCTCGTACAGTGGGACAGGTCCTTAACTTCATTTTAATACTTCCCTGAAGGAAATTCATTCTGTGCTTCTATTTTTAAAACATATTTCCTTACTAATCATCACCCATAATCACCCTCTGTTTCTGGAGGTGCAAGAACTAAATACCATGACTAATGACTTCAATGACGACAAGGAAAATATTTGCTAAAGTTGATTGCTGGCAATCTCATATTGAGTAATAAGAAATCAAAGTTTCAGAAACCTCTTGTTGTGTAATCTGATATTTATTTTTAAACATTTACCTCACAAAGAAAATTGCTTCAAATTTTTTTTAAACTATTTTTAATTAGTTGGGTTGACTTGCATAAGAGACACCCTTCAATGTTAAATTCTGAAACGTTACACTTTTGTGTTTTTATACAGCGCGGAAACAGGCCCTTTCGGCCCACCGAGTCCACATCGACCAGTGATCCCCGCACATTAACACTACCCTACACACACTAGGGGATTTTTTTTACATTTATACCAACCCAATTTACCTACAAACCTGTATGTGGGAGGAAACCGAAGATCTCGGAGAAAATCCCAGCAGGTCACGGGGTGAACATATAAACTCCGTACAGACAGCACCCGTAGTCGAGATCGAACCCGGGTCTTTGGTGCTGTAAGCCCTGTGAGGCAGCAACTCTACCGCTGCGCCACCGTGCCACCCTCTGGCATTGTGCTCTGGACCATTGCATTACTTTAAATTTGTTGCGCAAATGAAGATTTTTCTTAATATGGGAGCAATTCTGCGTTGGTACAATATCTTCATGAAATTTACAGGATCTCAGTAATTGTAAGTTCGTTTTTTAAAATTAATTTAGTTTATTGTCACGTGTGCCGAGGTACAGTGAAAAGCTTTTGTAGCGTGCTAACCAGCCAGCGGAAAGACAATACATGATTACAACCAAGATGTTCACAGTGTACAGATACAGGATAAAGGGAATAATGTTTAGTGCATGATAAAGTCCAGTAAAGGACGTCCCAGAGATGAAATAGGTTTTTGGTTTCAAATGTTATGCAGTTTTGAAGTCATTGAGTGAATGAATGACTTTCGCAGACTTGTCTCCTTCACAGATTTAAAAAAATACATTTTACAACAACATAGATGTACAAACGTACAAACTGCGTACAGACAGCACCCTCGACTAGTATAAGTGTCAGGGGTTATGGGGAGAAGGCAGGAGAATGGGGTTGAGAGGGAAGGATAGATAAGCCATGATTGAATGGCAGAGTAGACTTGATGGGCCGAATGGCCTAATTCTGCTCTTATGACTTATGAAGCGCACGTAGACAAGATCGTACCGTGGTCTCTGGCGTTGTAAGCCAACCACTCCAGCGCTAGGATAGTGCTAGTGTACGGGGTGACGGCTGGTCGGCGTAAACCCAGTGGGCTGAAGAGCCTGTTTCCATGCTGTATCTCTTAAAGTCTAAAATCTATTTGGTTTTCTTGTGAGGTCATTGTGGAATGTTGTAGAACCTTTGCTCAGGAGTTGTGGACTTTATTAGCGACAGATCAGATTGTGAAAGAGTAGAATGTTAGTGCCGTAAGAGTTTATCTCACCTCTTGTTTTCTAATGTCCTTTTGTATGGGTTTTAATCTTCCTGCTTCTAATTCCCTTGGAATTCCTTGTTGGTGAAAAAGTCGCGTTAGTGGGG
The DNA here is from genome assembly GCA_038087875.1 of Malacoraja senta. Classification (NCBI taxonomy): domain Eukaryota; kingdom Metazoa; phylum Chordata; class Chondrichthyes; order Rajiformes; family Rajidae; genus Malacoraja; species Malacoraja senta. Next base: position 28,257,830 of record CM075982.1, read on the forward strand.
CAAACCCTTAAAAATGAATTTGTTCCTGAAATGTTGAAGAAAGAACTGCAGATGCTGGAAAAATCGAAGGTAGACAAAAATGCTGGAGAAACTCAGCGGGTGTGGCAGCATCTATGGAGCGAAGGCATAGGTGACGTTTTGGGCCTCGACCCAAAACATCACCTATTTCCTTCGCTCCATAGATGCTGCCTCACACGCTTAGTTTCTCCAGCATTTTTGCCTACCTTGTTTCTGGGATGATCAGCCAGCCAAGGTTGAAATGACATTCAGATTTTTCCAACACAGTAGCGTATTGTGAGAGGAAAGTATGGAATCTTCCCACTGGGAATAGCTCGTAATTGTGGTGTCAGTGGGATCTCAATCGTCTTGTCCACATTTGGGGAGGAGGGGAATACACCATGGCAACTAAGATCCTGACCAGCGAGTCTACAGCAGAGCCATTAGATGAGAAGAAATTTAAGTAGGATTAGGCCATTCGGCCCATCATGGCTGATCTATCTCTCCCTCCTAACCACATTCTCTTGCCTTCTCCCCATAACCTCTGACACCTGTACTAATCAAGAATCTATCTCTCTCTGCCTTAACAATATCCACTGACTTGGCCTCTACAGCCTTTTATGGCAAAGAATTCCACAGATTCACCACTCCCGACTGAAGAAATTTCTCCTCATCTCCTTCCCAAAAGAACCTATCTTTAAAAATACCCAATTAGAGATGCCGTGAAGATGACTTGCTCCTTACAAGTGGGGACTATGTGATTGAGATGCCATAAGGTCCCCTGTGGTAACTAGAGGGGAGTCTCCCTGTTGCCGTCCACAGGCAAACTCATCCCGAGGGATCTCTCCAGCTACCTCCACCCAATGGTCCAAATCACCAGGCAGGATTCTGTTGTACTGGCACTGCGGACGTGATTTTGACAACACCAATGGAAATGATGGTCACTACAGCCCATCTTTCTCAACCTTACTCAAGAGTTTGTCTTTATCAAATGCGGGTCAAAGGATAAAGGACAAAGGACATTTATTGTCACATACACAATTTCTGGTGTAGTGAAATTTGAGTTGCCATTTGCAGCACACCAATAAAAGTAACACACCACATTAAAGAAGAATTTAACATAAAACGTTAAAACATCCCCCCACAATGGTTCCCACTGTGAGGGAAGGCAGCAAAGTCCAGTCCTCTTCCTCTTGTTCACCCATGGTCGGGGCCTATTTGAGGCCTCCGCTGTCGCCGCGACGGCAGCCCGATGCTTCAGGCCCTCTCGCCGGATGATGGAGCTCCGGCGTCGGGAGAACACTCTTCAGCGGCTAGGAGTGTCTGGAACGGCCGCTTGCTGCCAGAGACCGTGGCTCCCGAAGTCTACAGGCCTCGCTGGTTGGAGCTCCGACACTGGCAATCTCGGCGAAAGATCTCAGGCTCCGCGGTGTTCAGAGTCAGCGCTGCCGCGTCTGGTAGCTCCGCGACCACAGCTCCACGATGTTGGAGTCGGCGGTCTCAGCACTCCGGAGCTTACCACAAGGCGACCCGGGTAAGGCATCGCCCGCTCCGCGATGGTGCTTCAGCGCTGCGCCGCCGCCGAAGCTGAAGTTCTTGCCGGTCCCGGCAGGAAACGCCGCTCCAGTCCCGTTGGTAGGCCGCAAGGAATGGGCGAAGATACGGCTCGGAGAAAAGCATCTCCGACCAGGTAGGGACTGAGAAATGCAGTTTTCCCCTTCCCCCCTTTATTGTCATAGAGTCATACAGCGTGGAAACAGGCCCTTTAGCCCAACTTGCCCACACCGACCGACATGTCGCATCTACACTAGTCCTGCATTTAGCCCATATCCCTCTGAACCTATCCTATCCAAGTACCTGTCTAAATGTTAAATTATAATGTTAAATAATATTGTATTATTTTGTAGTTTAGAGATACAATGTGGAAACAGGACCTTTGGCCCACTGAGTCCATGCCAACCAACAAGCACCTATGCACTACTCACTGTAGGCAATTTTACAGAGGCCAAAAAGCCTGCATGTCTGTGGAGTGTGGGTGGAAACCGGAGCACCTGGAGAAAACCCAAGCGGTCACAAGGAGAACATGCAAACTCCATACGGACAGCATCCATAGTCAGGATTGAACCTGGGTCTGGCGGCAACTTCTCCCGCCCGAGTTGTGGGGTTGAAGGTGACCCGGAGCGGGGCCTTACATCGCCCGGCGCGGCTCAAAAGGCCGCGGGACTTGCCAGCACCCGCTGGGGGCTTTGACATCGGGAGAAGAATGGAGAGCAGGGGAGAGACAAGACTTTGCCCTCCATCACAGTGAGGAGGAGATTCACTGTGATGGATGTTTGTGTAAATTGTGTTGGTGTGTGTCTTGGTTCTTTTCTTGTTGTATGACTGCAGAAACCAAATTTCATTTGAACTTCATTTGAGATTCAAATGACAATAAACGGTATTGTATTGTATTGTATTGTATTGTAAGGCAGCGACTCTATCGCTGCACCACTATGCTGCACATTTATTTGTTTTCCTTGTATGTTGTGTTGTTGCATTTTATGTGCCTGTAAAATTGGAGCAAGTAAGAATTACATAGTTGCGTTCCCAGTCTCTCTCTTGACTCTCTCTTGCTTCAGTTTTCCCATTGTGACAAAATGGCGCCAGAAACATGGCGACTCTTGTGTACTGTCTGAGATTGTAATCTCCTATTGTACACTCTTGTACTTTAAGTGTGATTGTGCCCATGTATAGTAACATTTTTACTGAACTGTTTGCAAAAATAAATGTCACTGTACCTGGGTACAACATGTAACAATAAAGAACCATTGGAGCATTGAAATATTTAGTTGGAAGAAATTTTGGTCCTGGTGTTGAGATGACTCTTGACCATTGAACCTTGACTCGCACTGCAGACTCTTGACTCAAGCCCCTTTTGTAGTTCCCATCTTGGCCTCTTCAGTCATCTCCGAACCAACAAAACTGGAGAGAAAGCAAGTCGTTATTGATCCCAACAATGCCCAAGTACGGGAAGGAGAAGAGAAATGGTCAGCGTTGGGAACGTTGCCAGAGTGGTTTCACTGAGGGTGAAGTCAGTCACAGAGTATCAACCCAACATCTTTGGCCATCGGGGCTACTGCACCTGATGGCTTTAACGTTAACTGACGCAGGTGAATTGTCTTGCAAGATACAATGAGGTGAGGGATGACCTGCAAGGAATAATGAGGAATAGTCGCAGAACAAACGCATTGCCTGGATTGGTGCTGGAGGCAGATACGATAGTGGCATTTAAGAGGATTTTAGATATACACATGGAAGTACCAGGAATAGAGGGATATGGATCAAGTACAGTTAGATGAGATCGGTATAACGGTATCATGTTCAGCACAAACATTGTGGGCCGAAGGGCCCGTTCCTGTGCTGTTCTTTTTTGTTGTTTTTTTGTTTTTGTTTTTTTTGTTTTTGTTTATTTTATTAGAAGTTAATACAATACAAAACAATACAGTGGCACCTAATTTTAGGTGCCAACTATGTCATAACATAATACATTCTATGTACAACCTCTAGTTTTATGTTTTTGAAAAGGAGGTAAGAAAAAAAAGGGAAAAAAATAGAGAGAAGAAAAAGAGGAAAAATAAATAGTAGAAAATAGAAAAACGTGAAGTGTGTATATAAGAAAAGAAAAAATAGAAAGTAGAAATAGTAGAAAAAGACCCTTAAAAAAGAAATTTTCAAATCTTTGTTCGGAGATGTAAATCTATCCACGACCTGACCTGAAATCAGTAATCTTTACGGTACTGCTGCATCACATAATTCCAAAAAGTCGATGAAAGGGGACCAACTCCTTAAGAATTGGTCATATTTATCTATTAGGCGGAGTCTCATTTCTTCAAGGTGTGCTATGTCCGTCATATTCCTAATCCACATTTTAATAGTTGGTATAGCTGTATTTTTCCAAAATTTAAGTATCAATTTCTTTCCAATTATTAACCCATAATTAAAGAATACTTTTTGGTCTTTGTTTAAATTGATATCTTCTACTATTATTCCAAATATAATCCATTCCGTATTAGGTTCTATTCTTGACTTGAAGAGCTTTGTAAATATATCAAATATATTGCTCCAAAATGTATTCAACTTTGTACATCCTACAAATGAATGTGTTATATTGGCATTTTGAAACAAACATTTATCGCATCTGGGAGAGACATTTGGGTAGAATTTATTCAACCTTGTTTTTGAATAATATAGTCTATGTAATAATTTAAATTGAATTAAATTATGTCTTGCATTAATGAAACAATTATGTGTGTTCATCAGATACTTTTCCCATCTATCTTTTGGGATCTTTATCATTAGTTCATGTTCCCAATCTTCTCTTAGTGCCTCTGTTGAGGGTAATTCTCTATGTAATATACTATTATAAAAATATGATATTAGTTTTTGTGAATCAGCCTTAATATTCATTGCTTCTTCTAAAGGGTCTAAAAATATAGTTTGAAATCTATGTATATATTTCTTCATAAAGTCACATATCTGTATATATTTAAAATATTGATTATCATTCAGTTTAAATTGTAATTTTAAATGTTGAAATGATAACAATTTGCCCAGTTCATACATATCTCCTACTTTCCTAATCCCCAATCTATCCTATTGTTTATATGTTTTGTCGATAAGAGATGGTTTAAATGCAGGATTATTCCGAATTGGGGTTAATACTGATAGATTATTTAATTTCAAGGATAATTTTATTTGTTTCCAAATTGTTATTGTATTGTGAGTAATTGGGTTCTTCTTATATATTATACTATTCAATTTTATCGGTGAGAACAAGATCGTTCCTATATCGTACGGGAAACACTCCTCTTTTTCCATTCTTATCCACTCCGACTGGTGAGTGGAACTATCCAACCAGTACATTATGTTCTTAATATGCACTGCCCAGTAGTAATACGTAAAGTTAGGTAGTGATAAACCCCCAACTTCTTTAGGTTTATACAAATGCTTTCGTTGAATTCTGTGTGCTCTATAATCCCATATAAAATTAGTGATATTAGAATCTAGTTTTTTGAAAAAATATTTCGGAATATATATTGGGATCGCTTGAAACAAATATATTAATTGTGGTAAGAACGTCATTTTTATAGCGTTAATTCTACCTATCAATGAGAGTGGGAACGCTTTCCAAAATTTAATTATAACATTCAGTTTATTTAATAGTGGCATAAAATTGGCGCTAAATAATGATTTGTGTCTCATAATTTGAATACCTAAACACTTGAATTTTTCTGTTGCAATTTTGAAAGGGAATTTTAATAAGTGGCTCACATCCTGTGGTTTTAAAGACATAATTTCGTTTTTATTCCAATTTATTGTATATCCTGAAAAAGAACCAAATTCCTCAATTAGTGTTAATAAGGTGGGGATAATCGTTTGTGTATTAGTAATATATAAAAGAATATCATCAGCATATAATGAAATTTTATTCTTTGTGTCCTTGGTATTATATCCGTGAATATTCGGATGATTTCTAATCCTTTCAGCCAGCGGTTCTATCATAAGGGCAAATAGCAATGGTGATAAGGCACAACCCTGCCTATTACCCCTTGATAAATAAAATTTTGGAGATAACATATTATTAGTTAATATTCTTGCCGTAGGTTTATCATAAAGTAGTTTAACCCATCTAATAAAATTCTCTCCCGTATTACATTTTTGGAGTACCTTATATAAATACTGCCATTCTACCTGATCAAATGCCTTCTCTGCAGCCAGCGTAACGACTGAAATATCTTCAATGTCCTCTTTGTGAGAGTACATTATATTGAAAAGTTATTAAATGATTGTCTTTTAGGTATAAATCCCGTTTGATCCGGGTTTACCAATTTATTAATATAATTATTCAGTCTTCTTGCTAGAATCTTTGCTAAGATTTTCTGTTCCGTATTTAGAAGTGATATAGCTCTGTAAGAACCCGGTTCATCTAAATCTTTATCTTTTTTTGGTATAAGCGTTATTGTTGATTCTGCTAAAGTTTCTGGTAGTTTATTTTCGGTATAAGCCTGCGTGTATAAGTTGAGTAATCTTGGTACAAGTGACTCCTGAAATCGTTTATAAAATTAATTACTAAAACCATCTGGTCCTGGGGTCTTCCCATTTTTCAATGAGTTTATTATTTGTTTTATTTCTTCACTAGTAATCTGTGCTCCTAATTCCTCTTGTTCTAAACTATCCAATTTAGGGAGGTTGCAAATATCTAAAAAAATTGTAATTTTACTATCATCTGTATTTATTTTAGTTGTGTATAAATTATGATAAAATTGGGCAAACCATTTATTAATATCCTTTGGTAATGTTAGAAGCTCACCCTTATCAGATTTAATTTTAGTGATAGTATTTTCCTTTTCTTGTTGCTTCAGTTGCCTCACTAATAATTTATATGGCTTATCCCCAAATTCGAAGTGTGCCTGTTTTGTAATTTGGAATAGTCTTATTACTCTACCCGATAATATTCTATTGAGTTTATATTTCAATAAGGTTATCTTATTATGTTTATCTATGGTTGGGTCACTTGCATTGTCTATTTCTAGTGATTTTATTTCCTGTTCTATCCTCTGAAGTTCTCTTTTATTTTCTTTATTTTGATAACTTTGATAAGAGATTATAGCACCGCGAATGTATGCCTTAAAGGTTTCCCATAATAGCGATACCGAAATACCCGTCGTCTCATTTGTCTCGAAAATTTTTTTTTGTTTGTTCTTTTATATACTCATAACCCTGCGGGTTATTTAATATTTGTGCGTTGAATCTCCAAAAAGATTTTATACCCGGCATTCCCTCGATTTTAAGTATAAAAGTCCGTGGTGAATGATCGGAAATAATACTATTATGATATGATGGTTTAATCGTATACGGGATTAATTTTGTATCCAATAAGAAATAGTCAATTCGTGAATAAGTTTTATGAGCCAACGAGTAAAACGAATATTCCCTTCCAATTGGGTTTGCTATTCTCCAAACATCAGTTATGTTATTATTTTTTATATAAGTATTTAAAAATTCACAGGTCTTAGTTTTAACTAGACGCTTCCCTACCTTTATTGATTTATCTAAATATGGGTCTATAACACAATTAAAATCTCCCCCCATTATAATATTTTGATAATTATGCTCTGCAATTATATCTACAATTTTCTTTAAAAATTGGGGGTTATCAAAATTAGGCGCATAAATATTTATCATAGTTAATGGTGTATAATAAATTTCTCCCGTGACTATAACGTTTCTTCCCTCTTTATCAGATATGGACTTCTTTAATTTAAAAGGTATACCTTTCCGGATTATAATGGCCGTGCCTCTTGCTTTAGAAGTGAATGCGGAGTAGTAGGTTTGGCCTATCCAGTTTGCCCTTAATCTGATCTGAGTTTGTTGTTTCCTGTGCTGTTCTTTGTTCTATTTTTCTATATTCATAGAGTGCTCCAGAATTAAAGATAGGCAAGGTGGTTAAGGATCTATAGAAGGGTCTCAACCCGAAACGTCACCCATTCCTCTTCAGAATCCAAGATGGCGGCACACGTCTCCTCCTGTCTCTAACTGTGTCTGTTTGTTTTGCAGGTGTGGCTGAGTGACTGAGTGAATTTTCTGTGGGTCGTCTGCGGGCATTGTCATTCCGTCGGGAAGCCACGGAACGGATTTCTTGTGGGACTCTCCCTGCACTGGTGTGTGGTGTCGTTGGTTGAGGCGAAGTAGTCTGGCTGCTTTTCTCCTCGATTTTCGGGATCTCAGCGTGCAGTGTTGCTGCTCGTGGCTGTCTTTTCCTGGTGGTTTGGAGCGGCACCAGGGGAGGCCCCCACGGGACTGGGGGCTCCTGTCCAGTCAACTTTGCACCGGTTTTGCCGTGCCGGGGGACGTGCGCTTCTGGCGGTCTGCTGGGCATTAGTTTGTCACCTATGACTCTTCTGCCCCCCGCATCTATGGACTTGGCCCGTCTGGTCAGTTTGATGGTCTTACAAGACAACTTTATTATTCCTTCAAGTTGCCTTCGTGACTTTTTTATATTGTTAAAGATTAGAAAAGATAATTTAAGCAAATCTATAAGGTCTGATTATAGGTGTATAATTGTTCAGGGAATGTTCAACCTAACCCAGGCCCAGGCTCTGCTGTTAATTTTAACACCCCTGCTGAATTTGAATCAAGGTCTGGACTTGGTTTCATCCATTTGAATGTGCGCAGTATGATTGCAAAAATGGATATGATTCGTATCTGGGCTCATTCAACTGATGCTGATGTTATTGTCATATCTGAAACTTGGCTAAACAAAGCAGTTTTAAACAAGGATATCAACATTGACAGCTACAATGTGTATAGGACTGATCGACCCAAGAAGGGCGGAGGGGTCACAGTCTATGTCAAGTCTAAGTTTCATGTGAAGATCCGTCTCTCTACATCAGTGAGTAAGCAATTTGAACTTCTGGCTCTTGACATGGAAATCTCAAAAACTCTCCACATCACTGTCGTCAGTTGCTATAGGCCACCTTCAGCTATCAGCTGCACCTTACCATCTTTAATGGAGCTTTTATCCGGGTTGAACTTTAATGAAATTGTCCTTATTGGTGACCTAAACTGGAACTGGCTGCTACCAGCATCAGATGATTTTAAAGCATTTTGTGGTTCCTTTAATTTCTTTCAGATTGTTGACAGTCCTACTAGACCTAATCTGAAATGTCTGGAAAAATCTTCTTTAATTGATCTTATCTTAACTAATGTTCCTCATAAATATTCTGCTGCTTCTGTTTTTGCAAATGACATCAATGACCACTGTGTCATTGCAACAGTAAGTAATACAAAAGTTCATAAAACCAAACCTAAAGTGTCATCATAAAGCGGGACATGAAACATTTTGTGGAGCAAGCATTTTTTCATGACCTGTTTCTCTTTGGCTGGGAGAAAATTAATGTAATTCCTGATGTTGAAAATGCCTGGAAATTCTTTTATGATGGTTTTATTGAAATTGTTAACAAGCACGCTCCTTTTAGGAAGTATAGAATAAGGGGCAGGGATAATGCATGGTTCACGTCAGAGTTATCTATTTTACTCCATGAGCGCAATGTGGCATGGTCTAAAGCCAGGAGTACTGGTCTTGGATCAGACTGGTTGCTCTTTAGACAGCTGCGAAATGCAAGCACAGTTGCAATTAGAAAAGCCAAAGCTGATCATTTCCTTACTGAAACTTCAAATAACCTAAACAATCCGTTGAAATTCTGGAAAACCATTAAATCAATAACTGGAAATAAAAATGTTATTGAGCTACCTCCATGCATTGTCAAAGACTCTACCCAAATTTATGAAAAGGCTGACATGCTTGGTTGTTTTAATGAGCATTTCATTGCCTCTGGTTCACTTTTCAACTCTCAAAACACAGCTCAAGGCTCCTCTGCTTGCTCTGATAGTAGCTGTTTTTTTGAGGGACAAGCCTTTACTTTTGACGCTGTTACACTTTCAGAGGTGCATAAGGCCCTGAGATGTTTAGACACAAAAAAATCAGCAGGTCCAGACAACCTTGAGCCTTACTTCCTAAAGTTAGCCGCTGATTTTATTGCATTGCCTCTGACTTATCTTTTTAATCTATCCCTGGAGACAAACGAAATTCCCCTTATTTGGAAATCTGCCTTTGTTCTCCCACTGTTAAAAGGGGGGGACCCCACTGTGCTAAACAACTATAGGCCCATCTCCAAACCGTCTGTTTTAATTAAGGTGCTGGAATCCATTGTAAACCAGCAACTGAAGGACTTTTTATCAACTAACAGTATTTTATCTGAATTTCAATCTGGTTTTAGGAAAAAATATAGTACGTCAACAGCTGCTTTAAAAGTAGTAAATGATTTTATTGAATTTTTATGCTGACGACACAGTGATATATTGCTCTGCGTCTACCCCAAATCAGGCTCTCTGTCAGCTCCAAACTGCTTTTAACACTGTGCAACGTAACCTGTGTGATTTAAAACTTGTTTTAAATGCTGACAAGACAAAGCTCATGCTGTGCACTAAAGCTAAATCAAAGCCCTCGGACCTCCCTCCTATCACCACGTTGCAGGGCTCTGTGGTTGAATCTGTGTCTCAATATAAATATCAGGGAATTATAATTGACGATTCTCTCTCTTTTAAACCTCATATCCAGCAACTTGTGAAAAAACTAAAGATAAAATTAGGTTTTTACTTTAGAAACAAATCTTGTTTTTCTTTTGAAGCCAAAAAAAGACTTGTTGCTGCAACGTTTATGTCTGTGTTGGACTATGGTGATGTTTTATATATGAATGCATCTTCAAAATGCCTACAGTCTTTGGACACGATCTATCACGGAGCACGGAGATTTGTTACTAATTTTAAAACCCTCACGCACCACTGCTCTTTGTATGCTCAAGTTGGATGGTTGGCCCTGTCCACCCGCAGACTCCATCATTGGCATATTCTTATTTATAAGACTATCCTCGGTGTTCTTCCTTCATACCTGCGGAAGTATGTAATTCGAAAAAGCACAGGAACTTATCAGCTCCGCTCTGAGGACTTGTTCTTACTAACTGTACCTAAAGTTCGTACTGAACTGGGGAAAAGGGCATTTAGTTATGCTGCTCCCTGCGCATGGAACCAGCTGCAGAATGAACTGAAACTTAAGGAGCTGGTTTCTATAAACAGATTTAAATCCCTTCTTAATGATGTTGAAGCGGGCTCTTCTGTCTGTACATGCTTTGTTTGATGATATTCTGACTGTGACTCTATTTATATGTTCTCTGTTGTTTTTAAATTATTGTCTGCAACTGTGGAACTGTGCTGCTGCCTGTCTTGGCCAGGACTCTCTTGTAAAAGAGATTTTTAATCTCAATGAGACTTCTCCTGGTTAAATAAAGGTTAAATTAAAAAATTAAAAAAATAAAATTCCTTCTCTCCAGAGATGCTGCCTGTCCCGCTGAGTTACTCCAGCTTTTTGTATCTATCTTTTGTTTAAACCAGCATCTGCAGTTCCTTCCTGCACAAGATGGTTAAGGGAGTGAATTCCTGAATTTTGGCATTGTAAGATGAAAGCAGTGCAGGGCAGCAGAGTGGTGTAGCAGTAACGTTGCTGCCTTACAGCGCCAGAGATCCAGGTTCGATCATGGCTATGGGTGCTGCCTGTACGGAGTTTGCATGTTTTCCCCGTGACTGCATGGGATTTTTCCGGGTGCTCCAGTTTCCTCCCACACTCCAAAGACGTACAGGTTGGAGTCTGTTAATTGTCCTTGTTAAAGATTGTGAATTGTCCCTAGTGTGTAAGATAGTGCCAGTGTATGGGGATCGTTGGTTGGCACGGACTGGGTGTGCTGAAGGGCTCGTTTCCGCGCTGTAACGTCTAAATGGTCAGAGCTGGAGCTCTATGTTCTATATTCCATGTTCTAAAACAGGTGGGAGGCCAAACCATGTCCACTTCCCAAAAGGCACAGTCCTTTACTCACGTCCCATCCTACTGAGGGGTAACTTTTTCACACAAAGGGTGGTGGGTGCATGGAACAAGCTGCCAGAGGAGTTAGTTGAGGCTGGGACTATCCCAACTTTTTCACACAAAGGGTGGTGGGTGCATGGAACAAGCTGCCAGAGGAGTTAGTTGAGGCTGGGACTATCCCAACATTTAAGAGACAGTTAGACAGGTACATGAATAGAGGTTTGGAGGGATATGGACCAAGCGCAGGCAGGTGGGACTAGTGTAGCTGGGACATGTTGGCCAATGTGGGCAAGTTGGGCCGACGGGCCTGTTTCCACCCTGTGTCACTCTATGACTCTACAGGATCTCACAGATTGCTGGGAATCGCCGGTCCATGGTCACTCAAAGCGGAGAAGAAGCAACAGAGATGATATTGAGGACCTTGAGTCCAAACATGGAGGTACACAGAGGCCCAGTGTAAGGGACAGGAGGAGCTCTGTGGTTCCCATGATGGCCTCATTGTCCACCTCACGTTCCACCAATGAGGAAATTACATTCTCCTCGGTCCTCGGGTTCTGACGTAGAAGTAAGATTTTACAACAGCGCGCATCTCATACACGTTATGCTTTCCTGTAAAACAGGCTGCCAGCCAACACAATCTTTTCCTGTAAAACTCCACGTGCCTCTTGCAACATTGAAGAAGTTTGACCGCCAAGTGTTGGTGCTTCATCCTGGGTGGGATGTGGAAGTGTGGTGTAACCGGTCTATTAATAGATCCTCCTAAACCACAAGCACTAAAGCCTCTCAGATGTGTTGAGCAATAAGTATTACTTGCTGCTGCCAACAAACACACACCAAGGAAAACGGGGTTTGGAACCAAGGAACCAAGGATACAAAAATTGCATAAGTGTACTTAAGTGTGTAGACTATATAAGGGAGATCAATATGGGAGGGAGCCAAAGATCTCGGTGAAAAATCCACGCAGGTCACTTCTGCGACACCGTGCTGCTCTTTTTATTGCACCTGCACCTCACCCCACTTGGGCATCTGACAATGAACTTGTCTTGACTTGTCTAGAAAAAGATTCACGTTGATTTAGGGTGTGCAATACCTTAAAGGTGATATTCTCAGTCTATTCACAGACAGAATGGTACATTTGAAAAGATCAAAGGCAAGTTCTTTAATCTTGAAGCAATTATATATTCTGAATGAGTATTGTTGACTTTGTGTATTAATTATGCCCCACATATTAAAGATCACAGAAGAAATTATAACTGTTACAATTGGGCAATTATTATAATCCAGTTGGGTGGCACGGTGGCACAGTGGCAGAGTTGCTGCCTTACAACACCGGAGTCCCGGGTTCGATCCTGACTAAGTTTGCTGTCTGTACGGAGTTTGTACACTCTCCCTATGACTGTGTGGGTTTCTCCGGGTGCTCCGGTTTTCTCCCACTCTCCAAAGATGCGCAGATTTGTAGGTTAATTGGCTTTTGTAAAATGTAAATTGTCCCTAGTTTGTAGGATAGTGCTAGTGTACGGAGTGATCGCTGGTCAGCATGGACTCAGTGGGCTGAAGGGCCTGTTTCTTCGCTGTATCTCTAAAGTTGTCAGGAAAGGTTTGGATCCTCAGATCAAACTATGTGTCAATGACCCAAAGCTTAGCCTGATCTCCAAAATATATGCAATAAACAATGACTCTGTCTCGGAAACTGTTCGAGGTACCTCCCAGATCAATCTAAATAAGCCACCAAAATCACGTATGGATAGGAAAGGGATATGGGTCAAATGCAGACTAATGCGACTAGTTTAGATGGGGCATCTTGCTCAGCATGGACAAGTTGGGCGAAAGGGGCAGTTTCTATTTTGTATGACTTTATGACTCTAAACACCGTGAACACAGAACATGTTGCTGGGATTAAAGGCCATTAATAAAAGTCATTATGAGGTCAATTATATAAAACATGTAACATAGAACAGTACAGAGCAGGAACGGGCACTTTGGCCCACAATGTTTGTGCCAAACATGATGCCGAATTAAACTGATCTCATGTGCCTGCCCATGATCCATATCCCCCTATTCTCCTCATTTCCATGTACCTACCTAAAAGCCTCTTAAAGGCCATTACCATATCTGCCTCCAGCACCACCCCTGGCAATGCGTTCCAGGCCCCCAGGCTCTCTGTGTAAGAAAACCTGCCCTGCCAATCTCCATTAAACTGTCCCCCTCTCACTATATTGCTATGCAGTGTAGGACATTTTTTACCCAAGGAAAAGAGGTTCTGACAATCTACACTATCTGGGCCTCTCATATTTTTAAGTATCTCCTCAACCTCCGGTGTTCCAGAGAAAACAATCCAAGTCTGTCCAACCTCTCCCTGTAGCTGAAACCCTCTAATCCAGGCAGCATTCTGGGAAACAAGAAATTGCAGCGAATTGTGGACGCAGCCCAGACCATCACACAAACTAACCTCCCTTCCATTGTGTCTGAAGTAGGGTCTCGACCCGAAACGTTGCCCATTCCTTCTCTGCAGAGATGCTGCCTGACCCGCTGAGTCACTCCAGCTTTTTGTGTCTAGCTCCCTTCCATTGACTCCATTGACACCTCACGCTGCCTCGGCAAGGCCAGCAGCATAATCAAAGACGAGATGCCCTCTGGCCACTTCCTCTTCTTCCATCTCCCATTGGGCAAAAGGTATAGAAGTGTGAACACACACACACCTCCAGAATCAGGGACAGCTTTTTTCCAGCTGTTACCAGGCAACAGAATCATCCTTGCTCAATAGCAATATTTTTACTATTGAGGGAGTGCAGTATAGGTTCACCAGGTTATTTCCCGGGATGGCGGGACTGTCATATGTTGCTAGAATGGAGCGGCTGGGCTTGTATACTGTGGAATTTAGAAAGATGAGAGGATATCTTATTGAAACATATAAAATTATTAAGGGTTTGGACATGGTAGACGCAGGAAACATGTTCCTGATGTCGGGGGAGTCTAGAACCACGGACCACAGTTTACGAATAAAGGGTAAGCAATTTAGAACGGAGATGAGGAAAATCTTTTTCACACAGAGGGTTGTAAATCTGTGGAATTCTCTGCCTCAGAAGGCAGTGGAGGCCAATTCTCTGCATGCTTTCAAGAGAGTGTTAGATAGAGGTCTTAAAGATAGCAGAGTCAGGGGATATGTGGAAAAGGCAGGAACGAGGTACTGATTGTGGATGATCAGACATGATCACAATGAATGACGGTGCTGGCTCGAAGGGCCAAATGGCCTACTCCTGCATCTATTGTCTATCGTCTATTGTCTATTGTCTACCACAACTAGAGAGCAGTCCTGAACTACTATCTACCTCGTTGGTGACCCTCGGAATATCTTTGATCGGACTTTACTGGCTTAACCTTGCACTAAACATTATTTCTTTATCATGTATCTGTACACTGTAAATGGCCTGATTGTAATCATGTATTGTCTTTCCGCTGGATGGTAGGCATGCAACAAAAGCTTTTCACTGTACCTCGGTACACATGACAATAAACTGAACACCCACTCCAAGCCTGTAATGGGGTGACCAGAACTGCAATAATCCAGATATCAAAGGATTAATCAACTATACCTCGCTTGAAGCATCCAAATGGTTGTCCCACTGTCAAACACAGCATCTCAGCTGAGATGCCAATGGAATAGTTGCACTATCAGAATGAGACATTAAACTAGCCAGCTAGATATAATGTAACAATGACCTAATTATGAACTGGAGCAGGGAAATATTCCTCGGCATCCAATTCCTTATTGGTACTTAACCCACATAAAAACAGGGATGACCAAGCGATTTTTGGCAATGCTTTTTATGGTCTTGTGTCTGACTCAGCAGCCTACATTGTAACAATGACTGCATTTCAAAGACACCAGGCATTTGCAAAACACTGTCGAAACATACTGGTGTCAGGATATATCTATAATGGGGCTGTCCCACTTGGGCGACCTAATTGGCGAGTTTAGAAGAATTTGAAAAAATGACATGTTGAAGACCTTCGACTATGTAGAAGACCTCCTTTGACCTCCTTTGACCTCCTTCGACTATGTTGAAGACCAGCTTCGACTAGCTACGACTAACTTCGGGAAAATTGGACACTGAATAGTGGAGAGTGAAGACGACCTCCTTCGATCTCCTTCGACCTCCCTTCGACTATGATGAAGACTATCTATGAGTACCTTTGACGACCCTCGATTACCTACGACTAACATGCCGACCTACTACGACTAAACCTACGAGTAAAAAAAGTATTGATTTTCTCCATGGCGATCTTTTTTTACTTGCTGGTATTCTTGAACATATTGAAAAAACGCCGCGACCTAGCTGAGGCCTCGAGTACGTGGGGACCACTCTCGAGCGTGAAGGAGAGCTCCTATGACCTCATGTCGACCATACTGCGAGTATGAGTCGAGGGCAAACTCGCCAGAACTCGCGGATTAGGTCTCCCAAGTGGGACAGGCCCTTAACTCTCTTTTGAAAACATCCAGTGAATTGGCCTCCATTGCCTTCTGTGGCAGAGAGTTCCACAGATTCACAACTCTCTGGGTGAATACATTTTTCCATGCCTCCCCTCAAATATTGTGATGAAACTGGTTAAATCTGAGAACACCGCACCAGCATCTCGGTACCAGAATCTGTTCTTTGCAGCAATCACACTGAGGACTTTGTTGCACCACCCAGGTCTGGTGTGGTGGGTCCTTTTCAGATCTTAGTTAAGATATCTCGGAACGAGACAGACCCCATTAGTTTCCTACCTAATTTCTCATCGCAGTTGGATACTTAGAGTAGGCATGTTGCCCGAAGCTACTGTCTGTCGAAGTCAATCTCTCCACCTCAGCCTTCAGTTTCACCTTGAGAGCTCCTAGATCTTTCCTCGCTGGGCGCAACGCCAGAGGCTTCGTCTCATCTAGCACCACACGGAGAAGAATGATACAAAATGCTGGAGTAACTAGTCAGGTCAGTAGCGGGTCAGGCAGCATCTCTGGAGAACATGGAGAGGTGACGTTTCGGGTTGAAACCCTTCTTCAGACTGATTATGGTGGGGGGGGGAAGGAAGCAGGAAGAGAGGAGGGATGGGACAAGTGTTGGGTGGATGCAGATGAAGGGGGCATGGAGGGTTAATTTGGCAAATGGACAAAGGTCAAAGAGATGAAAAGACAAAAGGTGTGAGATAAGGATAAAAGAGGAGCAAATTGTGAAGCCAGAGGAAGGAATGTAAGTGGAAGAGGAGATGAGGGGTGGGGGAGGGGGGTTGGAGGTGGGGAGGGATGATTTGGGTGGATGTGTCGCAAGGAATCAATGAGGACCAAGTGCTTTATTTAGAGGGAGAGTACAACATGGATGTGGTGTGTCGAATAAATTCTAGAGGTTTTCAACTGAGGGTTTAATGGTGACCAATGAAATACAATAGCATCGTTGCTTTCATCAAATCATAGAGTCATACAGCATGGAAAGAGGCCCTTTGGCCCAGCTTGCCCATGCCAACCAAGGTGCCCCATCTACACTGGTCCCATCTGCCTGCGTTTGGCCCATATCCCTCGAGACCTTTCGATCCATTTCCTATCCAAATGTCTTTTAAATGTCATTTTCATCTAGTGGCCACACCAGCCAAATAGCAGAATATCATGAGTGGATTTGGGCCCCATATCTGAGGAAGGGCATGCTGGCATTGGAGAGGGTTGAGAGGAGGTTTACGGGAATGATCCCAGGGATGACTGAGTTGGCGTATGGGGAGCATTTGTCGCCAATGGGTCTGTACTCGCTGGAGTTTAGAAAGATGAGGGGGCGACCTCGTTGAAAGCAACCGAATAATGAAAGACCTAGATAGAGTGGATGTGGAGATGATGTTTCCAGTTGTGGGAGAGTCTTGAACCAGAGGTCACGGCCTCAGAATAAAAACATGTACTTTGAGAATGGTGATGAGGAAGAATTTATTTAGACAGAGGATGGTGAATCTGTGGAGTTCATTGCCACAGATGGCAGTGGAGGTCAAGATATTGGGAATTTTTAAAGCAGAGATTGAAAGGTCTCGATTAGAGTTCTACTCCTGTATATTATGGTCATATGGTTCATCTGCCGAGGTAGAGTGCAAAGCTTTTTAGTTGCGTGCTAGCCAGTTAGCGAAAGGTGCATGATTACAATCAAGCCGTCCACAGTGTATAGGTATAGTCTAAAGGCTACAACGTTTAGTGCATGATAAATTACAGTAATGTCTGATTAAAGATCATTTGAAGGTCTCCAAAGAGGTAGGAGGGAGGTCAGTATTGCTCTCTAGCTGGTGAGAGGATGGTTCAGTTGCCTGATAACAGCTGGGAAGAAACTGTCCCTGAATCTGGAGTTGTGTGTTTTCACACTTCTGTACATCCTGCCGGATGGGAGATGAGGGAGTGACGTTTCGGGTCTGAAGAAGGGTCTCGACCCGAAATGTCACCCATTCCTTGTCTCCAGAGAAGCTGCTAGTCCCGCTGAGTTACTCCTGGTTTTTTTTTGTCTATCTTCGGAGTCCAGTCTTTATACGAACGATCATTTCTTCCTTCTGCTGCTCATATATCTTCTTCTGCACATTTCTTCCTCCTTCCTGCTCGTAGATTGCTTAACCTGGAACACCTTATGGGATTGGCAGATGTATTGTATGTTGTAATGTATTATATACCCAGACACATAAACCTCCAAAAGTCTGTCACGACATTGATGCCTGCAAACGGAGAACAATGATAGTTTTTTGAGTTATCATCTGGTTTGTTTTCAAGCTTGTTGGCCACGGAATAACTTCCTGAGGCGATGGTTTGGAAAGTGCTCTCCTACCATGGTTATTGTTTTGTGTTCTTAGAATTTCCATTATAAGAAGGAAGTGCTGTGATAGGCTGCCATTCACAATGCTGCCATTCACAATGCTATTGGATATACCTTTCTTATAAGCAGTCAGTGTCCTTACTGGCAATCAGAATTGGTTTTTTTTTTAAGATAAACTATTGTTCGGTTGCTTTATGTGCTGTTTATTGTACTTAGAGCACGGAGATATCAGATTAGTTTATTTTCACGTGTACCGAGTGAAAAGCTTTTGTTGCGTGCTAACCATTCAGCGGAAAGACAATCGAGCCATCCACAGTGTACAGATGCAGGATCCACACAGGTCACAGGGGGAACGTACAAACTCCATACAGACAGCACCCATAGTCAGGATCGAACCGGGTCTCTGGCGTTGTGAGGCAGCAACTCTTACGCTGCGCCACCGTGCTGACCCCCCCCCCATAGGGTCTCAGTTTAACACTCCATCCTAAGAGATGCTTCCTCTGACAAAGGGAATACTGTGTGATTGTTACACTGGATCTTGTGGAACGATATGACTGCTATTGCAGGCGGGATAGTTACACTGGATATGACTGCTATTGCAGGAGAGATAGTTACATTGGATATGTCTGCTATTGCAGGAGAGATAGTTACACTGGATATGACTGCTATTGCAGGAGAGATAGTTACATTGGATATGTCTGCTATTGCAGGAGAGATAGTTACACTGGATATGACTGCTATTGCAGGAGAGATAGTTACATTGGATATGTCTGCTATTGCAGGAGAGATAGTTACACTGGATATGACTGCTATTGCAAGCGGGATGGCTGGATTAGGAGATATTACCTACATGGAGAGTTTGGACAGGTGGCGCAGCTGGTAACTCCTCTGCTGTGCCACTGTGCTTTCTGTAGTTTATTAACTCTCCCTGTATGCTGATCTAGATTAGATCATTAGATCATTGTCAAATGTCATGATTCCACGAATGCTGCAACACTGTACTTCTATTTAAAGGAAATGATTGGAACGTTCATTGTGAAATGTTTTTGGTAGTTGGTGCACTGTGCGTAATCTACCCACGTGTAACATCGAGTGCGCTTCAAACCCACTGAGTCAGTGGAAACAAAGCACCTGGACAAGAATTTCTAGACATGACGGTTTTATGGCTAAAAGTAAAAGTAAAACATTTTGTGTTTTCGGAGTTTCCCACTGAAGGATATATAGCCAGCTGGAACAAAGGCTGACTGCCTCTTGAATGGTGTAATCCTGAAGAATTTGGTGACTCATAAACTATCCCAGAATGGGTAGCAGACTGGTAACTATGTGAGTTGGTTTGTTGCTGGATCATAAGACATAGGAGGAGAATTATGGTGAGAGGCACAAGACTTAACAGGAACCTAATATATTGTAACTTGTCCCCAGTGTGTAGGATAGTGCTAGTGTGTACGGGGATCGCTGGTCACCACGGACTCGATAGGCCAAAGGGCCTATTTCCACGTTGTATCTCTAAACTAAATTGCTTCTATTTAATAGGTAGACAAAAATGCTGGAGAAACTCAGCGGGTGCAGCAGCATCTATGGAGCGAAGGAAATAGGCAACGTTTCGAGCCGAAAAGTTGCCTATTTCCTTCGTTCCATAGATGCTTCCTTCGATTTCCATTGAGGCAGCATCTATGGAGCAAAGGATATAGGCAACATTTCGTGCCGAAAAGTTGCCTATTTCCTTCATTCCATAGATGCTGCCTCACCCGCTGAGTTTCTCCAGCATTTTTTGTCTACCTGCGATTTTCCAGCATCTGCAGTTCCTTCTTAAACATGCTTCTATTTAGTGTTGTGTATTATTTAATAATTGTTTCCTATGTCATCATATATTACAATGGGGTGGGAGATTGCAACCTTCACGTGGTCCGCCCTGTTTCGACTAATGCAAACAACCCGACGCGCACAAACAAAAGATCAAATAGAACAAGTTGACCTCCAACTTTAGGCTGTGCACGTCATACGCAAGAAGATATATTACAATAACCCTCTATGTGGGGCAACTTTCTCACTCAGACGTTGGTAGGTATATGGAACGGGTTGCTGAGGAGGTAGCTGAGCCAGGTGCGATAACAGCATTTAAAAGACATTTGGACAAGTACATAGATTGGAAGCACAAGGAACTGCAGATTCTGGTTTACAAAACAACAACACTATGTGCTGCAGTAACTGAGTGGGGCAGGCAGCATCTCTGGAGAACATGGATGAGTAATCCAAAATGTCACCAGAGATGCTGCCTGACTCACTGAGTTATGGCCCTGTCCCACGGTACGAGTTCATTCAAGAGCTCTCCCGAGTTTAAAAAAAAAAAAAACTCGTGGTAAGCACGGAGAATGAACGTAGCGGGTACGTCGGAGTTCGGGGACGTCTCTTAGCGGCTCGTAACGTTAACGGCAGGTACTCGGGAAGACTCGCTAACGGCAGGTAAGCTCGGGAAGACTCGTGAAAGTTTTTCAACATGTTGAAAAATGTCCACGAGAGCCCCGAGTACCGACGAATGGCCATTACCATAAATCTCCGAGTTCGAATCAGGGCAAACTCGGGAGAGCTCTTGGAATGAACTCGCACCGTGGGACAGGGCCATCACTCTGGCACTTTGTGTCTTTCTTTTACATGGATAGGAAAGGTTTCGAGGGATATGGGCCAAAAGCAGGCAAATGGGACTAGCTTAGAAAGAGCATTTGGGTCGGCACGGACAAGTTGGGCCGAAGTGCCTGATTCTGTGCTGCGCAAATCTGTGGCTCTACATGCTGGCCATAACTTATTCGAAAAGGAATAATTCCTGTATGATCTGTCATTTCACCATCATTAATGCTAATATAATTTTCTTGAGGCACACAGGCGTGTGAAAGGGAAATGCCAAATGACTGTATCATTAAGTGTGTTGTAAGGCTTATATTTATTTCAGCAATTTTTTAATTTGTGGGTGTAAACATTTGAGATTAAGAAATGGAACATTTAGATCTTTTGAATATTTTGCAGCCTCGTGCATTGGAGGCACTTTCAAAATAATTCAAGTTGGTTCGAAAACTGGAATAATGGAATTGGTAAGAACATTTAAGCTGCTGCCTGCGTGGAGTTTGCAGGTTTTCCTTGAGGCTGCATGGTTTCCTCTGGGTGCTCCGGCCTCCTCCCACATCCCAGAGAGGTGCGGATTTGTAGGTTAGGGTTAGGGTTCGGGTTAGGTTGACCTCTGCAATATTGCCCCTCATGTGTAGGGAGTGGATGAGAAAGTGGACTGACATAGAACTAGAGTGAATGGGTGATCGATGGTCGGCAGGGACTCGGTGGGACGAAGGGCCTATTTCCATGTTGTGACTCTAAACTAAACATTTATGACAATGATGAACAAGGATTAAAGTTTGTGAAGTCGTTTTTAAAAGAAAGAAATTGGATTTGCATGAAATTTATCACAAGACATTTTACAACAAAATATTTTTCAGTTTATAGGCACAAAGTGCTGGAGCAACTCAGCGGGTCAGGCAGCAGCTCTGGAGAAAAGGGATAGGTGACGTTTCTGTTCGAGACACTTTCTTCAGACTCAGAAGTAACTATCTTTAGTTTCAAGAACTAAGTTTAATTGAAGAACTTTAGTTTGAAGAAGCAGTCTGAAGAAAGTGATCTCGACCTGAAATGTCACCTATTCCTTTCCTCCAGAGATGCTGCCTGACCTGATCAGTTACTCCAGCATTTTATGTCTATCTTCGGTATGAATCAGCATCTGCAGTTCCTTCCTGCACATGAGTTTTCAGTTTGGTGTTTTGACATTGCTGAAGGGCATCAGTTCAATCAGCACACAATGAAACAACAATATGATGATCGTCAACCAATTCAATCAATCAATCAACCTTTATTGTCATCTTGCAAGCAACAGTTGTACAGTGCAAAATGAAAAGACGTTTCCCAGGGAATACCGGAGCATCGCACATGAAATTTAAAACATTTCACACATAATAACACTAAAAAACAATCCAGTCCCTGATGGAACAGTATAAATAGTTAAAAAGTAGGTAAAAACAACGTTAAAATACAGTAAAACCAATCATAAACATGTCCGGGGCAGCTGATTTGAGTGGCCAGTGCCAGTTATTGAAGTGGCCAGTGCCAGTTATTAAAGTGTCCGTGCCAAGCCGCAGAATCAGGTGACTGTGAGTACAGAGTGGCTGTTTAGCAGCCTCACAGCATATGGCAGGAAGCTGTTTAGCAGTCTTGTAGTCACGGCTTTGATGCTGCGATATCTCTTGCCTGATGGCAGGAGATCCAGGTGTATGTGGAGGGGGTGCAGTTTGTCCTTAGCAATTCTCTGAGCTGTTTTCAGACAGCGGCTCTGGAACAGTTCTTGTACCAAGGGTAGGGAGACGCCAATGATCTTCTCTGCTCCCCTCACTACCCTCTGCAGAGCCTTCCTGTCCGAGCAGTTGCAGGTGGAGTACCACGTATTTATGCAGTACGTGAGTACAGACTCCACCGTACCCCTGTAGAAAGTCCTGAGGATGTTGGTGGGGAGTGAGACCTGTTTTAGTTTCCTCAGGAAGTGCAGTCGCTGATGGGCCCGTTTGACGGTCCCAGTGGTGTTCCTGGACCAGGTGAGGCTGTCTGTAATTTGCACCCCGAGGAACTTTATGCTCTCCACTCTCTCCACTGTGGCGCCACTGATGTTAAGGGGTGTATGCTTTGGCTACGCCCTCCTGAAGTCGACAACCATCTCCTTTGTTTTGTCGACATTTAATTCTAGATTATTTTTGCCGCACCAGTCCACTAGTTGTTTTACTTCCTCCCTGTACATTGATTCATCATCTCCGCTGATGAGTCCCACCACTGTTGTGTCATCCGCGAATTTTATGATCTTATTGTCCCTGACAATTCTCTGCGCCCACAGATGCTGTTTGACCCAACGAGTTCCTCTAGGAGTTTTTTTTTACTCCAGATTCGAGTGCTGGCAATATAAAGATGACTGGATCGTCAATCATTTTGATGTTGGCCGAATGACAAATGTTGATTGAGACATCAAGATGATTCAGCATGTCAATGTGATTATCCCACAGACAGATAAGAAGGGGACACAGCGTCACAGCTGGTAGAGCCGCTGCCTCACAGCACCAGAGACCCGGTTCGATCCTGACCTCTGGTGCTGTCTGCATGGAGTTTGCACGTTCTTAAACATCCTACCACAACCAGAGAGCAGTGCTGAACTACTATCTACCTCTGATGTCCCTCGGACTATCCTTGATCGGACTTTGCTGGCTTTACCTTGCACTAAACCTTATTCGCTTACCATGATGCATCTATACACTGTAAATGGATTGATTGTAATCCAGCTGACTTGTTAACACAGGACAAAAAGCTTTTCACTGTACCTCGATACACGTGACAATAAACTAAACTGAACTGAAATGGAACTGAACTGAACTGATTCTCTGTGACTGCATAGGATTCCTCTGGGTGCTCTGATTTCCTCCTGCTTCACAAGATGTGTGTAAGTTTGTAGGTTAATTTGGCCTTAGTGCGTAGGGAGTGAATGTGAAAGTGGGATAACATAGAACTAGTGAGAACGGGTGATCAAAGGTCGGCGTGGACTCAGTGAGCCAAAGAGTCTATTTGTCTGAAGTCGATCAGTCTGAAGAAGGGCTCGATCTGAATCGTCACCTATTCCTTCGCCTCATCTGCCGAGTTTCTCCAGCACTTTTGTCTACCTTTGATTTTTCCAGCATCTGCAGTTCTTTCTTAAACAAAAAGTCTATTTCCATGCTGTATCTTTCGATCATTCTGAGTCAACTGATGCAATCCATACAAAAATAAAATTTGTTTGCAGTTAACATTATGTGCGAGCAAGATAGTTACTTCTTGATCATTCCTCGTTTACATTGCATCAGTTCCAAATATCCAGAAACCCACACCATTCATAAATGTCAGTGATTTATTGCCATACTGTTATTATTTTTTTCTCAGTCTATGGGCGGTGAAGACAAACGTATTCGAGGGGAAGATAGACATAAACTGCTGGAGTAACTCAGCAGGTCTGGCATCAAGTCTGGAGGAAAGAAATAGGTGACATTTCGGGACGAGACCCTTCTTCTTCAGGCTGCTTCAGACCCAAAACGTCACCTATTCCTTTTCTCCAGAGATGCTGCCTGAGCCACTGAGTTACTCCAGCGTTTTGCGTCTATCTTCGGTGTAAACCAGCATCTGCAGTTCCTTCCTGGATTTTTACTCGGGGAAACCAATTCTATTTAAATCTCAATAAAGGCAAGTGTAATTAAGCCAAAGATTAACAGGTAGCTAGAACTTTGGTTCTCAAGGTGAGGCTGTCATTGCTGGGAATGAAGTATTTTTGGGTTTCACTTCCTCCTGTATTCAGTAGGTAATCCTATCTGATGATCAATCACATTAATTTTAGATAAGTCTCTTCCTGCGTCAATCAGGTGCAGGAAATCGCAAAGCTACACCTGTCTTTTTCTGGGTTGCACTGAACAGTCATTGTTTCAGCCCCATTCAGATAAAGTCAATTGTCTTTCTCCAGTACATTGATGACTTCATCACTGCAGTTTGCTGAATTTCACACTGAATTAAAAAATATATATTAATTTCCCTTCCCTTTCCCATATGACTAAGATCATAAGATCATATTATATGTGATTGGAGTAGAATTAGGCCATTCGGCCCATCAAGTCTACTTCGCCATTCAATCATGGCTGATCTATCTCTCCCTCCTAATCCCATTCTCCTGCCTTCTCCCCTTAACCTCTGACGCATATTGACACATGTTCACATGGTCCTTCCCATTCTGGATATCTCCGTCTCTTTCCCAGGGTATAGGATTGTCAGTATAGTCCATTACAAGCCCACAGACTCCCACAAAGATTCGGACAGATACATGGATAGGAAAGACACAAAGTGCTGTAATATCTCAGTGAGTCAGGCGGCTCTCTGGAGAACATGGATAATTGATTTTTTTGGTTCGGATCCGTTCTTCAGACTCGCAATGTTGCCTTTCCACCTTCTCTGGTGATGCTGCCTGACCCGCTGAGTTACTCCAGCACTTTGTGTCTTTTTATGTGAACTAGCATCTGCAGTTCCTTGTATCAAATGAATAGGATCGATTGAGAGGGATATGGGCCAAATGCGGGTAGGAGGGACTACTGTCGATGGGGCAACTTGGTCGGCATGGGACGAAGGACCTTGTTCTACGCTGCATGACTCAAGTATACATCACCCCATTCTAACTCCAGTCCTTTCTCCCAGTTTTCGCTCAATTGGATAACGTTTAATAGGTAACGTGTGCAACCGCAAGAGATGCAACACTTGTCCCTTCACCTCCCCCCTCTACTCCATTCAAGGACCCAAGCAGTCGTTCCAGGTGCGACAGAGGTTCACCTGCATCTCCTCCAACCTCATCTATTGCATTCGCTGCTATTGATCTACATCGGTGAGACCAAGCGGAGGCTTGGCGATCGTTTCGCCGAACACCTCCGGTCGGTCCGCAATAACCAACCTGAACTCCCGGTGGCTCAGCACTTCAACTCCCCCTCCCATTCCGTATCTGACCTCTCTGTCCTGGGTCTCCTCCATGGCCACAGCGAGCAACACCGTAAATTGGAGGAAATGCACCTCATATTCCGCTTGGGCAATCTACATCCTGGGGGCTTGAACATTGAATTCTCCCAATTCTGCTAGCCCTTGCTGTCCCCTCCCCTTAATCAGCCATCTGGTTGTCTCCTCCCCTCCCCCAGCCCTCGGGCTCCTCTTCCGCCTTTTTCCTTTTTTCCTTTCTTCTCCCCACCCCCTATCAGTCTGAAGAAGGGTTTCGGCCCGAAACGTTACCTATTTCCTTCGCTCCATAGATACTGCTGCACCCGCTGAGTTTCTCCAGCTTTTTTGTGTACCTAACGTTTAAGAGATATTTGGACAGGTACATGGATGGGCTGGGTTTAGAGGGATATGGGCCAAACGCAGGCAGGCGGGACTAGTGTAGATGGGGCATGTTGGTTGGTGCGGCCAAAGGACCTGTTTCCACACTGTATGACTCTATGACTCTCCGAATGATGAGGTATTCTGCACAGGTGCCCTGGAAATGTCTTCCTTCTTTCCTATCTATGCTTTCCCCTCAAATATACATAGCCCGTAACCGCATCTTATCTGTTTCCTATATCTCTTCTCCTCTATTGTGCAGGGCAAGCAGAGAGCAAGGACTGAGTTCATCTTGTCACACCTTCCAGGCACCGTCATATATATTGCAAGACATAGAGTCATAGCATCACACAGCATGGAAACCAATGGAAATCATTGGGCAGCACGGTGGCGCAGCAGTAGAGTTGCTGCCTTACAGCGAATGCAGCGCCAGAGACCCGGGTTTGATCCCGACTACAGGTGCTGTCTGTACGGAGTTTGTACGTTCTCCCCGTGACCTGCGTGCGTTTTCTCCCAGTTCTTCGGTTTCTTCCCACATTCCAGAGACGTACAGGTATGTAGGTTAATTGGCTTGGTAAATGTAAGAATTGTCCCTAGTGGGTATAGGATAGTGTTAATGTGCGGGGATCGCAGGTCTGCACAGACCCGGTGGGCTGAAGGGCCTGTTTCCATGCTGTATCTAAACTATGTCTCTACATATTGGCCCAACTCATTCAGCTCGACCCAGATGCCCCATCTAAGGTAGCCCCAGTTTCCCGTGTTTGGCCCATATCCCTGTAAACCTTTCTTGTCCAGAGAGCTATCTAGTTCTCGTACATGGCATGATATGACTTGATGAAATTCAATACAGACGTTTTTCGTTGGATCTCGGGAAACATGGCATTATGACAACAAAGCCGATTGTCAATGATTTGTGATTTCCTCGCAATTATTTCCAGACCATGCTCCACTTCATTTGCAAGGAGGCCAACATCTGTCATATCATTGCTGATTACAGCTTGATCCATTGCTAGAGGGAATGAATGGGTGATGTCTTCAGGTCAAGAGGAAGGTCTTCAGTCTGAGGAAGGGTCTCGACCCAAAACGTCACCCATTTCTTCTCTCCACAGATGCTGCCTGTGCCGCTGAGTTACTCCAGCATTTTGTGTCTATTTTTGTGTAAGCCAGCATTTGCAATTCCTTCCTGTACATTGGTCCATTACTACATGGCTTCCTGCTGCTAAAGAGGAAGCCACCTCTTACTTCACTTTGCCTCGAACTAACCATCAGTGACCAAGTCAAGTTAAGAGAGTTTATTGTCATGTGCCACAGATAGAACAATGAAATTCTTGCTTGCTGCAGCACAACGGGATATTGCAGTCATAAATACAGATCAGATCTGTGTGTCCATATACCATAGACCATATATATACACACATCAGGAAACAGATAAAGTGCAATAGGCTGTTCTAGTTCATAGTTTGTTTGAAGTTGTGTTTAATTGCCTGATGGCTGTGGGGAAGAAGCTGTTCCTGAATCTGGATGTTGCAGATTTCAGGCTCCTGTACCTTCTACCTGATGGCAGCGGGGAGATGAGTGTGTGGCCAGGATGGTATGGGTCCTTGATGATGCTGGCAGCCTTTTTGAAGCAGCGACTGCGATAGGTCCGCTCGATGGTAGAGAGGTCGGAACTGATGATGGACTGGGCAGTGTTTACAACTTTTTGCAGCCTTTTCTGCTCCTGGACGCTCAGGTTGCCGTACCAAGCCACGATGCAACCGGTCAGCATGCTCTCTACCGTGCAACCTGTAGAGGTTCGAGAGAGTCCTCCTCGACATACCGACTCTCCGTAATCTTATCAGGAAGTAGAGGCGCTGATGTGCTTTCTTTATGATCATTCTTTCAGCAATTAATTGTCATCTGTAATTTTATGGAAATACAGTATGTGCTTAAATTGAAGTTAAACTGGTAACGCTACTCCCTGGATTGTCAGATCATTATATAGGGAGGCTTTGTTGGACCACACTTAGAATATTGTGCACAGTTTTGGTGTTTGCATGCTATACAGTCACTATATGCAGAATATAGTGTTAGTTTCTGAACTGTCAGTGTCTGAAGAAGGGTCTCGACCCGAAACATCACCCATTCCTTCTCTCCAGAGATGCTGCCTGTCCCGCTGAGTTACTCCAGCATTTTATGTCTATCTTCGGTTTAAACCAGCATCTGCAGTTCCTTCCTACATATAGTTTAGTTTATTCGCACGTGTACTGCGGTACAGCGAAAAGCCTTTGTCGCGTGCTTACCAGTCAGTGGAAAGAGTGTACATGATTACAATCGAGCCATCTGTGGAGTCTTTTAAGTTCCTGGGAACCATCATCAAGGACCTTAAATGGGGGGCTACCATCAACTCCACAGTCAAAAAGGCACAACAGAGGATGTACTTCCTGCGGCAACTGAGGAAGCACAATCTGCCACAGGCAATGATGGTCCGATTCTACACGGCCATCGTAGAGTCAGTTCTCACCTTCTCCATCATGGTCTGGTTTGGCTCAGCCACCAAGCACAACACCCGGAGGCTGCAGCGAATCGTCCGATCAGCAGAGAAGGTTATTGGCTGCAACCTTCCCTCCATTGATGAACTGTACACTGCAAGGGCCAGGAAGCGAGTGGGCAAGATCATCTCTGACCCCTCTCACCCTGGCCACAAACTCTTTGAATCACTTCCCTCTGGAAGGCGATTCCGGATTGTCAAAGCTGCCACAGCCAGACATAAAAACAGTTTTTACCCACGAGTAGTTGCTCTACTCAACAGCCAAAAATCTGTAGCCTCCCTTTGATCTGGTATTTTGTTGGTTCACATGCTTGATCAATGGTGTTTTATCATTAATGTCTTATTATTATTAATGTTTAGTGTTTTCTGAGTCATTCGTAACTGTCACTGTATGTCATGTTGTTACTTGTGGGCGGAGCACCAAGGCAAATTCCTTGTATGTGAATACTTGGCCAATAAACTTACTTACTTACATTCACAGTGTACAGATATGTAGGATCTACTGAATCCCACAACAGAAAGCAAAGAACAAACGACACTTAGCTGAGCCAGACGCCTTGCGTCACGTTTATTCCAGAAGCCCCCTTTTACCTACATTCTCACCAATAGTAACCCGTGTGCAATTAAGGCCAATTAGTGCGTCTGACCGTGGAGCTGTTATTGAGCTCTTGTGGCTGGACCTCCTCGTGGGGCTGCTGGCGAGTCGCCAGCGATGACAGGCTGTATGCAAAACCAACGTGGGCGTGAAGGCGCCACAGATACATGATCAATGGAATAATGTTTAGTGCAAAATAACGTGCAGTAAAGTCCGATTAAAGATAAAGGTAGAGACCCTCAGTCTCCAATGAGGTAGATATTAGCTCAGGACCACCTTGTAGTTGGTTCGGCCACCCTGGAATATTACAGCATTATAGCATTACAGCTGCAGAGAAAGTGCAGATAAAAAAAGTGCAAGATCTGCAAAGAGGTAGGTTAGAAGGTCGGGGCATGGAGGACTGTTGAGTCGTCTGATAGTAGCAGGGAGGAAGCTGGTCCCAAATGTGGTGGTGCGTGTTTTTAATCTTTTGTATCATCTGCCTGACAGGAGAGGGAGGAAGGACGCATGACCAGGTCCTTGATTATGTCGGCCGCTATCACCTGACTGTGTGAAGTACAGATGGAGTCAAAGGAAGGTGGAGGAAGAAGATTGGTTTGTGCGATGGACTTGTCCACGTCCATAACTCTCTGTGATTTGTTGTGGTCTTGGGCTGAGCTGTTTGGTCCTCCTACCTAACGATGTAGGAATATTGAAGGCAGTCAGTCCCAAGGAGATTCACCAGGCTATTCCCTAAGATCAACATGTTGTCTTTTCAGGGGAGGCTTTGCGTCTGTACTCCTTGGAGCGTAAATGAATGAGGGATGAATTTATTTGAAGATATAAGACTCCAAGAGGACTTTACAAGGTGGATGTTGGGAACTTTTCACTGGCGAGAGAAACAAAGGGATGTGGCTACAAAATAAGGAATCGGTCGTTTAGTTTAGTTTAGTTTATTATCGTCACATGTACCAAGGTAGAGTGAAAAGCTTTTTGTTGTGTGCTATCCAGTCAGCGAAAAGACTTAAAGCCCTGACCCATTCAAGTGCTCTCCCGAGTTAAAAAAAAATCAAACTCGTGTTAAGCACGGAGAATGAACGTAACGGGTACGTCGGAGCTCGGGGACGTCTCTTTCCGGCTCGTTCGCTAACGGCAGGTACTCGGGAAGACTCGCTAACAGCAGGTAAGCACAGGAAGAATCGTGAAGATTTTTCAACACGTTGAAAAATGTCCACGAGAGCCCCGAGTACCGACAAGTGGCCATTACCGTAAATCTCCGAGTTCGAATCAGGGCAAACTCCGGAGAACTCTTGGAATGAACTCGCACCGTGGGACAGGGCTATAAACATGATTACAATCAAGCCACTCACAATGTGCAGATGCAGGATAGAGGGTATCAAGTTTAGTACAAGATAAAGTCCGATTAAAGATAGTTTGAAGGTCACCGATGGAGTAGATGGGAGGTCAGGACCGCTCTCTAGTTGGTGAGAGGACGGTTCAGTTGCCTGATAACAGCTGGGAAGAAACTGTCCCTGAATTTGGTGGTGTGCGTTTTCACACTTCTGTACCTCTTGCCTGATGTGAGAGGAGAGAAGAGGGAGTGACCAGGGTGAGATTGGTCCTTGCTGAGGCAGCGTGTGGTGCAGAACATTGCTTTATTGACCTCATTACTAGAGCCAGGATGTATAGGCGCTAAAAATCTCTGAAATAGGCAGGCAACAATTATAAAATTACAAAAAAGGCATGAAAAGGCATTTATTTACACCACCAAAATATGGTTAAAAATGATAATTATGAAGGTATACAACATTAAATGACCAAAATAGCTTGGTTGCACATAATTACTAGCATTTATTTCAAATTATCTGGTGTCGTCTGTCAGACAGAATATGCTTCAGTTGTGAAAAACTTCTGTCTACCCCAGCATACCTGAAACAAGCTACAAACTCTATATTCATGTTGGTATCTTGTGCATAACAATTTCCTTTGATAACTTTAGCTGTTTTGTATTTCTTCAAGATCTTTGTTAGCTAAAATCACTCTCTCACATTTTCCTTGTATGTCTTTACCTACATCGCCAGGAACTTTAGGAATATCATCAGTTCTTTTGTTGAAAACCTGCAAGTTATGCACTATTGTTTTGCCACGTTTCTCAAGGGAAGTGATAGCTTGTGGGAAGTTTGCAAAATTGGAAGCAATAAACATAAGATCGCGGTGGAGGGACATTTTCTGCATGATTTCACTGACAATCCTGACTGCAGCAGATTCTTCTTCTTCAAAACAGTTGGCGATTTCTTTTATCTTTTCAAAATTTGCAGCATATTTACAGCATTTACAAAATTTACATATTTACAAAAAATACAGCATATTTACAAAATTTACAACCGAAAGCCATGTACCCCACCTAGTCAAAACGGGCTGAGGAGCTAGCGGAATCTCGGGTGCCATTTCCTTGAACAACTGCACACATGACGGTGCTGTGAGGAAGATTTTCTTGACATTGGAAACTAGGCGATTGACATCTGGAAACAAGCTACGTATCTGTGATCCTTGAAGTGAATTTGGAAACTATTTGAACAAACATCACTAAGCTTGAAAGCGCGCAACACCAGACTCAGGAACACTTCTTCCCCTCTGTTATCAGGCTTCTGAATGCTCCTTCCATAAGCTAGGGTACTGTCCAATTCACCTCTAACCCATTACGGACATTAAACTTTGTCTATGGAACTGGTGTGCTGAGAACTATATTCTGCACTCTGTATCTTCCCCTTTGCTCTACCTATCGTACTTGAGATTGGCTTGATTGTATTTATGTAAAGTATTATCTAATCTGATCAGATTTATGGCATGGTAATCATTGCTTTTCGGTACATGTGACATTAATGATCCTATACCTAAACCTTTTCCCATGGGATCAAGTGTTTGCTGGTTTTACTACAGTGCCCAACGACACAAAATGGACAAAAGACCAACTAATCTGCCAGATTAATTTAGTTTACTTTATCAATGTCACCCTGTACTGTAAGTTGTTCATTCTAAGCTTCCCCCAGTCTAGTTTCAGTAAATAAAATACTGAGTCAAGCACTTGCGCATCTAAACTTTATTTTGGAAAAACACAATAACAGTTCTCCACTACTATACCTAACCACCACGGGTTCGATCCTTGTATCTTCTTGGTCAAGCCCTTCTAGCCTCAGCCCTTCTAGCCTCGTGCAAGCAGAGACACTCCAAAAGGTCATGCGGTCCCAAGCGTTCTCCCAGAAGATCGACACAGGACTTCGTGGGAGCTACCTTTCATAGGTCCCCGAACCTTGAGGGGCCGAACCATATGGGGGTGGTCTCTTTACAGTCCAATAACAGATATCGATTAACACAGTACATAATAGACATTTCCCAAACCCAATAATATAATGATTAATACAATGTATCTGACGAAGTTTCTAGATGCAAGTTAACAGAGATGAATTATGCAACATGTGCCTGGATATTTAAGAAACCCAGACAAGGCTCAACACTTAACCCAATCAACATCTAGCAAAGTAAAGCTTTGCAACAATATTTACAATGTGTATGTCTGGTTTGCATTCACCCAATCCATTTCATGCAATTTACACCTAATTGTAAGAACCTGCAGATGTCCCATTCTTTGCCTGCAACTCTTATCTGGGCTCTAGACAAGCTGGCACCATTCTGCAGCTTGTCCCATTTCTGCAGAAGGCACATTTAAATTGACCAAATGGCCTAGCAGCCCAGAAGCCTTTACTCAATTTTAGTGTCCTGGCATCTCCAATTTGGCCGGAATTAACATTCCTTCCTTTTATCATATATGATAAACCATCATTTATGATAACCAAATAATCAGATAATCAGATAATCAGATATACATATGTGTGTCTATTACATTCTCCATCTATTTACAACAACAAGACAATGATATTTCTTCCCAGAATCTTATCAAACTTCCCGAGTTTTCGTGGGCATAGCTTCACAATTTCCATCTGATGAATCTTCACCTCCTAAGTTTTCGTGGGCGCGAATTCCCTCCGTCCATGTTGTTGCCCATTCTTCCATCCTTTTCCATAGTCGAATCTTTAACCTATAATTCCTGAAAAACTTGGGACAAAGCAAGTTACCATTCATGTACTAATGCTTTCCCATACATTCACCGTAATTCTGTTCTGTCAATACTATCCCTTTTCCATTTCACTATATTATCTCTATTATATTCTTCTCTATAATATACTCTTTACTATCCTAGGATCAACACTAATCAGCCCTCTCCGTATTCACACGATGTTCCTTAATGTATATCTGATGATGGTTTCTCATATAAATTTCAGCTGGGTTCAGTCCAGATTTCCCTTATTTAAAGCAAACCATGAAAAATATTTCAATTCAACCAAATTCAGTCACAGCCTTCAATTTAATATTTTAAGTTTCAGGGTCCATCTCACCCTTCTCATTCCACAGCTTTGTGGTCGATAACACAATTCCATTCCAATTCCTGTGGAATTCCCAGCTGTTCAAATGTAATCAATCACGTTCCATAATTTGTCAATTTCATCATAAAGCCAATCCAGAATTCCAAATCTAGGGACAATTTTTTTCCACCTTGATAATAGAAGCCGCTTTACTATCAATGGTTAAACAATTTAGATCCACCGGTCAAATACATCGACTGATATCTCAACACCATTTCCTTATTCCACATTCTAATCCAATAGACTTTTCTCCTCCAGTACCTCTTCCTTGGTGTGTTGGCTCGGCTCTCAGTCCATAGGGGTTCTTCCTCATAGCTAGTTTCCTTTTACCACTAACTAACTTTCTAGTATGCTAACTTTGGTCTCTTAAAGGGAAGTCTTGCTGTTCACAGTTCCTCTTTTTTACTATTTCCAATTCCAACTCTCATGTTCCCTGAATAATTATATCATGTTACCAGATCTTCCCAAGTTCCATCCTTCCCTGATGTTCTCGGAATAATCCTTCCCATCTTTGGCTGCCTGTCTGGGGATGAGACAATAAAAATACCAAATTAATAATCAAACTTTAAATACTCCTAAACCAAATCTCACAAGTCAGTTCCAAATCTCAAACTTTAAAGTCCCTCCAATTCATCACTATACAATTTAGAGATCGAATTCAAAATTTTGTCAATTTATTAACATCGGGGATTTACTCCGATCTTATAATGTTATCGATGTCAGGATCAGCCACTTCATAGCATCCTGCTGTCTCACCCTCAGAAAAACTGCTCGTTCTACTACCGGAATCACTATACTTTAGGAAGGATTCTTTCATTTTCCCACTTGATTTCCCAATTAATTTTGGCACCCGCTTCTGAGGAACCTTCCTTCTAGCTCCTTGATCCCCCACACTATCCTCTGCTGGTGAAGCAATCATCGGAGCTAGAGAGTCCTTTCCCGATTTTCCTACTTTGGATTTGAATTTAGTGGGTGGAGTCGAAGATACCACTGACTCCAACCGAGCGCCCTGTTCGCAAGCTGCACATGGTGTCTCCGAACTAAGAACATGAGAGTGCTGAGAGGAATGCTGTGACTCTGTTCTGAAAAAGTCTGCCCACCTTTGTATATATTGGGCTTCTCTCCCTTCTAACCGCGGCACTCTTACTAAATTTAATGTTTGATTTTAATCGGCACCTCCCCTTTAAGAGCCATCGCAGTCCTTTCTCTTTTCAAAGCTGATGTTCTCCCCTGCTCCTGCTCCTGCTGCTGGCTTCCACTATCTTCATTTCCCTGTTCCGGAATGTCTAGAGAAGGACCAGTTCTCTCTTTTGCCATTCTAATCCCTAACTTGAACGCTGCCATTCTTAAAGTAGAAAGCGAACAACTTCTTTATTTACTTTCCTATCAGTGAAGAACATTCTCCATATTTCAATAAGCTCGTTCCCTTCTTCACTGTTTCCATATCGTCTAACAATTGTCTCTATGTAGGTTATTCCTACTATAGACTTTAGCCCACCTATCGGCCAAAGTTCGTTCTTCAAAACTTTATTTAATTTTCCCGATAATTTTCTTAATCTCTCTGCTTCATTTTCTCACAAATTATTCTTATCGGACTTTCAGGAATATTTGATAGGTCCTTTTCCGGTACATTCCCCATCCTCTTGCACAATAGACACAATACAGATAAAATTCAAAGCACTCACACCTATTCAACACTCACTCCTTCCTTTCAGACTCCCAGGTCACTGAAATCGCTCCCACACAATAACTAACGTCTAGCAGATTCACACCATCTCACACAATTGTTCCTTCAATCTTTCTCAACCGTTATTCAATCACTCCACTCAATCGCTCTATTCAATTGTTTGACTCAATCACTCTTATTCAGTCGCACTCTCAACTTTCTTATCAGCTCGATCACAATCACTTCATTCAACTCTCAGCCTGTAAACAAAGAATCTCCAGTTTCCCAAACTAAGGCTCCGGCTCTTAATATTTACATTTTAGCAGCAATATCTCCCAAGCAGCAATCTCTCCCACTCAGAACACTTTAAGTTCACACAGACAAATAAACCCGGAACACGCAAGTAAAACTATTATCAAACAATAAATTATTCCCCCGATTACAAGTAAACCAAGACACACCCCAATATAAACTACAAGCATCCACTTATCATGACGATGAATCACACTCTAATAAATCCTCCTCGTGGCGTACTCGGTCAACGGAACAACTCCTCCCCTGACACAGCGATCGAAAAAATACGAACCCTGATCGAACCACCACGAATCGGATTCAAACAATACTACAATCCCAAATTAAACAGATCCCAAATATTCAATACGAACACACTTTACCCCAATTATCTAACACTCAAAAATCCTCAAGCATTCACACAGACAATACAAGTAGCGGTCCGCGATCTTAACACACTCTTAATCTTAACACACTCTAAATATTTTACATACACAAAGTATTTATACAATTCGGATCCGATAAAGATGCTTAAAAAAGATGATGCTGGATTTTCACAATTTACAATAATAATTTAACACGCTAGCGCACAGTTTACAAACACTCGATCTCAATGCCGTGTCGCGCTGTTATCAATCAGTGAACCTCTCCCTCCGATACCGAAGATTTTCCCCTTCCTCGGGTACTCTTTGCTGAGGGGTACTACTTGTTAAATGGACTACTTTTCTTCCTAAATGTTACTTTCCCCTGCTAAGACTGGACTTCTATATGGGGACATCTCTCCCTCCTCTAAGTTCTACTGAATTAGGGGTACCTCTCACATCCGGGTACTTTTCACCAAGTAAACCAGGTTCCCGTGTCTCAGTTACTCTTCGCTAACAGGTACTAATCAACAATCGATCAGAGGGCTACTATTCACTGTTGATCAGCCACTATTCAAAATCAATCTCAAACATGCACAAACTCCGAAGTTCTATTTACACAGAATTCGAATTCTACCGTACGGGCAGAACTTCAATGTGAAATTCTGTATTTGGAAATTTGATTCTGTAAATCTAAATTCGTTCTCGGACCAACTCGTTTTGTCGCATACCACTCCACATGCGCGGGCTCTCAAATTCAAATTTAATTGCCCAATGAAATCTCAAATGGACTAGAGTATTCCCAGCCAATCTATACTCTAGCCACCGAGCCCAGTGCCTTTACGAGATTCCTCCTCTGTCACTCCAGGGAGGGATTCAAATATCTTCACACAGGCGTGGCCTCTAACCAACCTAGGTTTTACCTCTTCAAAAGGATTTCCTTTTCACATGCTTGGCACCGGGTGTCAGCGCCTAGCCTCTTCGCGCTGGCAGTCAATGCCGATTTTCGGAACGCACCTTTCCAATCAGCGCTCCCAGCAATGACAGGTCAAATGCTTCACCGCTTAGCATGTAAACCAGACTTGTATTTCAATACCCCACCAATTCAATACCAAATCTGGGACAGGATGCGCGTTTGACTCTCGTTAAGCAGCTGCAGTCTGCCAACTACCACCAAGTTTTGGGCCTCTAACCCAGGAAAGGGCCTTAACCCAACTCCAGCAGAGCGTCTAACCCCATCCTAGTTTTATGGGCCCCTAACCCAAAGGAGTGCTATCAACCCCCCGTGCTTTCTAGACTCTGTTCTACGATCTCGTTGGGACCCTATCCCAAGCCCGCGAATGATCGATCTGCTCCAACTAGCGAAGTGCCGAAAATCAATGCGAAAACCGCACAGTGGCGCCGATTTCTGCACTCGCGATCGAGACAGCTCAACACCCTTAATCGCAAATTTGTGTTTGGGGGACCGTTGAGATCCCAGATGAGCCCCCAATGTAAATCACTCGTTCTAAGCTTCCCCCAGTCTAGTTTCAGTCAATAAGATACTGAGTCAAGCACTTGCGCATCTAAACTTTATTTTGGAAAAACACAATAACAGTTCCCCACTACTATACCTAACCACCGCGGGTTCGATCCTTGTACTGTATCTGCTTGGCCAAGCCCATCTAGCCTCGTGCAAGCAGAGAAACTCCAAAAGGTCACGCAGTCCCAAGCGTTCTTCCAGAAGATCGACACAGGACCTCGTGGGAGCTACCTTTTATAGGTCCCCAAACCTTGAGGGGCCGAAACATATGGGGGTGGTCTCTTTACAGTCCAATAACAGATATCGATTAACACAGTACATGATAGACATTTCCCTAACCCAATAATACAATGACTAATACAATGTATCTGACAACGTTTCTAGACGCAAGTTAACAGAGATGAATTATGCAACATGTGCCTGGATATTCAAGAAACCTAGACAAGGTTCAACATTTAACCCAATCAACATCTAGCAAAGTAAAGCTTTGCAACAATATTTACAATATTTACAAGGTTTGCCTTCACCCAATCCGTTTCATGCAATTGTAAGAAGCTACAGATGTCCCATTTTATTTTGAAGTCACGTGAGTGACTACGTGAAGAGCCCGCCAGCCCGCATGCGCGTCAATACCTCTAACGTATGGCGCACGTGTCGGAGCAGTTCGAACTGCTCTGGACAGGTAAGTCAATTATTTCCAGCGGGTCGCTCCGATTGCGGGCCCGAAGTAGCTATGGAGGCGGCCAGGGGTTTGGGCCGCCGTAGTAGCTCCATAAGGAGCTAGAGGATAATT
Source organism: Malacoraja senta (assembly GCA_038087875.1). Lineage (NCBI taxonomy): Eukaryota > Metazoa > Chordata > Chondrichthyes > Rajiformes > Rajidae > Malacoraja > Malacoraja senta. The sequence goes on from CM075982.1 coordinate 28,296,254, forward strand.
TTGTGGCTTCCACCGTTCGAGCTCCGCACGTGAGCAAGCGGCCGAAATTGAAGACCGCTGTGGGGCTCCATAGGAGCTGGGATTGCGGCGGCTGCCGTACGAGCACTGCACGGGAGCAGGCAGCCAAAATTGCAGGCCGCTGTGGGGCTCCATAGGAGCTGGGATAAGTTATTGCAGCTGCCGGCATCAGAGCTCCAAACGGGAGCAGGCAGCCAGATTTGGAGGCAGCCGTGGGGCTCCGTAGGAGCTAGGATTCATAAGTTGCGGCTGCCGGCAGCCAAGTCAACTATCGCTGCAGGAGGTTTGCAGCAGCCGGTGAGTTTAAAAATAGCCGCGACCAGGAGCTATCGCTCAGGTAAGCTCAGCTGCCGTAGCACCAAGCAATTTTAAACATAGTTGCTGCTAACTGAGCTCAGCTATGCTGCAGCAGCATATAGTGTATACTTTATTTTTGGGCGGCTATAAATAGAGTTGGCATTAATAGCGGTTGCCACTCGGTCACGTTTGTGACTATCATAGTCGATAGCATTCTAAGGTCATGTTTAGTTCCTTTGCAATATAACGATATATCTTATCATGCCAATAAAGTTTATGTTAAAAATGATAATTACAAAGGACATTTATTATCACATACACCAATGGTGTAGTGAAATTGGACTTGCCATTGCCTTAGGAAGCCTTTTTTGAGCTGTGCCTATAGACACCTGTGGGAGCTACACCTGGTGGCGTCGTGGTAATTTCCGCTCACTAGAGGGGACTGTTGAAGATTCTTTTATAAGAGACTCCAACTATGTGCATATCGATAAAGCAGTCGAATCTCTGATTTAATGGGGATAGGCTTCTTTTAATCATATGAACGTAATTGCCTATGACAACAACTGGCAGGGTTGCAGTATTTCTCCCACTCTGTCCAGCGGACTATCGGGAAGAGGTGACTCTGATTATAACGCCGGCCCATCCGAGTCATATGGGGGCCACAGGCGCTCCAGACCTTCCCAGTAATACTCCGTTGGGGCTCCAGAAGGGAGCAAGGACCCGGAGTCACTAGCAGGTGCAACCTGTCTGGTAAGTAAAATGATGATACCAACAGAGCACCGATCTGCACAGCTAGTCCCGGTTCGGCTGCTGAAGGGAGCAGCCTGACAACCCCGAGTCGGGGCAAAGTCAAGCCAAGACTGTGGGACAAGTCTTGTCGGATGATTTGGGACATCTATGGCAGATGTGATCGGGCGTTTGTCTCAATTAGAACATCTAATGAATCAGATGGTGGCACAAGAAATGCTCCGTGTTATGAAGGCATGTCAGGCAGCAGCTCCCTGGTTCAGGGTTGCAATATTCCTCCCACTCGGATGAAAGGAGTGGTGGAGATGGTGCCAAAGTATATGCTCATATGCCTGAAGCAGCACCTGGTTCAGGGTTGCAATATTCCTGCCACTCGGATGAACGGAGTGATGGAGATGGTGCCAAAGTAAATGAACACATGCCTGAGGCAGCTCCTGGTTCAGGGTTGCATAAGTCCTCCCACTCGCATGAATGAAGTGCTGGAGATGGTTCCAAATATTATGCTCCGTATTACGGAAGCATGCACAGGCAGTTCAAGTCATATGCCTGTAGCTACCCTGGTTTCAGGGTTGGAATATTCCTCCCACCCGAAAGACTATCGGAGATGGTGTCACAAAATATGCTTTGTGTTCTGGAAGCATGCACAGGCAGTCCGAGGCATACGCATGTGGCTACGCCTGGTTCGGGGTGCAATATTTTTCCCATTCTAAGAGAGTGTCAGAGATCAGTATGGATCTGACTCCGAACATGACCCCGAACATGACTATGTGCCTGCATCCCATGCTTTAATGCACGATGTGCGAGAATCGCATAAGGAAGAGCTGCCTGCTCTTCTCTCTAAATTTGCAGTTGCCTCGGGGGCAGAAGGGCCACTACAGGAGGAGTTGGCCAGTGGCATCAGCTATCTAACAGATATGACAAGCATGACAGACAGGGTCTGCGAGTGGAGCCTCGCTGAAGCTCCAACGAGCAAATCGACCCGGGGTCAGAGACGCTGGTAAGTAATGTCTCGTAATTAACCTCCGTAGACTCCGAAATGGAGCAGTCTGTCAGCCCAGGTTTGGGTTTGCTGGCAGCGTGGGCTGCCTAGTCATTTTCAATGTCTCTGGGATAGATCAGGTTGATGTAGAGACATTGGCAGGGTGCCTTGCATGGTAACTTCTGTGGCTTCCAAGTAGGAACAGTTTGGTTGCCCTGGTTCAGGGTAGACCATCATGGAACTGGCTGGTCATAGGGGGTTATAGTGACCAGGGAAGCACTGCATCGTCGTCTGTGATTGAGGTTATCAGACTGCTCAGTAGAATGAAGTAGTTGAAGTCTTCCTCAACATATGGTTTATTTCTCCTCAGTTGGTATAGTTGTTGGTTCATTGGAATCATCATTGCCATCCTTTCTGGGATGGGCAGTACCAGCAGAAAGCTGGTCTGCCATATAATATATTTTATCCGACCTGCAGGTTCATGTTGTGAATCAACAATGTATTTATAATAATCCATAGGCTCTCAATACCCAGTATTCCTGATTGAGTGGCGGGTCGAAGAGATTGTGTCGTGCACTCTGGCGACTTAGACATGTGGTTTCAGTCAAAGGACTGCGAGGTAATTCCTGATTCAGCCTTGCATTATACTAAATTCCACTCTGACGGAAAACACTGAGTATACGTGGTGACTCTTGGTCAAGAGTTGTCAGGGAACTTGTGTTCCCACATCAAAGGGAGACTGTGGTTTTCAGCTCCAGTCATTAGGTTCTGATTGTATGTTGTCAGCGAAATGTATGAATAACTAAATAATGCATCTTCCGCGGGTAGAAAAGCCAAAAAGTTTCCGTCCATAGGATCAATGGAGGAACAGGGGTTCCGAGTGCAATCAGTGACAGCTCATCCGAGGATGAGTGGTCTGGCCAAGGACTAGAGGGGTATATTTCTGATGCTTCTCAAGATTACAGAGATATGGTGCAGGCCGAATCGGGCTTGCATTTGGCTAATCGGATTATGGGTTTACTTACCCAGTTTAAGATGGATGATTGGGTTTCTGCAATTTACTGATTCAGAGAATCGATCTTGTAGTTGCATACTCAGCCATATCTATACACATGAGGCACAGATTCTGCTGTTTTGATAACAAAGCTAGTGCTGAAAGCCTACGCTGCCCTACTCAGATTAAAGGGCATTGTGTTATCAAGTTTTAGGTAATATGCAAATATTGCAGCTGATAAAGCTTATGGGTTATCAGTAGATACCTTCTGCGATATTACAAATGAGGCAACATGAAATTTAACAGTGCCAAATTGCCTATTCATTCACGCCATGGTAGGGCGGCTGAAGCAACTCTTATTTGCTCAGTCACGAGTGATGGCTGGGGCAGCCTGTCTTCTCGGGCAGCTATCTCTGCACGATTGTATGAGAAGCTTGTGAACAACATATGTGAGTTAATTTTGAACGGAAGTAACAGAGGTTTGTGTGGCTTCCATTTTGAGCCTAGTGTAGCGTTTGTGTGATAGAACAATTGACATTGCTTGTGCTGCTTTGTCATTTTCTGTAGTACCATAAGTGGGACAATAAACCCACTGTTCACTAACGTTATGCAGGGTGTCTTTTATTTGACCACTCTAATAGCTTACACTCATTGTAGTGTGCGATGTATATCAGTAAATGATTATGCAAATATTCTTCTACTTTTTCCTAATGGGACCAGTATTTTAAGATAATTATGTTTTCAGCAACTGATCTCAGCATAAAGAACACAGCCTTTACTCAATCTCTGGCTTGGTCTCTACGTCATAACTGACATTAGGGTAGCTTGTTATGGGAATTATCTCATAGGCAAATGAGCAGGATTGCGTACATTTGAAGTTGACAGCATACCCACCAGAGCAGAGATCGGGGATGTCATTAGGTATACAAGTGCACTCAGTTTGCTAGTACATATGAAATGAAAAATAGTTTTGTTATTCAATAGTCTTAAGATATTGCTGATGGCTCATTAGCAGCCAATAGAATGGATTTTCCCTTTCATCATACAGCATGAGGTTTACATAGTGCAGGTTAATAAATTATAAAATTTGGTTGAATATGTCTGGGTATTTGCAGATAGAATTCTGCACAGTGTTGCATGAGTTATTGTCTAACTTAACAGTCTATTGGGACTACGGTCCAGTTAAGAACAATGGCCATGTATGCAAGTTAGCATCATGATATTAATAACTCATATTTTTTCCTACCATTAATGGTTTATCTGTTTAAGTGTTTCACACACAGATTGAGTTACTGCATGAGACCACAGAGCTTTGAAGTCTTCATGTAGTCACTCACGTGACTTCGAAATAAAATAGAAAGATTAAACGAGAACTTACCGTTTGAAGTTTGATCTTTATTTTATGAGAAGTTGAAGTAATAACAATAATAATAATAATACATTTTATTTATATAGCGCTTTTCAGGACTCAAAGTCGCTTTACATTGAGAGTCAAGAATAAACAAAACCAAATAGAGCAGTGAGACAGAGATGCAAAGGGGAGGGGAACATGGGACTAAGGGTATGCAGAGGTGAAGAGATGGGTCTTGAGGCGGGACTGGAAGATGGTGAGGGACTCAGATGGTGAGGGATTACGTGCCCTATACTCCTAACCCTACTTCTCACAAAGATCATTCGGTAGTTCTAAGGTCGTTAATCTTCCTATAGCTTAGGTCAGCAACTATTCTGTGGTTTCATACAGCTACTTTGAAGATTGACGCGCATGCGGGCTGGCGGGCTCTTCACGTAATCCCTCACTTCAACTTCTCATAAAATAAAGATCAAACTTCAAACGGTAAGTTCTCGTTTAATCTTTCTATTCTTTCCCTGCAACTCTTATCTGGGCTCTAGACAAGCTGGCACCATTCTGCAGCTTGTCCCATTTCTGCAGAAGGCACATTTAAATTGACCAAATGGCCTAGCAGCCCAGAAGCCTTTACTCAATTTTAGTGTCCTGGCATCTCCAATTTGGCCAAAATTTACAAGTCGAGATACAGTGAAAAGCTTTTGTTTGCGTGCTATCCAGTCAAAGAAAAGACTGTGTATGATTACAATCAAGTCGTCCACAGTGTACAGATCAAGGATAAAGGGTTCAAAAAGCTTTTCACTGTATCTCGGTGCATGTGGCAATAGAGTAAACTAACTAAACTGTGGCGCTGCGGTGCAGAGACCTGGGTTCGATCCTGACTACAGATGTCTCTGTACATTCTCCCCATGACTGCGTGTGTTTTCCCCAGGAGCTCCGGTTTCCTCCCACATTTCAATAAAACGTACAGGTTTGTAGGTCAATTGGCTTGGATAAAATTGTTAAATTGTCCCTCGTTTGTCGGATAGTGCTAGTGAATGGGGTGACCCGACTCGGTGGGCCAAAGAGTCTGTTTCCATGCTGGATCTCCAAAACTAAACTAAACTAAACTAAACTAGCTAAACTGAGTCTGAAGAAGGGTCTCGACCCAAAACATCACCTATTCCTTTTCTTCGGAGATGCTGCCTGACCCGCTGAGTTACTCCAGCTGTTTGTGCCTGTCTTCGATTTAAACCAGCGTCTGCAGTTCATTTGTTGCACGCTAGCTAAAATAAACATTTAGTGCGAGTTCTAACATTGAGGCAAGTTCTTGTCATTCCCTCTCTCCTTGTCTCTGGGTGAAGAATCTCCTGCAGAGTGGGTAAAACCTCCTCCATTCACCCCTCTACCGCATGCAAGCATAGGGCTGTTTGCAGCCGGAAGCCACCGCGAGCAGAAGCTTAAGAGGTTGGTAGCTGCGGCTGAAACCAACACAGTTCCCACACAGGATGGGCTGTGCAATAGCGCTTGGCACCAGAAAGTTTAGCTGTAAAGTAGCACTGCCCCTGGGCCTGTTGGAGAGTCTTCAAAACAGGCAATAACACGTCAGAAACCTCTTAATATTAGGTAGCAAGATAGATCTTTACTCAAAAAAAGGTTGCTTCAGTTGGCCAAGAGAACCAAAGAACTCTTTTTCTCATTTATTATATTGTTTACAGTGTACTATGTTTACATACTGTGCTGCTACAAGTAAGAAAAGTCTGTAGCCTCCTTTTGCTCTGGTATTTTATTTCATTCTTCACATGTTTAATTTATAATGTTTTATTTTTAATTGTCTACTGTATATCGTGTTGTTATTTGCGAGCAAAGCACCAAGGCAAATTCCTTGTATGTGCACATACTTGGCAAATAAAATGTATTCAATTCAATTCAATCCAAGAATTTCATGGTTCTATCTGGTACATACGACAATTAAACACTCTTAACTCTTGACTAGCTCTTTAGTTTCAGAGATGCAGCAGGACATTATTTATAATTTCTCCCTGTTCATTTATAAGAAGTGAGAACTTAAGTTCTGGGAAGGAAGTCTCAGTGTTAATTACACCATAATAAATGGTAATGCTTTCGGTTTCATTATGAGCCAGCTGAGGTAATACTTTGCAGTTCCACATGTGCTTTGTGTCTTTTGTACACCTGGGGCTGATAAATGTGAAGCAATATTTCATATTGAAAATGGAAGGGCGGTTTCAGTTAGCTACCGTAAAGGAATGTAATCCAGTCTCTGTCTACAAATGGTGCAGAACATGTATTGCATTGAAAGTATATTAACAAGAATAGATTCCCTGTTCAATGGAGAAAACAGGAGATTGTTGCTTTAAAGAGTGGATCTCTGATTAGACCAAAATCAAGAGTGTTGTGTTGACATATGTGCTGGCTGCAACAACCTGGCTGCTCAACACCCAGCTTGAGATCTAACTATTCCTTTGGTTTATGTTTCATTTGCAAGAAGATATGTCCTGAAATGGAAAAATGAAATATATATATATAAATAAAGTGCACACACACGTATATATATATGTATACACACACACACACACACACATATATATATATATATATATATATATATATATATATATATATATATATATATATATGTGTGTGTGTGTGTATACATATATATATACGTGTGTGTGCACTTTATTTATATATATATATTTCATTTTTCCATTATATTGTATAACTCAGATGTTATACACACACACACACACACAAATATAATATGTAGACATGTTGTTTTATAATATATTATATATATGTATGTACTGTATATATATATATATATATATACACACGGAGGAGTTTGGGGAGTCCAGGGGTCACCGTTTAAGAATAAGGGTTCGGCCATTTAGGACTGAGATGAGGAAAATCATTTTCACACAGAGAGTTGTGAATCTGTGGAATTCTCTGCCACAGAAGGCAGTGGAGGCCAATTCACCGGATGTTTTCTAGAGAGAGAAATATTTCTTAGGGCTAATGGAATCAAGGGATTTGGGGAGAAAGCAGGAACGGGGTTCTGATATTGGAGCTAGCACCTCCATGATCATATTGAATGGCGGTGCTAGCTCAAAGGGCCAAATGGCCTACTCCTGCACCTATTTTCTATGATAGCTCAGTACCACACTCTAGCTGGTCAGAAGATGGTTCAGTTGCCTGAAAGAGCTGGCAAGAAACCGCCTCTGAATCTGGAGGTGTGCGTTTTCATACTTCTGCACCTCTTCCCTGATGGGAGAGGGGTGACGAAGGAGTGGCTGGGGTGAGACTCGTCCTTAATTATGCTGGTGGCCTTGCCGAGGCAGCATGAAGTGTAGATGGAGTCGATGGGAGGGAGGTTAGTTTGTGCAACGGTCTGGGCCGAGTCCACAATTCTCTGCAATTTCTTGCGGTTTTGGTTGGAGCTGTTCCCAAACCATGCAACCCGACACAATACGCTCTTGGGTGCATCTGTAGATGTTGGTGAGAGCTGTTGGGGACATGACAAAGCTTTTTTGGGCACTGGAAGCATTGGTGTACTTCCTTTGTTGATACCCAGATGTGCACGGATTCATTTCCACTGACACATCAGCGCACCACCAACAACATGTTCCTATGATTTCACATTCTTGCAACTCTCACGTGTAAAGTGTTGGTACAGGCGCGTAAGTAAGATTGAATGAGTAACAGGAAACAGAGAGACGTAGTCTTAGTTTAGTTTAGAGATACAGATACAGCGTGGAAACAGGCTCTACGGCCCACCGGGTCCGCGCCGACCAGCGATTCCCGCATATTAATACTATCCTACACACACTAGGGACAATTTTTTACATTTACCAAGCCAATTAACCTACAAACCTGTACATCTTTGGAGCGTGGAAGGAAACCGAAGATCTCAGAGAAAACCCACGCAGGTCACGGGGAAAACGTACAAACTCCGTACAGACAGCACCCGTAGTCGGGATCGAACCCGGGTATCCGGCACTGCATTCGCTGTAAGGCAGCAACTCTACCGCTGCGCCACCGTGATCGCCCAAAGTCACAGGTTGTTTTTAGCTTGGAGCGGCAGGGAGAGTAAGGTGGAGTTCCCCAAGAATTAGTTCACTGCTGTCCTGCAAATATGCTGTCAGAGTGAGGCCCAACGTAAAGTGAAGGAACACCACCTCATATTTCACTTGGGCAGCTTACACCCCAGCAGTATGAATATTGACCTCTAAATTCAAGTAACCCCTGCTTTCCCTCTCTCTCTGTCCCAGTAAGATTAATTTTACTGCTCTTATACATCGTTGTCACCTTCCCCTCAGCCAACAATGAACCATTGTACATTGCCTTGACCATCGTCTGCTTTGATCTGTCCTTTTCACACCTTGCATGCTCGCTGTGCCCTTCCATATCTCTAGCTTCTTTCTCCCCAACTCTCAGTCTCGGCCTCGACCCGAAAAGTCACCCATTCACTCTCTCCAGAGATGCTGCCTGACCCGCTGAGTTACTCCAGCATTTTGTGTCTATCTTAATGACTTGGCTGGAAACAGTTACCAAGACCACATGTGCAGTGAACTGTGAGAAGGAACATATAACATAGAACATAGACTGACTAGTACAGCAAGAACAGGCTCTTCAGCTGACAATGTCTACGCTGAACATAAAGCCAAAACCGTCTCCAAGGAATGTACTTGCCTTCAAGGAGATAGTCTTCATGGAGACAGACAGGCTAGTAAGGTTTAGGGTTATTATTGTCTATTAGGTACTGTGAAAATCTTTGCATTGCACGCTATCCAAACAGATCATATATACCATCCACAGACACAATCAGCACAAACTCGTGTACAATAGATAAAGGTGAAGATACAGAGTACAGAAGCACCTCTACCCCATTGTGGAAATTCTTCTTCTTGCATATGGCGTGCACAGCCTAAAGTTGTTGGTCAAGGGTAGACATCCAGGCCAGGACAGCATCAGTTACTGCAGGGGTCGACAACCTTGTTCTGCATTGGGGCCGGACGCATGTCTGTGAGCGGATGTCCGGCCACATCTATCACATGCACACGTGGATCCCACCCCGGATGGCAGGCAACAAATCACGTGTCACATAGATCCCGCCCCTTCGAGGATGCCACCCGGAGCACCGGCCAAAGATCATAGAGCGGAGCAAGATACTCCACTATGCAGTATATGCACTGTGCACAATATGCAGTATCAACAATGCCAGCCATATGCACGGGTTTGTAACTGAAGGTGCTGGGTACAAAGGCGAGGAGGTTGTGTCGAACTTCATTAAAACATTGATTTCATTAAGGCTGGGATATTGGGCACTGCACTGTACAGTGCGAAAACACGGCAGAGGGCGCAGACAAGGTTTACTAGAACAATGTAGGAAGGAACTGCAGATGCTTGCCCCAGGTCTGGCTGTGACACCCAGGTCGGCTCGCTTGCCCCAGGTCTGGCTGCAGTTCCCAGGTCGGCTCGCTTGCCCCAGGTCTGGCTGCAGTTCCCAGGTTGCGAAAACTACCGGTAAAAAACACAGAGTGCTGGAGGAACTCAGCGCCCACCAATCCAAAACAGGTGCGGAAAGAAAAATACGCCGGCTGGCCAGAATGATTCTGGAGCGCAGTGAGCAGCAGGCACTGCAGCCGCTGCAACTACACTTTTAGATGCGAGGGGGGGGAAATTACCACCGCAGGCCGGATGAATGCGAAAAAAAAATCCGCCCGCCGGCCGGATGATTTCGGGTTACGGGCCGCATTTGGCCCGAGGGCCGTAGGTTGCCGACCCCTGAGTTACTGGGTGGATGGCTTTGATGGCCCCAGGGAAAAGCCTCAGTGAGCAGTCATTCACAATGTGTGGGATGGTCTGATCTGGATGTCCGCAGTTGCAAGCAGGGCTGTCTGTCATCCCACGCTTCTGCAGGTGATAGGCTGTTCTTGCATGGAGGGTGCGAATTCTGTTCAGGGTTAGCCACTGCTTGCGATGGAGGTAAAAACCCGGTGGTTTCACTGTGGGGTCTGTGATGACCTCTCCGTTGTTGGTGTTGGCATCTTTCCAGGCTCTGCACTACTCAGTCTTGGAGTCAAAGATTTCCAGGGATTTGACTGAAGACCAGAACGGTTTGCGGGACTTTGGGCGCATGTTGGGCAGATTGTTCAAGTCAGCAGGGTTAGCCTCGATGGTGCACCAATCTTTCAATATCCTCTCCCTTCTGCATATCCTGGGAGGGGCAATATGAGAGAGGACAGGAAGCCACTGCAAAGGTGTTGACTTAAGCGTCCCTGTGATGACCCGCATTGGAGAGTTAAGGACAGTGTCAACTCCTTTGGTGGGGCAGCTATTAGCCCAAACTGTTGAGCACAACTCAGCTGTTGAGTAGACTAGGGCTAAGCTTGTGGTACATTGTACTTGTGGTACTAAGCTTGTGTGCATTGCGGACATTGGGCTTTGTCTATGCTACAATGCTGAGAACTATATTCTGCACTCTGTATCTTCCCCTTTACTCTACCTAATGTACCAAGTTTGACGATTGTATTTATGTGTAATATATCTGATCAGTTTGGATAACATGTGAAACAAAGCTTTTCACTGTAGCTCAGTTCAAGTAATAAAGCTAAACCTAAGCCAAAACCTGAATCCACACTTCCTTACAGCTGTTGTTAAGACACCCATTCCTTCTCTTCAGAGATGCTGCCTGTCCCGCTGAGTTACTCCAGCTTTTTGTGTCTATTTTTGGTTTAAACCAGCATCTGCAGTTCCTTCCCATGTATTTTATAAAGCCCCTGGCTCCATATAATGCAAACTAAATGCTAATAACAGTAAAAACCCTCTCACTGAAATTATCACGTTCAATTGTAACAAGTTACCTTTAAAGTTTGGTGTTTGAGATCCATCCTTATTGTTCCATAAAATACATCATATTTCTATGCTGTGTAAAATTCTTTGTGGTCTTTCAAGTATGTGGTTGATTAGCTATTCTGGTGTTCATCAAAACCTATGGTTGAATTGTCAGCTGTAGTTCCTGCATTACAACAATGACAAACAGTTCTTCATCTGAAAAGCATTTTGGCAGCTCTGGAAATGTTTAAGGTGCCACATTATCTGGCTAAATGATTTAACATTGAGTTGCACGGTTGCTGCCTTACAGCGCCAGAGATCCTGGTTCGATCCTGACTACGGGTGCTGCATGTACGGAGTTTGTACGTTCTCCCCGTGACCGCGTGAGTTTTCCCCAGGTGCTGCGGTTTCCTCCCACACTCCAAAGATGTACAGGTTTGTAGGTTAACTGGCTTGGTAAAATTGTAAGTTGTCCCTAGTGTGTGTAGGATAGTGTTAGTGTGATCGGTGATCGGTGCGGACTCGGTGGGCCGAAGGGCTTGTTTCCGCGCTGAATATCTAAACTAAACTAAACTAAACTAAAACTAATAGTTGTATGCCACTCAATGATAATGAAACCAAATGAGTACAATACAAAATCAAACGCATTGTAGAACATAGAACAGTACATTTAAAGAACAGGAGTAGACTCGATGGGCTGAATGGCTTAATTCTATTCTTATGACTTACAAACTCTCAGATCTGCCTCCACCACCACCTCTAGCAGCACGTTCCAGGCACACACCACCCTCTGCGTAAGACCAGCTTCGACTAGCTATGACTAGCTACGACTAACTTCGGGAAAATTGGACACCGAATAGTGGAGAGTGAAGACGACCTCCTTCGATCTCCTTCAACCTCCCTTCGACCTCCCTTCGACTATGATGAATATCTATGACTACCTTCGACCACCTTCGACTACCCTCGATTACCTACGACTAACATGCCGACCTACTACGACTAAACCTACGAGTAAAAAAAGTATCGATTTTTTTCCATCAAACTTTGTCCCTCTCACCTTAAAGCTATGCCATCTAGTCTTTGATTTTCCCACAATGCCTGTGCCAAACATTATGTCAAGACCAACTCTTATCTGCCTGCACATGATCCATATCTCTCCAATCCATGCATATCCACATGCTTATACAAAAGTTTCTTAAATGCCATGTGTACAGGCCCAGCGTTTGATGGCACTGGGCCTGTACTCGCTGGAGTTTCGAAAGATGAGGGGGGACCTCACTGAAACTTACCGAATAGTGAAAGGCCTGGGTAGAGTGGATGTGGAGAGGATGTTTCCACTATTGGGAGAGTGTAGCACAGCCTCATAATGAAAGGACATACCTTTAGAAAGGAGATGAGGAGTTATTTATTTAGCCAGAGGGTGGTGAGTCTGTGGAATTCATTGTCACAGAGAACCGTGGAGGCTGTCATTGGGTATTTTTAAAGTGACGACTGTCAGATTCTTGATTAGAGCGGGTGTTAAGGATTATGGGGAGAAGGCAGGAGAATGAGGTCGAGAGGAAAAGATAGATCAGCTAGGATTGAATGGCGGAGTAGACTCAAGGGGCAGAATGGCCTAATTCTACTCCCATGATTTATGAACTATCGTATTTGCCTCCACCGCCACCCCCAGCAATGCACTCCAGGCACTCACCACCCTCTGCGTCAAAACGTTACCCCACACATCTCCTTTAAACTTTGCCCCTTTCACCTTAAAGCTATGCCCTCCAATATTTGATTTCCCCATCCTGGGAAAACCGTTCCGACTGACTACCCGAGCTATGCCTCCCATAATTCCATTTATTCCCATCAAGTCTCCCCGCACCCATTCCAGAGAAAACAATCCAAGTCTGTCCAACCTCTCCCTGCATCTAAAGCGCCTGTCCCACTTGGGCGACCTAATCCGCGAGTTCTGGCGAGTTTGCCCTCGACTCATACTCGCAGCATGGTCGACACGAGGTCGCAGGACGTCTTCGTAACTCTCCTTCATGCTCGAGAGTGGTCTCCGCGTACTCGAGGCCTCAGCTAGGTCGCAGCGATTGTTTCAATATGTTAAAAAATGCCCGCGAGTAAAAAAAGGTCGCCATGGAAAAATGCAATACTTTTTTTACTCGTAGGTTTAATCGTAGTAGGTCGGCATGTTAGTCGTAGATAATCGAGGGTAGTCGAAGGTGGTCGAAGGTAGTCATAGATAGTCTTTATCATAGTCGAAGGGAGGTCGAAGGGAGGTCGAGGGAGATTGAAGGAGGTCGTCTTAACTCTCCACTATTCAGTGTCCAATTTTCCCGAAGTTAGTCGTAGCTATCGAAGCTGGTCTTCAACATAGTCGAAGAAGGTCTTCAACATGTCATTTTTTCAAACTCTTCTAAACTTGCCAATTAGGTCGCCCAAGTGGAAAAGCTGCTTAATATAGGTATGTTACAATACTTACCTTCAGCGGCGCTGCAATTCTGCCACTGGTCGTGTGCGCGATTTTGGCGCCTTTGAGGGGGGGGCGGGGTTAAAACGCGGGTTTATCCTACCTTGTCCTGGGTTATATTTAGTTGGAGTGCAAGCTTTTGCTGAAGAGTCAACGCCGACAATGGGGATGGATTTCACGCACGGGATAGGTAAAGGAAAGCCGTTTATTTTATGTATAAAAGTGCTCCTTAAGAGGCCTTTAATTCACATTTTAAGTTGCGAAACGGTGATTTTTTTCCCCGAACGAACCAGCGGTATTTTTCATGCCGATACGGGGTTAAATTCACCGCAAATGCAACGTTCCAAATGATCGCGTTCCAGAAAAACCCACTCGCAAGATGATTTAAATGGCCCTTAATTTACAGGTATTAAACATTCAATTCCTTCCATTTGGCCTATAAATCCATGAAAATTAGATTTAAAAATTATGTTATATTGTGAATTCTTGTGTGAATGTTATTTGGGCACAGGCTATTTAAAAATGTTAATCTATTCTTAAGAAATTGATAGATGTTTAGATCTAGTAATTGAATTTTGGAATTAGCTACAATTAGGTAACTAACTAATTATATGCTTTAATTTCATGTCATCTAAGTAAGATTGTTTCATATTTGTTTCAGAATGCTTCAATCTATAATAACTGAAAATTTCTTTCAGTTCTTTTAATTTTTAAGAAAGTTATGGGCTTTTGACTGTCCTCGATCACAGCTTTTGTGTTAAGTCAATGGAAAAGCAATAGGGAACAAGATGCTAATTATCCGAGTATGAAAATGGCCATAACATTTTTAATACTGAAGATATGAAAGTGAATTAGGTGTCAAATTAAACGTCTTTTTATGCTTTATCTGATGGGATAAATTACAGACTTGATTTTTTAAATCTCAAAATGTTGTAACATTGCTACTTAATACCTCGTCTTGCAGGCATGTTTCCGGTGATCAAATGCTAAAAAATCGGAAATAATTTCTCAAAATAGTAGAAAATGCAAGAATGGAATGGCATACTTTATTGTCACCTGTGACAGGACACAGTGAAATTCTTTGCCTGCATACCCAATGTATACAAATAGACGCTGCCTACGGCGCGGACAAAGTTACAAGGTACGCCGACTCCTCCTTTTGTTCTCCCCTCACAGGGGTTTCCCCATGCCGAGCCCCCCATTGTCCGTTGTCCTCCGCCCCCCCCCCCCCACACATTGTTCTTCCCCCTCCCTCACTGCGGTCCAATCACCCCGGTTCCTGCACACCCGGAAATTCATACGCTTTGTGTGGCAGCAACATACTTCAGTGGACATTTCGTGATCCATCTTTCTTCGGCACTGGAAGATGCTACAAATGAAGATGAAGATTGTGGCAGAAATGGGGGGAAATAGTTTTAATGCAGTGAGCTGCTATAAAATGGAATGTTTATTTTAATCAAAATAAACTTTATTCAGGATATAAAATAGGTGCAGAACAAGGACTGTGCAAAATTCCTCAGACATTCACCACGACAAAGGGGAAGGAGGAAAGGTTTTGTAGGAATCTGAATGGTAACTTTTTCACACAAGGGGTGGTGGGTGTATGGAACGAGCTGCCGGAGGAGGGAGTTGGGGCAGGGACTATCGCAATGTT
Organism: Malacoraja senta; assembly: GCA_038087875.1. Classification (NCBI taxonomy): domain Eukaryota; kingdom Metazoa; phylum Chordata; class Chondrichthyes; order Rajiformes; family Rajidae; genus Malacoraja; species Malacoraja senta. The sequence goes on from CM075982.1 coordinate 28,311,580, forward strand.
TAAGAAGAAATTAAACAGGTACATGGATAGGATCAGTTTAGAGGGAGGTGGGCCAAACGCAGGCAAGTAGGACTAGTGTAGATGGGACCTGTTGGTCAGTGTGGGCAATTTGGGCCGAAGGGCCTATTTCCACACTGTATGACTCTATGACTCTGTGACTCTACATAATTTCATTAGCATTCTATGTAATAGTGTTTCCCAAAAACCATAATTGTACCCGGCACCCTTGCTACTTGTGGCCCCATGGGGTGATATCCCTTGCCTGGTTTGAGGCACATCTTCACCACACTCTGTCTCCCAATGTCCAGCAGCAGAAGGAACAAAGACTGTGGTCCTCCCCCACAGAGCCTTGGCGGTGACTGCACCAAGCTTCAGTGCGTCCCTCAGCATGTGTTTGGCCTCAGTCATTAGTAGAACCAGATTGAATGGCAACTTTCTAAAGGAAATTTAATATATTGTTTGAAAGAAGAAAGAAATAAGGTGACAGGGAAAAGGCAAGAGAGTGTGACTAATTGAATGGCTCCCTCAAAGTGCGGACAATGTGGACTGAATTGCCTTTCTCTGTGCTGTTTATCCTATATCTGTACACTGTGGATGGCTCGATTCTAATCATGTACGGTCGTTCACTGGAGTTTAGAAGGATGAGGGGGATCTTATAGAAACATATACAATTATAAAAGGACTGGACAAGCTAGATGCAGGAAAAAAATTCCCAATGTTGGGCGAGTCCAGAACCAGGGGCCATAGCCTTAGAATAAAGGGGAGGCCATTTAAGACTGAGGTGAGAAAAAACATTTTCACCCAGAGAGTTGTGAATTTATGGAATTCCCTGCCACAGAGGGCAGTGGAGGCCGAGTCACTGGATAGATTTAAGAGAGAGTTAGATAGAGCTCTAGGGGTTAGTGGAATCAAGGGATATGGGGAGAAGGCAGGCATGTGTTATTGATTGGAGACGATCAGCCAAGATCACAATGAATGGCGTTGCTGGCTCGAAGGGCCGAATGGCCTCCTCCTGCACCTATTTTCTATGTTTCTATGTTTCTATGTTCCACTGACTGGTCAGCACATAACTAAACATTTTCCACTGTACCTCGGTACACATGACAATAAACTAAACTAAACTGAACTAGACTAAACTGAACTAAAATAAACTAAACTAATCTAATCTAAACTAAGCTAAAGGGAGAACAAGTCCAACAACTAGACTGTCAAAAATTTGAATGCAATTGAAGTCATTGATGTCAATTCAAGTCAAAGAGCCATAAAGCACGCAACCATGCTCTCCTGACCTGTTGAGTTACTTTGTGTATTTATTTACAGAAATAATAGTTTATCTTGGTCTGTCCAACTCGTCCAAGCCGACTATGATGCCCCATCTACGCTAGTCCCATTTCCCTGCGGTTGGCCCATTATCCCTCCAAACTTTTCCTGTCCGCGTACCTGCCCAAGTGCCTTTTCAATGCCATTGTAGAACCTGAAGTGTTTTCATAAACTCAAAGTAAAGCTTACAATACACAGCATAGAAATGGTGTCAAGTTTCTTCCTTCTGAGAACTATTAGAGTGCATCACAATTAACTTGCTGTATTAATGTTCAGCGAGCTGTTGATGAATATCACTCATGATGGATTTCGAGTAATGATGCCTTTGGACGCGTTGCTGGGAACGGTTTCATGGTTTAATTCCGGTCTGAAATGTCCACCAGTCGTTGTCGCCCAGAAAGGAATGAGAATAATTATTCCCTTCCTGGCTGCGTCAAAGAAAATAACGGGTTTTGATTTCCAAAATGAGCAGTTGCAGGTTGGTAAAGTCAAAACATTCTGTGATATGCATGCAATGTGGATATAAAGACCTGTGCAGGAAAAGGGCTAAGCTGGTTATTAACCTTCCATCACAACCAAGCAGCTATTTTTCAGTTTAGTTTAGTGTACAAAATCATGAGAGGAATAGATCGGGTAAACACACAGAATCTTTTGCGCAGAGGAGGGGAATCAAGAACCAGAGGACATAGGTTTGCGGTAAAGGAAGGAACTGCAGATGCCGGTTTGCACCGAAGATAGACACAAAATGCTGGAGTAACTCAACGGGTCAGGCAGCATCTCTGGAGAGAAGGAATGGGTGATGTTTCGGGTCGTGACCCTTCTTCAGTCTGAAGAAACCCGAGACGTCAACCATTCCACCTCTCCAGAGATGCTGCCTGTCCCGCTGAGTTACTACAACATTTTGTGTCTATCTTAAGTTTACAATGAGGCGGGACAGATTTCATAGGAACCTGAAGGGTAACGTCTTTACACAAAGGCTGGTGGGTGTATGGAACGAGCTGCCGGGGGAGGTAGTTGAGGCAGGGAATATCGCGACGTTTAAGAAGCATTTAGATAGGTACATGGAGAGGATAGGTTTAGATGGATATTGGGCCAAACACAGGCAGGAGGGACAGGTAGATGGAGCATGTTAGTTGGTGTGGGCAAGTTGAGCTGAAGGGCTTGTTTCCGCATTGTATGACTCTGTGACTCAAGTTTAGTTTAGATAAATTATATTATTGTCACGTGTACTGAGGTACGGATTTAAGTTAGTTTAGTTTACTTTGGAGATATATCATGGAAACAGGACCTTCAGCCCACCAAAACCATGCTGACCAACGATCACCTATACACTAGTTCTATGTTATCCC